>PVHT021183696.1:22614535-22798655 GCA_004024745.2 Catagonus wagneri | reverse complement strand
AAAAAAAAATAATAAAGTGGAGATAGACTTTTTCACTGGAAAAAAAAAATGTGCCAAGTCCTTGGATTTCTTTTCCAATGATGTGATTTTCAGCCTTCAATGCAGCCCCACTGTCCATCCTCATTGTCTTTCTCTTAAAAGTTTTAAAAGCCTACCTGAAAATTTAGGGCTCAAAAAGGAACACATTACTGGATTTATGACCTGACTAGTTCAGACTTTGATATGCATATAATTCTGCTAATTCCACCTAAGACTACTTTTTTTTTTTTTTTGGACAATTACTCACTCGGTTAGTTCACATGGGGGTTCCAACTGACTTTGACACTGATGTCAGTCTGCTCCCATCACCCCACACAGTCACATGTACTCCCTTAAGTCTCAGCCTATACCCTTCTACAGCTAACTTTAAAACCTAAGTTCAAGTACCAGACCTTTAAATTTGCTCCATTAATTTTAATCTTGTTAGTGCTGGCCCATCATTCCAGTCTGCTGAGATATATTTAATTCTGGTTCTTTCATTTAGCATGCTAGCTGTGTTTCTCAAATTTTATGAGCTTCCTTTATTTTCAGTCCAGACTGTGAAAGAAGTCCAAGGACAAAGTCTTATGGCATAAAATAGGAAAGAAATCTCAGTCCTGTATATTAATTTAATCCTTGTTTAATCCTATGGAGTGGGTATTTTTAGCCTCATTGTAGGTAAGGGAAGCAAAGCTCAGGACTAACTTGCTAGTAGGTTAAGAAGCTGAGATGAAAAACTCTTTTGATTTCAAAATTGTATGCCAGTTTCATTACATTTCCAGTCTTCCATTTGAGGTGGATTCATGGGTTCATCTCATTTAGGTAATTCTACTAGCTATCCACGTACAAAGGTTAAGTTGATTAACATTTTTCAAGGCTTAAATTAATTTGCAGCTAAAATGTTAACTACCTCCTCATTTGCAGTTGAGGACGCATATTACAAACTCATTCATATGAGTACATGACAGAATTGCAGGTAATCAAGTACTTTTACTTAGGTCTACTGGGTAAAAACCACTGTGCTCGGTACAAAAGTTTAAGTTCACTATACAGCTGTCACAGCTTCTGCATTCTTTACAAACTTGTATCTAATACTGAAAACCTCAATCTGCCTTAAGGCAGGCTCCGAGACTATTAACGTTTCTGGTGAAGTGACTCATAACAGCAAAGACAGGCATTTGGGTGTGTTGATTTCACACAGCAAGAAACAGACGTGGGCATGTCCTACAACTCAGTTCCCTTTCTCTGTGAATTCTGAAACAAAGTCTTCCAAAATGATTGTTTATACACTCACTGGAGAAGACGAAATGTGCAACATCAGTGGCAGACCCTGTCCCAAAGCAGGAAAGAGTAATTTAAGTCTTTCAGTAATTTTGAGTACAACTTTTTTCTACCACTGTAACTAAATTACTTCTTTTTTCCTTTGGAAATATATAAGTCATGATAGAGACATTATGAGACCTTTGCATGTTAGAAAATGGTAGAAAAGAATCCTATAAATCTTTTTTTTGTCTCCCCCCCCCTTTTTAAGGGCCATACTCGTGGCATATGAAGGTTCCCAGGCTAGGAGTCAGTCTAGCCACCGACCTATGCCACAGCCATAGCAACACAGGATCCAAGCCACATCTGAGACCTATACCACAGCTCATGGCAACAGAGAAACCTTAACCCACTGAGCAAGGCCAGGGATCGAACCCACGTCCTCATGGGTACTAGTCTGGTTTAATTGCTGAGCCACAAGAAGAACTCCAAGAATCCTATATTTCTAATTCCTATCTGGAATTACCTTTCTTTATTAATATCGGGACAAGCATATTTTAATTGTGATGACAAAGTGTTCAAATAAAGGTTAAGGCCTGATTCAAATTCATTTTTTTCAACATGTAAATTTTACTACTATATTACTACTATTTTACTATAATTTTAATTAACACATTAAGATAATAATAACAAAAGGGTAAATAGGAGATGATCTGTTGAAAGGTAAAAATAGTTACTATTCATGAAAGACAATAAAAAGCAAGTATATCTAGAATGTGGTCCCAGTAAAAAAATTTCCAATTTCAAATGTTTTCAGAAGCAGCTTCGACATGTTCATTTTTCTTTTTATCTGTTTCCTTAAACCAGCTTTGACGAAAATATACATGACTTCTATTTAAAATTTTAGTATATCATGATTCACATAATTGGCAATGAAAGATATGCCAAACAACACACAGACCTAAATTATCTTTTTCCATGCTTTGTAGGAGGTTGACTGGACAGAGAGAGTAAGAACAAGTTCAAGTTTATTTTATAACTATCTCTTAGATTTGTGTGATTTCCAGAGAGTACTACTTGATTATGGTTGCAATGTTCAAAACTTATCCAAAAGGTCATGAATATTAACCTCAACATAAATAAAATTTACTCTGTTTTGAAAACAATTGTGATCAAGATTTTATACCTACATACAATCATATTTTAAAATCAAGAAATTGAACATAATACAAAAGTATTTGCATACTATTTTTGCTCACTGAATTTGCTATTTTATAAAGTGAGAAGCATTTTTCTGTTATTACCCTCATCGTGGAATGTTTAGTCCAGAAAGTAAGAAAGTTTGCAAGACACTGTGTATTAAAAATTAACCGAGCAACTTGGACAAGAGATGTATGTTAGAATCCTAGCATGTAGTACAGATGATTTACTTGTAAAATGATAACATCTAAAGATAAGTAGGTGTTACAAGGCTGAGTAAATCAATATTTACCTTGTGTTTTCACTGGGTCTGATATCTGGCTTGGATCACTAATTCCATATGCATTTGCTGCCCTCACAAGGAAAAGGTAAATTGCATTAGGTTTAAGTCCTTTAATGGCAAATGTTTCTGTTTTCACATTCTCTGCCACTGTCTGCCAGCTGCTACCAGATGCATGGCTAAGGATAGATACACAAGTTAGAACGTGCATATTTAATGGGAAATCAAAAAAAACCAAAAACAAAACAAAACTAGGAAACATGATTTTTACTCTACCTGAAGGCTTCTATAATATAAGAGGTTGGAGTTGCACCTGAATTCAAATTTGGTTGCCACGACAATGTTACTGTATTACGGCTGACATCGGTAACTTCAGGTTTTGAGGGGGCACTAGGGATTAAATTTGGGTCAGTGGGTCTTGGAGGCTGAACCGGAACTCCAAATTCTAACAGAGGAAAAAGATAAAGTATGCTTACGCAAGTAACACACAAATATAGATAACATATCCACGTACCTCCTCAGGAATTAAGACATCTACTTCATCTTTTTACCAGTAAGTAAACAACTGCATTTCAAGACTTATTTTAAGGTAAAATACCATCAAATTTACCTTGGACTTCAATGTAAGCACTCCACGTTGCTTCACCACTGGGGGTTGATGCAATGCAGGTGTACCGACCAGTGTCACCCAGCTGAGAAGACAGACAGAAAATAAATATTTGGAACAATCAAGAGCTCACTGGGCTGGAAAAGCAATTATAGTTTTGGATATGACCCATGAATATGGATAACTACATTAAAATGCACTAATCAGAAATTTCCTCTTAATGTTTTTATTAAATGTGAAGTAAAATACTGCATGAAGACAGAGGACAAAAAGGTCATTTTAATTGTGTAATAAATACAATATTTAAGCATATTAACATTATCATCATTTTCAGTGTTGGGGGCAGTAAATAGTGAGGTGTATAACCTCAAATTCAAAGGGTTAGTCTTTATTACTAATTTATATCTTTATATTAAGCCACATAATAAGCTAATAAAGTTTAACCAACGACTACTCTTGCTATTTCAGATTTTATCTGAGTTACACCCATATGGATATCAGAGAAAAAAGATATTTATAAAGAAAATGGAAAAACACAACACGGTTCTTCTTAAAGCATTTGCTCGTTTTCCTTTGTTTTGTTTTTTTAACCCGTAACTTAAGGCAGTTTAGTAAGTATACAGTCAAACCCCAGCTGGAATGATGCTCTCTCTCCCTTTGAAAGACTGACTGCCAGAAAACAAACACAGATCACACATTCAACGTTAAAATCATCAGTAGCATAATGAATCCATATATCACTGCTTAAGATAATACAAGTAATGTTGGAAAAAGCAAGAAGACTGTCATCCTGCTCTGACAATTGTAATAACAAAATCACAATTGTGGTCACAAAAAGTACCACATATTAACTTTTGTGGCACATAAAATGAACTGCTATGTTGATCCAAAACTCCAAAAGAAGCTGCTCACAATAAGCAGTAAAGCAATTGAAATTTATGTTTATTGCTGTTTAGGCTATTCTTTCAAACACCTTGTGAGCTTGTCTGATCTTGACCTAAAATGAAAAAGAAAAATCAAAACAAAACAACACAGTCCTGAAAGAACAGGTATGGGATGTGACATGCTGGGAAATTAAATCCCTAAATTGTTCCCACAAACCTGTGGGCTTTCATCCTTAACATTCTGATTTGAAACGTACTTTCAATGTGTATATTGCTTTATAATTTTTGTTTGCATGCAGAGTACTTTGTAATTGCAAAACTCTGAACCAAATATTCACAACAGAAGAATTATTCAAGTATACTGAACATAATACGGTACTGGAAAATATCTTTGAAAAATGCTTTATGGAATGAAAGCATCATATCACTACTTGGAAAATGTTTTTTTCTCCCAAAAATCCTCATCTTTTTCTCCCCAGTATAAAACCTTAAACTACTTGTCATGGCTTGAATTATGAGTTCAGTCATCTTAAATACACACAGTGAAATATCTGATAGAATAAAGCATCACATTAAAAACATATTAATACTGCTATTAGCATTTCACTGATACTAAAATTGGAAACTTCAACACTAGTTGCTGGAGGCAAAACCAAAGAGGAACCAAATGGGAAATCCAGAGTGTCCTTTAAGTTACCTTAGCATATCGGATCTGTAGGACTCCAGTCTCCAGCTGTTTGATTCGAGAATCTTGGGTTGAAACAAGCACTCCATCCTTTCTCCACAGTATTGTGGGCACTGGACTGCCCGTGGCCACACAACTGAGCACTAAAGTACCATCTACTGCTACAGTCTGATTCACAGGACCTTGTCGAATAACTGGGGGAGGTCGGTCTGCAATCACTGCCAGAAGAAACAACAGGAAATAGATTTCTGCAACTGGAAGCAATTTTCTAATCATCCAAGCAACAGCAGTTGCTCTAGGCTTTGAAACAAGCTAATTAAACAAGTAATTAAAGTAGGAGACATGCATTATTCAGAATGCATTTCTATGATACTCTGATTCAGAATATTAAAATGGGAAACGACATACTCCATGCAAATGACCGGCCACTGACTATGCTTGCTGCATTGTCAAGGGATCTATTTACATCTTAAGAGTTTAGAGACTAAATAAAGATTGTGGATGGTGAAATAATGTATAATAGTGAGAAGTGGAATGCTGTGCTTTTTAAACTTTAAAATACATAAAACAAAAAACACAGCAAAAAACTGTTTATCCCAAGGCAATGTATAAGACAAATTTTCATAAATGCACCAAAGTCAACTTGATAATCTTTCTGTGTCTAACAGAAGAAATGATGGTATCATATTTATTAGCATGTTTGACAAATGGGGATTTAAAAAAGTTCTTTCGACTTTGATAATTGAGAAATTACGAGCTCTTTTTATCTTGGATTTTTTTTCTATTAAAAGAACAGATGGTTAGGAGTTCCCATTGTGGTGCAGTGGAAATGAATCCAGCTAGTATTTATGAGGACGCGGGTTTGATACCTAGCCTGTTCAGTGGGTCAGGGATCCAGCATTTCTGTGGCTGTGGTGTAGGCTGGCAGCTGTAGCTCTGATTCAATCAACCTAGCCTGGGAACTTCCATATGCCACAGGTATGGCCCTAAAAAGCAAAAAAAAAAAAAAAAAAAAAAAAAAAAAAAAAAAAAAAAAAAAAAAAAAAAAAAAAAAAAAAAAAAAAAAAAAAAAAAAAAAAAAAAAAAAAAAAAGAAGAAGAAAAAAAAAGGACTACATGGTTAAATACTTCCCAATCCTAAAGAATTCAGGGAAACTAGAAAATTGTCCAAATATATTGTTGATAGGCTAGTCCAAAAATATAACTCAAGCCGACATCCTAACCCAGGAAACAACCCACTATCATATCAGATTTATAGGAAAGGGAAGACACTTTTGCTAATTCTATTACCTTTGTAGTTTTAATGTCCTATGGAAGGAAACAATGGGAAGCAGTTTAATAACATATAAATAAAACAATTCTTATTATCATACAAAAAAATCTGAAACCTAAAATCTTTATCTGAGATAATGGAGTCATAATTTTAGGGAAAAATTCAAAACAACTCTAATGGAACTAGAATAAATCCAGCTTTAGAGAGGTGTTCTGATCCCTGACTTAGGCAATTTAGGTGACACTCCATAGGTGGTTTAAATGAATAAACATTACAAATAAAGTTATCTTTTCATTATTAAACTTTAAAATTCTGAATATTAATTTTTTTCTTTTTAAGGCCGCTGGTGTGGCATATGGAAGTTCCCAGGCTAGGGGTCAAATTGGAGCTGCAGCTGCCGGCCTATGACACAGCCGCAGCAACACAGGATCCAAGCCACATCTACGACCTACTCCACAGCTCACAGCAATGCTAGATCCTTTTCCCACTGAGTGAGGCCAGGGATTGAACCTGCATTCTCATGGGTACTAGTCCAGTTTGTTTCCACTGAGCCATGATGGGAAATACCTAGTTAAATTTTTTTAAGACACAAATATTCAAAAAACAATTCTAAAAAGTTGCCTCATTAAAGGAAAATGGTTGCCAGAGTAACTAAATATTGGATGCAACCATTTGCAAAGCTAGATGTGTCATGTTCAAAGTTTTATACACAGGGAGCTCCCATTGTGACTTAGGGGTAACAAATACAACTAGGATCCATGAAGATGTGGGTTAGATCCCTGGTCTCACCCAGTGGGTTAAGGATCTAGCATTGCTGTGAGCTCTGGTGTAAGTCACATATGGCTCAGATCCTGCATTGCTGTGGCTGGTAGCTGCAGCTCTGCTTCAGTCCATAGCCTGGGAACTTTCATATGCCACACGTGCAGTCCTAAAAACGAAAAAAAAAAAAAAACACCCACAAAGTTTTATGAACGAAAGGTTTTCAACAAGCTGGAGTCACAGTTCAATTTGCTTTTCATTTACCATGCAATAATTATTAGTTTTGGATATTTAATCTAAGAAAAACAAGAAAGTAAGGGAGTGAAACCCGCAACTATGTATTTTCACTTCATCCTTCCAATTTTCTTCCACCCTTCCTTGCTAGCGTGACATTTTTTTAATACAATGGGGGTGTATTAGAAGGCTGGAGTTTGAAATTTGGTAGGAATGTTGCAGATATTCCATGGATAAAAAATATAAGCCAATGATTCCTTTGCTTAGAACTGTTTAATCTTTTCTACATTATCTGTTAAGATTAGCTAAAATCAACCTATAGGCCCCTCCTGGTAAGTATGAAACAATGACAGTGTTTTATTGCATTGGGGTTTTTATAAGACTCTACCACCTGTGTTATTTTGATTGAAAGCATGAATGAATATTTATTTCCAGATATTAATTAAACTAGTAACAGGGTGATTCTCCATAACTGATTACAATTAAGTCCAGTAACGGAGTGGTTTACATTTTGTAACCTTGTATATTTAGAAACAGTCCAATATATGGGGATTTATTCAACTTTCTAGATCCCACAGATCTTTGATATTTGCATCATATTTAGCATTATCCATATTTCCTTATCCTATCTCAACCCAGTTTAAAGATGTTTCTTTGTTGTTGATTTCTTTCTGGTTTTCGCTGGGTAGTTCACAAAAATAAAGAAACAAGGAGTAGCGCTGATTACCAGGCTACACCATCTGTCATGTGTCTTTGGGCAAGTCTCCTAAATTATCTAAGCCTCAGGTTTCTTTCTACCTGTAACATGAGGATAATAATACTTGTGCTAACCAGCTTGGGGGGAATTGCTATGAAGATTTAAATGGAATAATAAATATTCCACGTGCTTTGCTAATTGCAAAAAGCTAGACATTCATGTGAATTGTGATATTAACACTTACCCTTTTCTATAAAACAGTCACATGTAAATCAAAGATGGAAAAGTTCATTAAAGTGGTTTTCCATTTTTAGGTAGAGAAGATGAAACAGCTTGGTGTTATCACAGATTAGAATGAAATACTGATGAAACGTTTAAAGATACACATACTAAAGTGTACAGTACATTTAGAATCAATCCTAAATTTAGGATTTATGATAAAAATTCAAATAAAAATTCTAATATCTCAACTTGGATTATTAGAATGAATTATCAGGTAGTAATTTAGAATGTATAAGAAACAGTAATATGATTTAAAGAAAGTAGGTGCACGGACTTTGGAATCAGAAGGCTGTGAAATGAAAATGTTCCATGCCTGGACTCTCCAATGCAGAAGCCAAAAGCTTCACATGGTTACTGAGCACTCGAGTGTGGCTGGTATGATTGCGGAACCAAATGTGTAACTTCATTTAGTCTTAAGTAATTTTAATTCTAATTTAGATAATCTCATGTGGCAAGTGGCTACCATACTGGACAGTGCAAACTGTTGTCTTAAAATCTCAGAGCTAGTTAGTATCGGAGGGGTCTGTGAGTATCTTCTCACCCTTCTCTGCCTAGGTTTCCTCGTCTGTAAAATGAGATGTTAGTTTTGGAATTGTTGATATGTTTAAAGTTCTTAGCATAGTGCCTGGTACAAAAGGAGGCCCTGAGTGACTATAACTTCTTATTGTAAGTATCAGTATGATAGTGGTGGTGATGCTGTGAGGAGCAGTGCAACAGGTGGTATAACCCTGTTAGAGCAGAGTTTATAAAAATTTACTTATTTCTTCCCATTTTAGTGAAAGGTTTAAAGACACCAAAAATGGAAGTATATCATCAGAAGTAATATTTTTATCATCTCAAAAATAATGATCATAAAGACTACAATACATATAAATATATCCATAAAATTATTTTAAGTAAAAAATACAGAATTGGGAGTTCCCATTGTGGCTCAGTGGAAAAAAATCTGACAAGTATCCATGAGGATTCACGTTTAATCCCTGGCCTTGCTCAGTGAGTTAAGGATCCAGCGTTGCCATGACCTGTGGTGTAGGCTGGCAGCTATAGTTCTGATTCAACCCTTGGCCTGGGACTCTCCATATGCTGGGGGTATGGCCCTAAAAAGACAAAAGACAGAAAAAAAAAAAGAAAGGACAAAGTTGAAAAGAAAAAAATTTTCTGACACTCTCTTTATTTAGCCCCTAAGTAAAACTTGGACACTGTGAAATAAAATGCTCTACTTTACCATCAGTAACTTCCAAATATGCTTTTGTGATGATACTTCCGGCAACATTTAAAGTCTGGCAGATATAATAACCAACATCAGATCTCTGGACATTAGTAATTGTGAGGTCACCAGTCTGGGAGACTGAAAAACGGCTGGATGACTGTGGTGGCTGATATGAAAAAAGCAGATTCTAGAACCCAAAATTTGAGAGAAAAGAATAACAACAGGTTAATTGCTAGTTTTCAATATGTTGGAATAATACATAGATATATTTATAAACAGATATGTAAACATTTATATGCACATCAAATACACCACAGACGTACATAAGTATGCAAATAAGCTAAATATTATGTAATCACATATTTACAGGTATAGATGTGCACACACATAAACACATAAATGCAAAAGGTTTAATGATCAAGCCTTAAAAAGGGTTATTTGAAAATTTAAATGAACTCTAATCATTGATATGTACCTTCATAATTATGTTTCAAATAACAGTAGATATCAAAGGATATTAGATACCATCAGTTTTGCAGATTTAACCAAAACAAAGCCAAAATCTTTGTTTCATATATATGAGACAATTAGGATTATAAACACTAAATCTTTTCGTATATAAACAACATTAAAATTTAAGCACATTCTGACAAATTAAGTTTAAGGTTGGCATTTTGGCACCACCACAAGTATCTCTATTATGTGTCCACTATAAAATTTCTATCAAATTGTTAACAATTTCCTGTTTTTCTGGTTAAACAATGAGCACATCTGATATAGATTTTGAAATTTAAATACTGAATTTAAGAATTCATAGTGGAGCTTTATTTCTACAGAAAGTTATCTTAAATACAAACTTAGGAAAATATGTGATGTTATTTTGTGGCATAAATATTTCATGTATTTATACCTCAAAATAACGTGTTATTTTGTGTATATTTCATGAAAAATAACACCATGTCATTGTTTTTCTTTAAATAAAGAATATTAACATTTCTTGTAACTAAATAAAGTTGCTACTTTCTAAAAGCTTAGGCACTTTTTAACATACACCACTTTATAAAAGTTTAACTACTACTCCATGGATATGTGTCCAGTGAGAAAAATTTTATGAAAAAGTGAGTTATATTATTAAATCAAATCAAATCAAAATAATTTCAAGATTTCAAATATATTTTAAATGATGAATCACATAAATATTACATCAAAATAACTTCTAGTAGATTTATTATTATTCCTATACAGATTTTTCTTACATAACACACTTTCACTTATTATTTCTGCCCCACTAAAACATTTTGCTTTGTCTTGTCTTTAATTTGCAGTCAGCAGATTTAGTTCTTTGAGGCCAAATGAAATGTGTTAAAACCAGTCAAAGTATTAGAACTCAAATGATAGCCTTCATGTTATAATCAAGTTAATATTTGCCTACCAAAGTGAAAATAAAAGTGAACTTGATGATACTGCATACAAATGATTAGTGAGCTAAGTCAGTAAACTATCTGTGTGTTATTTGTATGAACAAAATAAAAGCAAATCAAAAAACACACTCAAAGATGATTTAAACAAAAAATAAAAAATTAGGAATAACTGTACTGAAAATGAATGAGAATAATTTTTTTACAAGTATCAAAAACAAGTAAAGGGAAATGTATCCATTTATTGAAGAAGGCAAGTCATTAATGCGAGATAAGGAAAAAAATGAATTATATATTTTAAACTATTTCAAAGTTTCCTATTATTTTTAAAGTGAAATTGTTTCAAAATTCCCTTTTTAATAAGCTGAAGCTCAATCAGAATGTTTGAGAGCACAGATCTCCATATTCTAGCTTTAATATATATAGAAAATTCTGAATTATAAAATGTAGGAATTGATAGCAAATGGTGACCATATATGATAATTCTTAAAGAATGAGAACTTACTGAACTATATCCAACATGAAACTTATGTTAAAGATACTTTCATATAATTTGATGAATCTTTAATTGGTATATGCATATAAATTAAAATAATTTTTCATAAACGTAAAGAAAATACTTCAAATTTCCAGAGCTTTTAGAGAAATTGCACTGGCTTGTTATCATCTTTGTTTTAAATGTGCACAAATCTCTTTCAACATATAATCGGAGACCTCTGAAAAATAAAAGTTATAACTAATTGAATTGAGAAAAAAGAAGTCATTTTATATGAAATGGGGCTGAATTGGAAATCGAGGTAAAAATTTTTTTTTTTTTTTAGGGCCGCACTAGCGGCATATGGAGGTTCCCAGGCTAGAGGTCGAACTGGAGCTGTAGCCGCTGGCCTACACCACAGCCACAGCAACGCCGGATCGTTAACCCACTGAGCAAGGCAAGGATCGAACCGGCAACCTCATGGTTCCTGGTCAGATTCGTTAACTGCTGCGCCATGACGGGAACGCCTAGAGGTAAATTTTTTATGATAAAATAACTGCTATTCTATATACCACCCTGTGTAACAAAACTTGGCAGGAAAAATTTGAAAATTACAACTAGTTAGGAAAATTTGTCTTTTTTCATTGCTGAAATTTTAAGGTTACTCAGATTTCTCAGCTCTCTTTAAGCGACAGCTACGCGACTAAATAATCTGTTGCTTTTTCTTATATATCTGGCACTCGTCTTTGCTGATTGAAATATTAGAACAAGGTCATACCTGACTTCCCTCCCTCCTCCAGAAAATAGCTGGTTGAGGATTTCCGGTTGCTTCACACTGGAAAGTTACAGTTCGTCCCAAGGCAACAACCTGGTCACGCGGTTTCACAACAAAATGTGGAGGTTCTGAAGGAGATGAAACAAATTACTCTGAGTCAAAAGCATGTAAGCAAAGTCCTAATTGAGACAATTTGCTGATACCCAAAGTGTTGTATTATTTTTATACTATGTACTATACAGATACACAAAATGTATCAATTCTCATCCTTAACTGAAGCTAAATTAAGTGCACATTTATAGAGTGAAACAGTGTAGTTCTGTAGAGCTTTTTAAATTACCTGACCTTCTAAGAGTAACCTACATATTAAAAAAAAAAAATCTTGAACTACAATTTGATACTTTATACTCGACATATACCTGAAATTTGTATGAATAAACATCTTTTCTCATTCAGAGCTTTTTCAATGTATATGGACTTTAATCATAGACATAAGCACCTTTTCAGGTAGCAGGTCCTAAAATTACTTTAATTCAAATGCTCCTGAAATGCTACCGTGCAAATTATAACCATTTAAAGTCTTCAGTCCAATTACTTCAATAGAAATGGATTTAGAGCAATAGTGGAGTCGAATGCCTCCTTCATTTACATAGGCAAGGGCATGTTCAAACAGAATATATATGGAAATGAGGGCAAATTTAAAACATCTGCTCATCCTGACATTATAAATACTGCCAGCTTTGTCCAAACTGTTTGATTTAGATAGACTTAAATGGCCACTTCACCTAGCAGTAAATAGAGTGTCAGAAAATTGTGTCAGTTACACTGAGAGCATTGGCAGCTGAAAACATTAGGTGTGCTGATGGAGTCATTCCTTGGGGGAAAAAAAAAAGGGGGAAGCTTGTTTTGGGCTGGGCTTTATGCTCGGAAAAAAATGTGCACTGAAAGTAAGTCTTTTTACCTACTGTTTACACTTTTCAAATTCATTTCTTATCAGCTGTCTGAAACACCTCATTACTCTCCTTTTTTGTCTCAGCTCAAATTGAAGTGAATGTTTCAAGCCAGACATTTAACAGTTTATAGAGGATAATCCACTTTTAAGACTGTTCCATTATTCTTTTTCTTTAAAAGTACTTTCAGTAACTTATGTCAGTCACTTAGGATAACTCTGTAAAGTGGATATGAATCAAAAAGTATATTCATGTTATGCCCATAAGTGCTACCGTTCTCCTCATAAGAATACGATTTTTTGTTGTTGTTGTTAATGAAGGTGAGAATTTGAAAGAGTATTTTTTTAATTGCTAAATATTTTCTGGTCAATTTCACCTGAGAAATATGTATAATTTTATATATATTATATGAAATTATATATTTATAATAGACAATACATAAATTTATAACTTTTACACGTGTGTATACACATATATGCATGCATGTAAAGTGGAATATAAAACCCCTTTTAAAAAAGGGATATATAAAACACCATGCATGGTCACAAATCTGAAGAAAGCAATTAGATCTCCTAACTTCTAGACTAGTGTGTTTTCTTCTATACTCCCTTTTTATTTTCTATTGAGGTTTACTAGAAATTATGCCACTTGACTAGAAAATTATAGGAGACCCAAAAAATCAAGTCAAATGCCTTCAAATGTCCTATAACTCATAGTGAAGAAAATACAAAGTTAGAAGAATTAAGTTTAGGTTCAATTTGGTAATGCTGACATTCTAGCTTATAATTTTTTTAAACTCTGATTATAATTGAGCGGTTTACTCATGAATTTAGCAAACACTACCATTATCCAGGTATAATAACAGGCATGTGCATCACTGCCTGGGGATTTTCCTCCATATACATCCCTACAGGAGCATTTGATTCTTTAGTTAAGGGTTGGAATAATTTACATAGAAATCAGATCAAGAAATTGAAAGGACTGACTGGATAATAAACTAAATCCAGAATAGAGTTTGGTTTGTTTCAATGAAAGAAAACCAAATGATTAATTAAATGAATAGGAGAATATGACTTTCCAATACATACAGGGAATTTGAGTAGGAAAATATAAATGTTCAAATCACTGAGACAAGTAAAAACTTCGGGTGGTCTCTTTCCTAAATCTCAGAAGCATGTCTAATAACATGTGCCAGAATCCATGTTTCTTTTATAAAATGCCAGCTCTCCTCAAACCTCAAAGGCTTATGTGGGAACACGGGATACAAACCCTTATGCTAACTACATTTATCCTGCAGCAATCCTTCCACACAGGATATTTGCTTGGAAATGAATTTACTATATCTTGTAGGCATATTCTCCAGCCAGCATCAACAATGACATCAGGCATGAGGCCTGTCTTAGGAAAAAATCCTTTTCTACATGTATGTTGAATATTAGATGTAGACATATCTCTAAGAAAAATTTTAAATGGATTAAACATGCCTCCATCTATCAATCTTCTGTCATCATCACGTATCTATTTAGATTAAGAAGACTAAACACCAAATCTATCTACTTGATGTTTATGATAAAACGGAACATTTTTCAAAGGCTACAGTATTTCAATGTGCCATAATTAAAAAGTACATAAATGTGTACTTTAACATCACATATGTTCAGTATTTATTTAGAATATTAGATAAGCAAAGAGAAAGAGAAAAGATACCTATAATTCAGCCATGCAAACTAGACCATATTGCCTTTTTTTTTATTTTGACCACTTCTGTGACATGTGGAAGTTCCTGGGGCCGGGAATTGAACCTGTACCACAGCAATCACAATGCTGGATCCTTAACCCTCTGAGTCACCAGGGAACTTCCACATTGTTTTAAAATCTTCTCCTACAATATCAATTTAATGACTCTTTAATAGTCTAAGTACAAATTATCTCAATTGTTTAACTAATCTATTTTCTTTGAATTCATATTGCTTCTAGTTCCCACTGTTAAAAACAGTGGTGAGATTAACATTTTTCTCAATTATATTCAAATTTATTTCAACTGAAGCTCTCTCAGACAGAGTACTTTTCTTCCCAAACCTCATAAACACTGAACGTTAACATCCTTGCCAAACTTAGAACAGAATCTTCTCTTCATTGGCATTTTTACATTAATGAGGTTAAGCATTTATCTTTATATTACCTTGTCATTGATATCCTATTTGTTGTAGATATTTTGTTTCTGTGCCTAACTTTTTGATTTCTAAGAACTAATGATAAACCAAAATTTTATTCATTTCTCATGTATGTTGCAGATATATTTTTCCATTTATTAAAAGTCTTTCTAATCTAGTTAGGCATATTTTATTATTTTTATCAATAAAATTATAAATGTAGATGACATAATATGTAAGAATTATATAATTTTTAAAAAATTTATTTATTTTATTATACAAATACTCCATTTTTATCCTGTACTTATTATTTTTATTAAATTTTAATCTCTATTTCCATATATACAAGGCTATTTTTTTCAAATAGCTCTATTGCATTATCGCTATTGAAAATCTATCCTCCCATCTGTATTAGTTTGAAATAACACCTTTATAATATTTGGGTAGCTTTTTAACTTAAAAAAGTACAGAGATTCTTATACAGTCAAATTATTCCCTGGAACACCATACAAAACTCTCCAAAAACAGTATTCTAACATCCTTTAAGTGTTTGAATTAGACTTGAAATACATTCCAGGACCCTTCTGAAGTACCAATCATGAAAATGCTTAGAAACCTTTACATGAGGACCAATGTTTATCAAAGCAAATTCTAATAAATTTTAGACACATAATTTGATTATTTATTACATAAAATGAAACAAATCTGACACATAGAAATGAAAATAAGTGCAAATATCCTTAAGTGCAAGGTTATTCACCAATAGGACTTTTAATAACTATTATCGAACTGTAGTTAGAAAAACTCAGAGAGACATGAATTCATAGACATACTTTGAAAGACCCCAGACCCAAACTGTTTTCTGGGCACCTATTTTTGTTCATTTGTTTATCTTGTGAGATATAAACTGAAATAGTACTTAATTAATATATATACAGTCCTAGTGCTTATTTTATCACTTATTTAAAAAGAGATAAAAGGATGCAGAACACACATCATTTAATAAGACATAAAGTTAGCAACCCCATTACCTTTACTCTTTGTCAAGTTACCCATACTTCCTGCAGACTTTATTCTGTGGAGTCTGTCTTTGTGGCCAATGACAAGTGAAACATGGAAGCTGATTGGTTGAAGGACATGGAAGGGTATGGATGGAAAGGGGAAGAGAAGTTCCAGTCACAGTGACACGATGATTAGAAGATGGCCAATAAAATGTCAACTTACCAGACCCAACTAAAACAAAACAAAAAAGAAAACATGGAATAAATAAAAATAAAGAAACAGAAAATGAAACAGAAAAAAGTATTCAGATTTGACTTAACAATGACCTTTCTTTAAAAATAACATGAAGAACACATTAATATTTGGATACATGGTTCATCCTGTCCATGAATGAACATTTGTTAGCATCTCCAGTACCATCATAAATAATTTAAGAAAAATAGAAATGAATCTTAAAATCTCTACACTGATTAAGTGGCAGGGCTATAATGATGATAGCTACAAAATTATAAAGCACTTTTCAATGACTTCACATTTTGCTACCAGATGACAGGGTTAGATAACTATATACATATGAGTTTAAAAAAAAGGTACTATAAATCTTAACTGCTAACGCTACACAGAATAGAAATCATGTATCTTAATCAAAGACAAAGAAGTGTTAAATTCTGTAACTCCACAGATTAATTTTTAGTTCATGCTGCCAATAATATTCTATTAAACCCATGCTTCTCATAGTCATACTTGAATCAGTGTAAGAATGAACCTAAGATCCAGTTATAATACAGGTCATGATTATATAGCTCAGGAGTGTGACTGAGGATTTTGCATTTATTTTTTTTTTCCTGTCTTTTTAGGGCTGCACCCATTACATACGGAGGTTCCCAAATTAGGAGTTAATCGGAGCTGTAGCCGCCGGCCTATGCCACATCCATACAGCAACGGCAGATCCGAGCCGTGTCTGTTACCTAAACCACAGCTCAGGGCAACGCTGGATCCTTAACCCACTAAGCAAGTCCAGGAATCGAAGTCACAACCTCATGGTTTCTACTAGTTGGATTCATTTCCACATTTCTAACAGGCACCCAGGGCGCTGCTGGTTCATGAACACAGGGTGAGTGGCAAAGTTAATAAAAGGTGTTACATTTTAATTCTTGCATATTTTTAATTGAGAAGGCACACATGAAAAATGTAAACACGCTGTGGGAACAGAGAAACCTTTATAACCCTATTTAATAAAGTTATAATCACATTGCCTGTTTTCAATGGTAAAACACTGGGCATTTTAACATAGAAAGCTCCAGTGATACAGATTGATTTAAAATGCTGGAAAGCGACTGTTTTGTTTGGTTCTTTTAGAAACAAAGGTAATCACTGTCAAATGCAGAGCTTTTTCATAATAGCCCAGTTGACACTCACAATACATTTTACTCAAATAAATAATGTCCATGTCTTTCAGCAAGTCACAATTAATTAGACCTGATATACATTCCCATACTTTAAATAAATGAACTATGCCAAGCACTGCTACTGTGAAATGGTAGTTTTAAAATCCAGAGAGTTCTCTTTCCTATTGTTAACCACACAGGCAAAATTTAGAGGTAATTCAGAAACACACTTTAATTCAAATGTTCCCTTCAGTATGAGTGAAAT
This sequence comes from Catagonus wagneri, assembly GCA_004024745.2. Classification (NCBI taxonomy): domain Eukaryota; kingdom Metazoa; phylum Chordata; class Mammalia; order Artiodactyla; family Tayassuidae; genus Catagonus; species Catagonus wagneri. Next base: position 22,780,841 of record PVHT021183696.1, on the reverse strand, counting down.
AAGTTGTCTTTATTTTTCACTCGAAAGTAAAAACCTTCAGCATAATTTAATTTTTCATTCACACAGGCAAGAAAAACTATATATATACTATATTCTCATTTACTCAGCCATAATGTTTACCATTACCATCAACAGCTGTGCTATCCAGATTTGAAAACACAGAGAGGATGGAACTTGCTGACATTTCTTAAAACCTTAAAGATGACCTTTTTTTTTTAAATGACAGGAAGAAATGTTTAGAAATTGCAAGAGAGAGAATCTGACAACTCTAGCAAAAGAACTTTGCCTTGAGAAAACAAAAACTCATAAAATTATCTTTTTGGTAATCTGTGAAAATACATTTGATCTTATTAGACTGATGCAGTTTAAACCCAGCCTTATTTGAAGTCAAAAGACCAGAGGAATGATTTCTAAATAGTTTCTAGTCATATATTTTCAGGGATTTAAAATTCTTTAAACAGTTTAAAAAATATTTAACATGGTAGAAACCAAAAAAAAAAAAAATTACCGGGAAGCAACCCATTTAAACTTTTCCCTTACTTACAGTTTTTACCAGCAATGGAGCCATAGGACTTACATCTTTTAATTAAAGTCCAGTGTGTTTAAGAATGTTTGGCTAGGGTATTTGAATATCACATCAATGACAAATGACTGTAAAATATTTTATAGTCTATTAAAGATCCTAAAAGTTATCTAAGACATCATTTAACACAGCTCCTAAAACATGAGAGGTTTTTCAGACGACCCTATCTTGAATGATCATTTAAGCTTTTAACAAACATGATTATCAGGAAATGATTCTTCTTATCTAAATGAAAACCTGTCTGTCACAATTTCATTTGTTCTAGTTTCAGTAAACATATAAATGCCATTTACTTCTTCTGAATAAAATCCTTTTATTCATTTAAAGAAAATTATCATCCCAAACTTTATCTTCCAGAGAATAAATGATAGAAATTTCTTTACATTTTCCTCAGATTTCTGTCCTCTGTATCTCTCTCAGGGTCAGGTCAAAGGCATATTTTTTTCACACAGAAAGTTGAGACTTTCTACAAAACAGACAGTGCCCATTATTGTCCGGTTGGTGAGTCCAGAAAGAATCAGAGAAAAGCAGAGTCATCTGGATCCTGTTCATTCATTAGCCTCTAAAGCTCCTGGTTTATGGGCAGCTTCACTCCCACCCTCCATATAACTCTTGTCAACTTCTCTTCTTTCCTGCTTTAAAGGCTGGGAGTACCTCTATCTCAACACTTGTTTCTTCTGAAGAAAGAGGAAAGGCCTGTCTGTCTTCATCTCTAATAAAACAATAAAACTATAAAATGTTAGCTCTATAAATGACCTTAGAACTTATCAATCTAACCCTATCCTTTTTGCATGAGAAAACAGAGTAACTAAATTGTTAAATAACTTTCTCAAGGTCACAGATGACTAACCAAAGACTGCCTTCCAAGTCTTTTGACTAAATCCAAGTTTGCACAAATTTTCCTACTAGTTAATCAATTTGGGGAGAACTATTTGCAATAGGACAAAGAATCTATTTGATTTTACAATTAAAGTGCCATAAACTGTTAAACCTAAAGTCATTACTACCTACACATAAAAAGAGCTTTAAAGAATTGTTCTTGGCATTAAAAATCTTTAAAGAATATTTGGCTAATATTTTTAAAAAGACATGGGAAACTAACAGGTGAGAAGAAACAGACTTAAAACCCATTACAAAGTTCACCTTTCCTATCTTGAACTCACTACAGACTGAATAAAATAATACTCTTTTGATGTGCATTTTAATAAAAATACTTTTTAAGCTAAATATGTCAAATAGGAAGGTATAATAACTTTTAAAAATAAATATCTACTTTTAAGAGACAAAATCCTTACTAGTTTATTTTTTTTAACATTGAAACACTCTGAAGATTACAATCTATCTCCAGGAACAGCTTTAAACTTCTTTATATTGGAGGGAGTTTGGAAAGCATTAAAATATTTGAGAATTTGCCACAAAGATGAGTTTTTATAGAAGCATACTGTTTTCACCTAGATTTTAATTTCTTGGGGTTGGGTGAAGGAGGAAGGACAGTCTCTCTCCCTCTCTCTCTCTCTCTCTCTCTCTCTCTCTCTATATATATATATATATACACACACACATATATATGTATATATATATACATATATATACATATACATATATATATATACATATATACATACAGATTCATATAATACATATAAATTATATAATTATACAACTCTGGTTCCCTTTTATGTCTAAAGGAGAAAAAAGAATAGCTTTCTTTAAAATATTTGGAGATATACAAATATCATATACTTTACTAACAGTTTTTAGATCAAACTGTTTCTCTCTCACACAAATAATACACACACAAAATACAGACCTACACACAGTCAGAATAAGAGATATTCTTCTTCCTTTGAATGTGCCATCAAAGGGTTCCATATCATTCAGTCAGTTTGAAATTGTCTGTACTCTAAATATGCACATTGTTCAGACAATAATCTTTAGGTATGAATAAGGGAAGAAGCTAAAAAGAAAAGAAACAAAGCTGAAAGGATAGATACAACCTAAGAAGGGAGGAAGGGAGGGAGAAAGAAAAGACTCATTTCTTCTATCTGCCTGTCATATTCAGGAGACATGAGTCACAAAGATGATAAATGCTTGGAAAAAATTATACAGAAGCTGGGGGAAGAGGCTTTTTTTTTTGGTTTGAGGAAATAAGTTAGCTGTCAGACAGTTAAGAAGTCTTCGGATTATGTCTAATAAATACATGGACCAGCCAGTCCTGATAACTAACTTAGGCCAGAAGAGAAAGATAATGGGTCTAACTAATAACATGAGCGACTTAGGAAAAGTACAGAAGAGAAGCAGTTAACAGTAAAGGTCACTGAACCATGAATTGGTTGCCAACTGTGATGTCTCCAGAGGCCTTTAAAAATGGGATTTACTTCCATTTGGCCAAAACAGTTTAGTTATATAACCCTGTCTGGTATAGAAATAGAGTAGTTGACTTGTAAAGTGCTTTTTACGCTATGATTTTTAGACTTTGGAAATTCAGAGGCAAAGCAGGACAACAGTTATATCCCTCTGCCCCTAATCTTTTTCTTTCAGATTATGAATATGCAAGTATATACTCTACTAGAAGATGTTCCAGAAAATAATCTTTTCAGTTAATATTATCTTAACTTGATGAAGTACCTTATACAAGTAGCTCACATGATAAATCTGGGAGATATCAGAAAATTCCAAAAGTTTAAAACATATGCATGATTAGCACAACATTAAAATTATAATTTTGATATTTTCACACTGAGATCTCAATTTTTGCAGCATAATGGCAAATACATTTGAGTTTATTCTTACAGGTTAGATAAAGTATTAAGATTCTCCACTGTTAGCAATGGGCCAGACAATTATTTTTAATGTAAGCAGAAGACCATTACAGTATTTGTATCTAAAATAATATAAGTATTCTAAACTCCCAAAATGACCCTATAGAATATTTCATAGTTAAGTGAACTTATCAACAGTAGGACCAATTCTACCAGAAAATATCAGAGAACAACAACTCTCTTTAATGGGCTACAAATGAAATTATCCTGACGAAGGAATTCTTATGCTGATTCATGGATCACCATTTTTATGATTAGTAGCTAAACTCTAGTGAATCCTCAAATTGAAGTGTTGTGCTGTGTTTTTTTTTTTTTTTCATTCTCACATATAGTGCTTTTTGAACAGCAGGGCTCAGTTAGCAAATCTGACAGATTGGAACTGTAAATACCACATTCCAGAAGAATATGAATGGAGTGTAGAAGTGAGTTACAAGATTTTTCTGAGAATAAACACATTTTTATTAAAAAAGAGGAACATGCAAATTTTCAAGTAGTGAAGCTATCTACATTTGAACTGACAAAAACCCAGTCACTATCATACCAGAGAAATTATATGCATAGATACTCATTAACGACAATATATCTAACAATTAAAAACCTTCAGGGTATTTTAATACTAGGTATGATTTCTTTTTAGGGAAAAGATTAAGTTTAACACAAAAGCCTGTCATTATGTCTTTCAACTTTTCAGACATAAAAATAGAGTAATTAAGAGGGGGCATTTTTAGAATATATTTAATGGATACATTAAAATACTATGAACTTTTCCCCTCCACTCAAATATCTCAATCTGTTCTGTAGATCTGTGGTTCTGGAGACAATTCTGGTTGTCTCCAGCTGAGGTGGGGATGTTTCTGGCATCTACAGGCAGAGGTCAGGGATGCTGATAAACATCCTACAATGCACAAGACAGCTTTTCACACCAAAGAATGAACCAACCCAAAATGTCAATAGAGCCAGGACTGTGAAAACTTATTATCTATTGCACAAAATACCTTGGACTATGCCTGCCACATCACAGGTAGCCAGGAAAAGTTAATGTTCTTCATCTTTTCCTTCTGCTTCTAAAAATGTCCCCACTGTCCCCGAAAGTAGTTATTAAGTGGTGCAACTTAGTTATTTGCCTACTGAAGTGTCTGAGACTGAAGTGCAACTACCCAGCAATCTAGGACAATGTGTATGCCACTTGACATAGGATCTCAGGACCATAATTTGGGTGTTAAGTGTCCCTAAATCTATTTAGAATGTCAGAAACCAGATCCTTCCTTTCCTTCTTCATAGAGATACACAACTTATAACAAATTCCATAGTTTTTTGCTTCATGACTATTTCTCCACTCCATCTACCTCTTTCTATCTCTATTGTCACCACTCTGGACAAGTTATCCAGCAGAGTTCACTCGAGCTACTGTCTTGCTTTTTGAGCTAGAATGATTGAAAACTAAGCTCAACAAAAATCTGATTATAGTAATTTTTTGCTTGAAACCCTTCAGAATGGTCCCATTGCTCTTAAAATAGAAAGCAAAACCCTTAACATGGCCTTGGACTGTAACTCTTGTTTTTCCCAGCCCCTCACCACCTCCCTAACTTAGCCCATAGGTCTTGTCATCCTTGACTCCACCTTTCCCCATCTTACTTCTGGTTCTGTTAATGCTGTACCCTGAGATCCACCTCTTTTTAGAGCCTACTCACCTTAGATCTCGGCTCAAAAAAAAAAAAAATACATCTTCAAGGAGCTACCTCCAAATTTGATACTAAATCTTATCAGAATGCTATATGTTCTCATAGGAACCTTAATTTTTCTCCTAGAGCACTCACTATAGGTTTTACATTACACATTTGTGTGATTATTCTACAAATGTCTCTCAGACTAGCCTATAAGCTCCATGAGGGCAGGTATTTAACAATTTTGTTTGCCATCATTTCTCTAGAATTTATCAAATTGAGGACATCACTCATGTTGTAAATATCTGTGAACAAATGACAATAATGTCCCAATTGACCAGCTGAAATCACCTTCTCCCTCCCAGCCATATCTTTACAAGTCCACTTTTTACATTCTGCTGATACTGTAGACATTTGTGTGTTATCTTTCTTTTTAAATAGGCTGTAATAACCTACATGAAGCCAGGCTCCATGTCTTATTATCTGTGCATCCTTCACAGTGTCCAGCATATTGTTTTACATAGAACGTGCTCAAGAATCTGTTTAGTTGAAAATCTAGAATGCTTATCTTCAAACGGCATAATTTATGGAGGGCCCAGAGTTAAGGTACATTATGGTATAATGACAAAATTACTCAGCTGACAGTTAAACAACTTTGGATCAAGATTCTCTCCAAAATTAATACAATCTCTCCTGCATAAATCACATAACCTTTCTACATCTCAGTTTAATAAGGAGCCATAAATGTTAGCTAACTCCATGTCGGATCATGCACTAGAAACCCCTCAGCAACTCTATAAAGAAGAGTTCAATATACCAATTTTGCAAAGGGAGGAAAGTGAAGGTTAAATAATTTTCTTATGGTCACACATCAGGTAAGATATGGACAACTGGTCTCAAGTCTGTCCAGCTCTTGAAATCCTTGTTCTGCTTGCTATACTCCATGACTTGTTTGTTTAAAAATTTTTTAAAAACTGTTTAACCTGGAGTTCCCTTCGTGGCTTAGTGGTTAACGAATCCGACTAAGAACCATGAGGTTGTGGGTTCGATCCCTGGCCTTGCTCAGTGGGCTAAGGATCCGGCATTGCCGTGAGCTGTGGTGAAGGTTGCAGACGCGGCTCGGATCCTGCGTTGCTGTGGCTGTGGGGAAGGCTGGCAGCTACAGATCCTGTTAGACCCCTAGCCTGGGAACCTCCATATGCCGTGGGTGCGGCTCCACGTAAAGGCAAAAAGACAAAAAAAAAAAAAACAAAAAACTGTTAAACCTTATTCCAATGTAAATTTGATTCTAGGGTCTTTTGGCTCCATGACCTAAACATAAAGACTTTCAAGAAGGAATTATTTACACAGGAAATCACCAATAAGATGAAAAGGTAACCTACTGAATAAAAGAAATACTTGCAAATTTCTGATAAGGGGTTAATATCCAAAATATATAAGGAACTCTTATAACTCAATAGTACAAGACTGAACAATGATTTTTAAAATGGGCAGAGGATGGGAATTTTTCCAAAGAAGATATACAGAAGACCAACAGGCGCATGAAAAGATGTTCATACACTAAATTCTTTATCTGCAGTGGTTAACTCAGGATGGGACAAGGGGAGAGAGTAAAGCAGGGGCATTTCTGTTTCTTTCTCTTCTGTTATTGAACTTATTACAAAAGCTTTGTTTTCATCTGTTATTCATATACTCTAAAAGAAGTCCCAGAGTTTTGCTATCCATAAGCATATTGTCAGTCAACATCATGATTTGTTACCTAAACTGAAATGTCTTTGAAGTGGAATGTGTAGAAATGATTTCTCAACAGGTGTCCAGAGCTGCCTTGGGGAGGGAGGCAGACTGAAAATACGGCCAACGGACTGAGACTCCTTAATTCTGCACCACTTCGACCAGAATAGCCCATTTTCAAAAATCACTTTGACAAAGTACAAGATTCAACTTCAAAATGAACTGTGTAGGTATGGCTGCTGTTAAAAAGAAATGCCTTGAAACCCACTAACCCAGAGTAAGAATGGGCATGGCCCCACTTTGTTTCATTCTGAACACTCCTGGGGGCCAGCCTTCATTTCTTGGCCTTTTAGCTCTAGGTGGAAATCAACATGTTGGCTGTACTATGAGAGTATCATGAATGTGATGGGACTGAGAATCAGGGAGAATGGCTGAGGGAGCCAGGTGTGGGAAGGGAGCAGGAAGGCCAACCTCAGTTATTGGAAGAGCTGTCAGGTGCATAGGTTGGTTCCTTGTGGCCCCAGGTTCAGAAGGAAAGCCATAGCAAATGGAGATGGCAGAGCTTGTCCCAAGATGTAAAGGGCTACCTTGGTAGGTGGGGCAAGTGGAGATGGCAGAGGTGTCTCAAGTTGGAATGAGCTGCCTTAAGAGGTGGAGGCATTCCCCATCACTGGAAGTAAGCAAGCAGAAACTACTTAGCCACATTTGTAGCAGAATCAAGTTCAACTAGAATTTCCAAGATTAATTCTCTCCACAAATATTTTTGAGCTCCTATGTTCAGGCAATGGGCTCTGGAAACATAGGGATGACTGAGAGAGACAAGGTCACTCTCAATAAAAAAAGAAGTAAGCAAAACAAAACAAAACAAAAAAGAAAAGGTGCTCATCACTAACCATCAGGGAAATGCAAATCAAAAGCAGAATGAGATAATACCTTACATTTGTTACATCAGTTAGAATCCCCCCCCCCTTTTTTTTTAAAGCTTTTTAGAGCCACACCAGCAGCATATGGAGGTTCCCAGGTTAGGGGTCAAGAAGCCATAGTTGCAGGCCTACACTACAGTCATAGCAATGTGGGATCCAAGCCACATCTGTGACCTACACCACAGTTCACAACAAGGCCAGATCCCAAACCCACTGAGCGAGGCCAGGGATCGAACACACTTCCTCATGGATACCAGTCAGGTTCATTACTGTTGAGCCACAATGGGAATTCTTATTATTAAAAAGACAAAAAATAAGAAGGGTTGGCAAGGTTTGGAGAAAAGGAAACCCTCATGCACTGTTGGTGGGAATGTAAATTGGTGTAGCCATTATGGAAAACGGTATGAAGGTTCCTCAAAAAATTAAAAAGTAAGTCAGAGAAAGACAAATACCATATGATATCACATATCTGGGATCTAATATATGGCACAAATGAATCTTTCCACAGAAAGGAAAATCATGGACTTGGAGAACAGACTTGTGGTTGCCAAAGGGGAGGGGGAGGGAGTGGGATGGACTGGGAACTTGGGGGTTAATAGGTGCAGACTATTGCCTTTGGAATGGATACCCAATGAGATCCTACTGTATAGCACTGGAAACTATGTCTAGTCACTTATGATGGAGCATGATAATGTGAGAAAAAAGAATGTATACATGTATGTGTAACTGGGTCACCACACAGTAGAAAACTGACAGAACAACATAAACCAGCAATAATAAAAAAATAAAAATCAGTATAAAAAATGAAAATTACACATCGAAAGCCAAAAAAAATTAAAAATTGAACTACCATATGATCCAGAAATTCTACTCCTGGGTATTCATCCAAAGAAAATAAAAACACTAATTCAAAAATATATATGTATTCTGATGTTTACTGTAGCATTATTTACAATAGCCAAGATACAGAAAAAATCTAAATGACCATCAATGGATAAATGAATAAAGAAATGTTAATTAACTAAATACTCACACACAATGGAATAATATTCAGCTATAAAAGAAAGAAATCTTCTCATTTGAGACTATATGCATGGACCTTCAGGGTATTAGCTAAGTGAAATAAGTCAGACAGAGAGAGGCAAATACCGTATGATCTCAGTTATATGTGAAATGTAAAACAAAAAACAAATAAAAACAAGTTCATAGGTGTTCCTATTGTGGCTCAGTGGGTAACAAACCCGGCTAGTAACCATAAGGATGTGGGTTTGATCTCTGGCCTCACTCAGTGGGTTAGGGATGAACTGCGGTGTAGGTCGCAGATGGGGCTCAGATCTGGCGTTGCTGTGCCTGTGGCACAGGCTGGCAGCTGCAGTTCTGATTCGAGGCCTAGCCTAGGAACTTCATATGCCACAAGTGCGCCACCCCCCCAAAAAAGCAAAAAACCTCACCAAAGTTCATAGATCAAGTATCAAATATATATGTTTACAGTTTGCTATACATTATAAAGACATCTTTGACCTCAGTTTTCTCATCTGTAAAAACTAAATGATTTGTAAGCCCCCATCTATGTCTAACATTCAAATTCTCAACAATTCTGCTCGGAAATTACATAATTTAACATTATTTCCAAGAAACCTAAATCAGGCCAAAATTACTTATTGTCATTTATCTTTAATACTTTAGTACATTTAGGGGGAATCAAAAGCCTAAGAAAAAATACAAGCACGTACCTCATCTTTTTACTAATGACCTAAAATGAACACTGTCTGAAATGACTATTCCATCATCTGCAAATTACTTTTTAAAAGCACCTTTGTAAAATGGCCATATCTATCAGTTTTAATTGTGCATTGCTCTAAATTTTCTCCTAATAACATTGACCACACAAAATAAATGTCCTACAGCTAAAGCTAACTTTAACAACCATTTACAGATTTTCTACCCTCATAATTTCATTGTAAAGCATTTACTCAGCTATATTTTGTCTTATACTTATTTTAGCATTTTCTACAGGCGTGTTTATACTGGCGCATTATTTATCAACTCCTGAGACTAACATTTTAGAAGCAAATTTAATCGCTCAGGACATTTTAATCAGCTTTTCAAACTTTAGGTAAGATATTATAAAGTAGTAACTTTGAATTCATACAGAATATTTTTAAAAATAAAAGAAAATGAAGCATGTTATATTTTTAAATTATTGAAATAACATTTAAAGGACACCAGCTGCTTCCTATTGTAAAGTGTAACTATTTTCACGATGGCGCTAATGTTTGGTATATATTGAAATGATTTGTGAATCTATAAGAATGAATACTGTTCAGCATAACTATTAATTCTGTGTGAACCTATAAAATACTTAAAATGATAGCAAATGATAAAATTTGATACATTATGGGTGCATAAAAAGACTACTTTTCAATTATATTGCATATTTTTAAAATCTTCATGTTTTTTTTCTTTTTTTTTTTTGCTTTTTAGGGCTGCACCTGGTATGGAGGTTCCCGGGCTAGGGGCTGAATCGGAGCTACTGCTGCTGGCCTACGCCACAGCCACAGCAATGCAGGATCCAAGCAGCATCTGCGACCTACACCACAGCTCATGGCAATGCCCTATTCTTAACCCACTGAGCAAGACCAGGGATAGAACACATAACCTCATGGTTACTAGTCAGATTTGTTTTCTCTGTACCACAATGGGAACTCCTATACTGCATATTTAATTCATCCAAGGTTCATCATAAGAAAAAGGTGCCCTTAAAGTCAAATAGTCTAAAATTATTCTCTTTATTATTTATTCTCTCTTAAACAATGAATTATCTCACTTTATGCCCTAACAATTCTAGATAAAACAGAATACATCAATGTGCATTAACTTAGAATTAATTCTTTTATGTTCAGTGATACACAATATCACAACATAATTCCAAGTCTTCAAGTTACTGAGATTGTGAGCAATGAATTTAATGTTTTAAAATGAGCTACCTATTAATGGCTAGAGGAGAAAACTAATTTATTTTCCCACATTTCATTCTCGGGTTGAGTAATTCAGATTGTGTAGATTCACATAACTCACTTACATATTTCCATGCTATGTCATTATTTCAGAATGTAGGTTGCTAATGACATCTGCTAAGTTATACATCTGTATAACTGAGCGACAAGAAAACCCTTATCCACTGTTATGTAGATGAATAAATCACAGCAAAGCTCAGAACATAATGGAAGACCCATGATGTGCTATTTACTAGTGTGGTGCTGTGTCATTACTTGTCACACTACCATCTTACGTATCAATTATTTCTTGTACCTGACTTCTCAACTTATTTCTTCAAATACTTGCTTGGCAAGAAAAACATTGAGAGCATTTCAAATTCTCTGTAGGAAGGCTATGTGGAGAATGCCTTTTCTTTTGATTAATTTTTAAGATTTATATCAGTTTGTTTGAAATAACTGAAAGCAACACAAAAGCTTCATGAGTAAATGAAAGAAATCTAAGAGAATGTCACATCTTCAACAGTCATTAGGGTTAAAATGGCTATTTCTGAAAGGCTATAAGAACACAAGAAGTTCTTTACTTTATCTTTCCTACAAAAAAAAAAAAAATGGAAAAGAATCATAGGCCAAATGCTGCTGGGTCTCAATCAAATCAAATAGCATAAAAAGCCAGCAGGAGTGGAGCTCAGCATCCTATTTATGCCACTGGATCAGAACAGTTAGGAGAGGAAGCCATTCTCACAAATCATTCTCCTGTTAAATTCTGTAGAGGGACTTCATTAAGCCTCTTGGCTGATAGCACTTTACTTTCAGTCTGTTCACAAAGAGCTCAGCTGGCAATACTGACTCTTTAAAAGTCTTCAGTCACTCATTGTCTTTCTGGGTTTTCTTTTTATAATCACAAATCTCTTTTTCTCATTAGCTCCTCAAATCTTCAAATAAAAATTTTAACTACAAAACAAGCAACAAGAAAAACAACAAAACCACATACAAAAAAACAAAAACAACAAAAAAACACAACAAATCCTGTAAGGGGCACATTTTGAATAAGCCTCTTGAGTTCAACACTGACTAGCAATATATACATACAGGAGGTGATAAATATATATAACAGTGTGTGTGTGTGTGTGTGTGTGTGTGTGTGTGTGTGTGTGTCTGTAACCCCAATCCCTGAAGCAGTGTTTCTCCACTGACTTTACTGGACCTCTGTGGATCACTGCCCTATGTCATGAAGGATCTTTCCCCAAAGAACCAATCCTGCATATCTTGTCAGAGTGTGGCAAACATGTCACACATATCAAGGTTCTTCAGGTCATCAAGTAAAGCCTTTAGCGTCTTATATTTTAATATGTGTTTCACCAAAATGTTCAACTCACAGTTCCTAACTCCAACTTGGATTATAGTAAACCTAACTTGAACCTGTAAAAAAGGCCCCTTGACACTATTAGTTTTGGCTTTGACTCAAATAACCACGTTATTGGTCAGAAACAATGTACTATTATATTGCCAGCTTTCCTGAAATCAGCAATTTAAGCAAATTGTTTTAACAAATGATTTAAATGACCTGTATATCAAAGAAAGAAAATTCAGAACTGAAGGGCCCAGTTTTTTCTCTTTACTTTTCTGTCTAGATATTATATAAGCTCTAAAAATTCATGTGACTCTTACACTCTACCAGATCTCATATGCTGATAGAAAGCTGTTTATGGGAACCACAAATTTACAAAATAGGCCTTCTTTCCCCCAGAGTTTGTTTTTGAATGCAAGTTTATTATAGTTTATCCCTTACTGCTGCCAGTAAAATCCACAGTAAGCCATATTGTTTTACTTGTACTTAAATTTTAATTTTATATTCTGAAATAGTTATATAGTGGTCCATAAAAAAAAAAACCCTGTCTGTGTACAACATGTTACAGTGTGTGAAATTAACGTGGTTTGGTTATCTTCAAAGTTGCTATTTCGCATCTTAGAAAATGTTCAAATGCACAAATGCACATTTCTTTTAATGGATTATACCTTCTGATTAATTTTCAAGACTATTAAAGTTTTAAAAATCACATGGACGTTATTACTGGGGACTATCTGTTCAAATTATTTTGTATCTCTAATTAATTCAGTTGTTCCATCATATAGATTATATTTACGTAAGAAGCAGTGAAAGGATTCAATATCATTCATTTTATTGGGAAATTTAGCAGCACTGAACATACCAGGAGGGATAATAATGTTTAAATATCAAAAGGAATCGTGTTACTTATGGATCTGTTTAATGAAAAATAACTTATTTTTGGGTCTCAAATGCATATCAAATATATATAATTAATAAAAACAAAACAAAAATTAATAAAAACTAAAACAAAAATTTTCATTTCCTTTTTTTTTCTTTTTAGGGCCACACCCATGGCATATGGAAATTCCCAGGCTAAGGGTGGAATTCTATATCAGCCAGCCTATGCCACAGCCACATCAACGCCAGATCCAAGCTGCATCTGTGACCTGTACCACAGCTCACAACAGGAGCTGAATCCTTAACTCACTGAGCAAGACTGATCAAATCCGTGTCCTCGTGGATACTAGTTGGAGGCAAGGAAGCTGGTTAGATGTTAACCCACCGAGGCACAATGGGAATTACAAAAATTTTTGTTATACTTTCATTTATTTTCTGTTTTCTGAAGCAGCTAGAATAAAAATAGACATTTTAAAAACCACAGTTACAGAAGCCTTGATAGTTATTGTTTATTGAAAAGTACTTACTGTGTAGCTAAAGTATTATGCGAGAAACACAGGCGACTCAGACCTTAATTTTTTTATACAGCCAGTGACAGGAAGCTAAGAGCACAGAAGCTACATGAAGTCCTGATTCTGATACATGTAAAGACACACCACTGATATGACTTCCTTCTCTTCCTCCTCCTCCTTCATATCAACCTTTACTGTTTCCTTTTATTGAGTATTTAGATGGTTCACACAATGTTCTAATCATTTCATATTTATTAGCTCATTTAATCTCCACAACAATCCTATTAGCGAGACAGTTTCACTCCCATTTTACTGATAAGAAAACTGAGAACCAAAGGCTTAACATCTTGTACATTCAGCATTTGAATTCATGAGTCTGTCAGAAAAGATTGCACTATTAGTTCTACCCCTGAGAATGTTTCTTAAAGCAGCGGTAAAACAAACAAACACCTTCCTAAAACACTGTCCAAAGAAATACTGAGGACCTAATTTTGACAGACTTTAATATCAAGGTGTCACAAGACATTACAACTGCAGAAACGTGAAGTAATTACCAAAGTGTACACTAACCAGCTACCCAAAACTTTAAATCTCTATGGTCAAAATAAATATTACTGGGACTCTAATGGGTTTTTAATTGTTTGGGATGAGAAAAATAATCATAACAACCATCGCTTTTACATAAGTGCTTCATAATCCACAAACCACTCATTTTGAGAACATAATTGTTTTGTTTATTACCTTATTTCCTATCAGTTCATTGATATTTATTGTCCACGTATACTCATTTTTTTTTCAAGAGATAAGTTCAATGAAACTCAGAGAAGATAAGATACTTGCCCAGGATCCCACAACTGGTCCATATTGGGGCAGTCCTTGATTCACTCAGACAGAAGATGTTACATGAGCACCCAGGATGCTCCTAAGACTGCAGTAAGCAAAGAGACTAAGAAGGCAAAGTAAAGAAAGTGTATCCGTATGGCACTCACAGTCAACGTCTGGTGCAGACATTGAAATGAAATAACGGTGGCAACACATTCAATGCATCAATGAATGGGAATCCCTAACCTGACACCGGGGTAAGGGCTGCCTGCAAATCTTCGTGGAAGATGTCTACCTGGGTTGGGTCCAAGGACGGAAGTAACTAGCAAGTAGAAGAAGGTAGGTCAGTAGGGGCAGGACATTTTAGACCAAAGAACTAACATAAAGAAAAGCCCAGAGGTAAGCTACATGGTGGTATTTACGTGAACAAATACATACCAATAGGGTGTTATTCCTCTGAAGAGAATGCCTAGGTAGCTAGGCAGAGCACTGTTTTAGTATTTTGAAAATCTTATCTGGAGAGGTGGGAAGCATGACAGCGTTTTATGAATGGAACTAATATAACTCGATTTGTGCTTTAGGTCAACCTGTTGTGTGGAGGATGGATTCTATGGGATGAGATGGAGGCGTGGAAACTGGTTAGAAGTTAACAGCTGCATTGCATAAGAGATAATAAGGCAGTGAAAAGAAAATAAGAGAGGTGTGAGAATTGAGAAATATTTGAAAGGCAAAATCAGTAGGATTTTAAGGTGATTGAAATGGAAGAGTAAAGCACGACCCTATCAGCAGACAGGCTGTCTAGCGTGTATCTGCAGGCTGCATTGCCACCAACTGAAATGAAGAATATGGAAGAATTCAACTTCTAATGCCTAATCTGCTCCTATGTTCATGGGATCACTATTTCCTATGAATTAATATTCATTGGGTTAGGAAAATCTTAAAAGGTTAGATAAACCTCTGACAGTTGCTTCTTGTTTTACTGGAAATCATAACTATTGTTCAATTCCTAGTTCAGTGGGATATTATACAGGGTTCAGTCATAAATTGTAGTGTCCAAGATATATCAGCAAAGGTTTTTGTTGTTGCTGTTGGTTTTTGTTTTTATTTTGTTTTGTTAGGACGCATGCAGTTCTCCAGAAGTGAGGAGAGAAGATCTAGGAAACATTCCACTAGCAATTAAGTCAGCCAAAACACTGCCTTTGTGTCTCTCTGGTCTCACGTTAATCTCAGACTTTAAGGCTCGGCCTTCCAGAGGCTGTCCGTGGCTAATCAATCCTAATGAGGAAGTGCTCTGTGCTTTCACTGCAGAATAGGCATAATACTATGGGAAGCATCAGACAAAATAACAGTTCTTCAGAACAGAATAGAAAGCACATCCTTCCCATGATTCATTTGAACATTCCTATCGTATGCCAATAATAAATTTAAAGAGATAGCAACATCATTCAAGATACCATATTCTAAAACTAAAAAAAAAATAAATAAAACAGATGATGCAGTTGAGGGAATGGAGTCATTTCACATCAAGGGAAGAAAAGTGGACAAGCACTTATGAGGAAAGAGCTGGGATTTCACAGAAATTCCATTTGTCTGGTAACAGAGCGTCACCTGGTTTAGAGATGTTTGGCATCTGCCTTTTATTTTAACAGAGCTGTTGCTGAAAGAGCAGAAAAGTAACTGTTTCTTGAGCTTCAAAGAATAACTAGTCCCTGTGAGAGGCATGTGGAGGAGTGCAGTGGGGTGTGAATTAAATGTCCAACTTTCTGTGTCTGACTGGCCCAGCATTCAGAGTTAGAGGGAAATGGGGACTAAATGTCTTTTAGTGCCTATTGTTAGAAAGACAGACAAAAATGGGATTATATTTTCTTAATGGTTCAACTCGGCGGAGATAAAATGTGATTGTTTGGGAAATGGCTGGTATATGGAAGTTCGTTTTCAGTTTGGTTTCCTGTGACAGACACAGCGATGGAATACGATCACTCTGGTGACAGAGTCACAAATTTACTTTGTAAATGAAATTGCGACAGTAATAAGAGCTGCTTTATCTGTGAAGTTGCAAAGAGACTGGAAAGATTAATAATGACATCAAGTTTGCCCTGTTTAAGCAATGAGTATATCTGAAGCAAAGAATCATAAGAAATCTTAGAGGTGGAGGACAAACTTGGAAATGGGAGAAATTCGGAGTTTACACTCTTTGTGGCTTTATCTTCTATCTTTCTTTCAGGAGAGCATACCGCCAAAATAAAATTATTTAAAAAGCTATAGACATGGTTGTCGTCATAAATAAATAATTACTAATGTTAAATGTTTTGCTATTAATAGAATGGTAAATAAAATTATTTTTCTTCCTTTATTTATAAGTGTTTTGAGGAGGCATCCACCATGCTTTTCTTAAAGACTACCTTCAACAAGGAAAAAAAAAAGGCAACTGTTTTTAAATTAACCCTACATTGACTCAAAAATAAAAACAAGTAGGAAAATTTAAGTTGGCTATCATGTGATTCTGAGAAGAACCTCAAGGTGTACCTGGCAAGCATCTAATAAAGGCCTAATAGGTTTAGATTAAGACAGTAAAAAGATATAAAACAAACCTGCACCCACTCTTGGAACACCAAGCAGAGGTATAAATTTAGCAGTTTCAATGGCACACTGTTTAAAAACCTGGCAGGGTGCCTCTCTGCATCTATTTTGTTCTAGTTAGACTTTACATTTTATAGGTATGTCACAACCTATAAAATGGTTATAAATACTACAGTATATATCTTTTTCCTTAAAAGATGGGGCCATTATGCGTTATGAAATGCTAGTTCAAAAGATAATTCATTCCAACCATGACAGGATCAGCAATTCTAACACTTGTCGAATTGAGACATTAAAATACAAATACAACAAAGTAATAAATCAAAAGTGAAATGACATGTCTTTAAAAAGATGCTGGGATTTGTGTGTGCATTTTAGGTTTACAAAGAGTATTCTTGAGGCGGTGTGTAGATGTTATCAACAGTAGTGAGGGAAAATGGGGCAGACAAACATCAGGCATAAATATAATAACACTGATAGTTTAAACTTACAGGTAATAAACTTCGGTTATTCCAGAAAATGATACCATATCATACAGCTTAATTGGATTTTCTGGTTAAGTGAGAGTTAAGCAGAAACTTTTCTGCTGTGAACATTCCAAACAGCATTACTTCACCATATTTTATTGGTCATGTAATGGACATTAATTATTTTTCAATAGGTCAAATTACTGCAGCGCCTGCAGACTCTCTGCTGAATGTTTTTCCATAACAATCACACTCTATTACACATAAAATGTAATTGTTTTTTGAATTAGTTCTATTTCCAAATGGTCATAATTTTCATTAAATTATCTAGCTATTTTGTAAAACTTCACCATTAAGTCTAGCACTAGCTTTGACAGCACTAACAAAAGTCAACACATTTACTATAAAAGCCAATAAAGTTTTAAAATAAAAATGTAATGCTCTATATTTTTAATAATCTGTTATATAATAAATTATCATGATTATATTAATACTTCAGATTTCTCATTTACAATGACAAAAGAAGAACTACCTGTCTAGAATTATTTGAACATTGCTGTTTTTCTTATGAAAAAGCCAATATTTATTAAAATTAAGCAATAAAGCTATAACTACTAATAATAGCACAATGCTCCTTATTTACAAAACACTCTGTAATAGATAACATGTTAAGCATTACATATATATGTATACAATTTTATTTAATCCTTATAAAAATGCTATGAGTTTGGTATTACTGTCCCCATCTTACACCTGAGGCAACTGAGACTCACAACATTTATATTAGTTTTTCTATGTCACACAGTTGGTAAATGACAGAAATAGCATTCAACTACATTCTATCTGACTCCAATTTCTATGCTCTTAGCTAAACAGTTCTTTGTAATATCCTTCTTTCAGCTCTGGTAATTCCTAAAATCTAGAAAAAAAATTTTGAGATCCTTATTCTTTCTGTCACTCATGAGGTAACTCCTGGTTCCTGGGATTAATGAATTTGCTTGAAAACCAATATTAAAACAAATATCTGTGCTTCAGGCCAGGTTTCCTAAATCAGGTTCTCCTCCAGGGCCATGCCTGATAATGTTTATCTATTAAGTCACACACACACACATACATACACACATATACACAGATAAGTTCAGATAACAAACTTCATATATGTTTTGGATATTGCCCAGCCCTACATTTTACTCTGCTCCTTTCACACACAGATCACCAGGAAGCCATCACAGGTGACAGTCTCTTCAAATGCGATCTAATAGCACTCAGGATCAGAGTCACCAGAAGCTGCTTGAATTTCCCCTGGGATGTCCCTGTGATATTTCTACCACTCAAGCAAAAAATTGGAGTTCAAATGCATATTTCAAATTGTAACAAGTTTGTATTACATACAGTGCCTACTAGATGCCCGATATCATGCTAAGCACTGTGAAAGGTACACAAGTAGAAAAACCAAAGAAATCATGAGTCGAGAAAGGAGTATTCAAGGACATATATACAGGTAAAATCTCCGGAAGAGCAGAATTGAGATTTAAAAAAAAGAAAAGAAAGAAAAAATGGAAATAATTCTCAAATCAGGGTTAATTTTTAAATGTTGGAACTAATCTTATCTGCACTGGGGGTCAAAATCACTCACCCTTATTTGATTCTATTTATTTATTTATTTATTTTGCTTTTTAGGGCTGCATCTGTGGCATATGGAAATTCCCAGGCTAGGGGTTTAATCAGAGCTACAGACATAGCCGTAGCTGTAGCTACATGGGATCCGAGCCGTCTGGAATCTATTCCAGATCACAGCAACGCCGAATCTCTAACCCACCGAACAAGGCCAGGGATCAAACCTACATCCTCATGGATACCTGCGGATTCGTTTCCGATGAGCCACAATGGGAACTCACCACTCACCCTTATTTTAGAAAGTTTTTTTTTTTTTCTCGAAAACTTCCACCTGGAGCACAAGGTTTTGTTGCCCAATATCAGTTCTGAAAACTAAATATTTATTGCCTGAGGAAAAGGAATATTATTTTTAAGCCAATACTAACTGTAATACTGCCTTTTAAAAAGGAACCACAAATAATATACAGAAATCAAAAATAATTATGCTACAGAAATTCTTATAATCGTTTCCTGCTATCAAATGGATTCATTTCTGATTAGTTTCCTTTGTAGTAACTAGTATTTTTCTACATTCAATCTCAAACGAAGCAAAAAAAATACATAACTTCTCAAGTTTCCTTTGAAAAGTTTCCTTTGTTTTTTTTTTTTCTTGATTATCTTTTACTGTTGGGAATCATGTTACTTTCTTTGACATATTGTGTATATTATTCTAGTATGTTAAAGGTATTTTAACAGTGATGTTAATATGCATATTTTATTTTAATACTTGAATAAAATAATAACTTCTCAACAAGATACAGATCTTTCATAAGTTTACAGAAAACCCAATGCAACTGAAATAAGAACTTCTAAATTCCTTAAGTAGTTTCTGGATTTGATCATCTGTACCCAGTTTTCACTGATATCCAGGCTTAGAAGTAAGAATTTCATATGGAAGATTTAAGGCTGAAATAACTTTGGAACTGAATATAAAATTGCAGGAAGAAACTCTATTTTGATTTCAATGTCTCCTGTAGACACAGTAGAATGGCTATCATTTAGAAAAGCATCAGACTTTTAAGGTAAAGGACTTTAAAACATAAAGTGAAAGGTCTCTCTGACTAATGTGATAGATAATCAACCTCCCTGTCACAATTGCCTGAAGACAGACACACCTTTTCATGTCTTGTATTCATCCTAGGCTACTTTCATTCCCTCTGGAGGGCTTTTGAACTCGAACTTGACATCTCAAATTTATGCTTTCTCTACATGTAAAGAGGTTTTCTTTTCTTACAGTTTTAGTCCTATGTGGAGTTCAAGTCTAACTTAGATTAAAGAGAAGTAGTCTAGGCCTTAGAAATTCAATGTTTGTTCTTGATCTTTTCTTTTTTTTTCTTTTGTTTTTATGAGGTTGAGCTAAAAACCCCAAAGTGGGACATAATGGCTTTAGAGACAGGAAGGAAATATTCTTTATTCTTTTTATTCTACTGTAAAAAGCCCACAGGCTCTTTTGTAGAAAGCCCACAGTAGAAGCACTCCCTCAAAAGCTACCTTTTTCTTCATAATAGCCTTAGAGGAGACAGTGTTCAGAAAAGATGATAGAACAAGTGTTGCTAATGTCATACTCAGAAACAAGCTAAGTGGTTTATGGCCAAAATCCCTGTTTACTCTATATACTTGTCAAACTAGGGAATTTTTTTTTCACCAAAAAAATGTTTCTTAAAGGTGTCTCAAATTCTACAATAAAAAATTTGTTCCTAAAAAAGAAAAAAAAAGAAAGTTCTCAGATTAAACATAGTAAGAAATAATCAGTATTACATCCTGGTAAAAGAAGAAAAGTGATTATGAAAATGAAATACATGAAATTATGGATACAAAGGAGGTGATAGAACCATTTCTGCACATCAGTTTAAGACCTAACTTTGACACTTGATAACTTGTAGCCATAGAATATGGGATCTGTTTTGGCTCACATATCACCAAATAATAAAATCTTTATCAAAATTAGCAAAGTATAAATGCGATTCATTCATTCAACAAATATTTATTGAGTGCCTGTTATGTCACAGGCACTGAGTGCAAAGAAAAAACTGCAAAAGTTCCTTCTTTAAGGATGGAGCTTACAGTCTAGAAGGTACAGAACTTCTCATTTTTGTGTTCTGAACTATACAGACCCTTGAAAGTGCATGATCTGAAGGAATTTTTCATTTAAAGACCAAGTTTTTGGGAGTTCCCTGGTGGTCTAGTGGTTAGGAGTCGGTGCTTTTACTGCTGCGGCCTGGGTTTAATCCCTAGTCTGAGAACTGAGAACCCATATCAAGCAAAAAAAAAAAAAAAGACAAAGTTTTTGTGACAATAGCTGTCATTTAATTAAAGTTGTGTATTTGAAGGTCCAGAGATTAAAGTACATTTTCTTCCTCTGCTTGGCTAAGACAGAACTTACAATTTTGAAAACTTAGTTCAATTTTCTATAACAAACACATATAGAGTTCCCATAGGAAAAAGATAATTTCCTTTAAATATGTTTGACATAAAATATTTATAGCACTATTTAAAGTCTATATTTTATATAGACTACTCCTATAAATATTTCCAAATATCAGCATTATATTTTATATAACAACCCACCACAAAAAAATATTCCCCAAACCTTACCTTGGACAGTCAGAGTGGCTGATGCTTCAGCTTTCCCAACCATATTTTCAGCAACACAAGTATATGACCCCATGTCACCAGCCATCACCTTCCGAATTTTCAAGGTATGATCATCTCTGATTTCATATCTAGTGACATAAAAGGAATGCACAGTTAAGTGACTTTCTCCTTGAAAGATCCCATTATTACAAATATGATGTATTTGGGCATTATATCACATGCAACATTCTTTTCAGAAAATTTAAAGCAAAAAGTAAATAATGCCACATTCTTCTAAATAAGCATACAGATAGAAAATAACTTCTTTATATTCACATGGGTGGAAATATTAAACTACTTTCTAAAGGAATATTTTAGGGCAAAGTTGGCACTTATTCATTTATTTCCTCAAGCTCCTGTATTCATACTAAAATTAAAAGAGAGGAACCTACCATTAAATAAATTTATTATACACCACACTTTGTAAGTTTTATCATTTAAAATTCTTAAACCAATTTATGAAAGAGTATGCTCATCTCCATTTTACCGATGAGAAAAACTCCATTACACAGATGAGGCATAGGAAGCTAAGGTAACTTGGCTTTGGTCTGCAGCTAGTTTAATGGCAGAGCTAATGTTTCAACCTAGTCAGTTTTTCTAGAGTTCGCTTGCCTTGTCTCATCTTCCCTCTTTTTAAAGTGTTTGGTTTCTTAAAATTTCAAAAATTTCACTTTAATCCTCTTTTTACTCTACATAATGTCCTTGAGTTATACTACCTACTATAGTTTACATATTGGTTGACCGTATGGATATTTCTAGCCCCCACTTCATTTCAGCTCCAAATTCATAACCCTTACTAATAATTAGACATCATAGCCCTCAGGCATCTAATATTTAACATGTTAGATAAAACTTTCTTTTCTTACCGTATCACAGAAAGCAACTCCTTCTCCTAACACAATCTACCTATCTTCTGTCACCAGCTCCCTACATCTAACAAATCATCAGATTCATCAATTTAATCTCAGAGCTTTCTTTCCAGGATGGACCCTATCATATTTCCCACTCATTTCCCAGTTCAGGCAGTTCACATCTCTTATCTAGACAACAACAATGGTGATCTAGCCATGGTCTTCCCCCCAACACATTAATATGATATCCATAGTGCTAAAAAAAATATTTTCTTTAAAAAGCAATCCTGGTCATAGAAATATCTCTTGGCTCATCAATGTGCATGCCATATGATTCAAAATTCTTCAATTTATATAAAGCCATGTTAATTTGGCCTCAGTATCTCCAACTTAATCTGCCATTACTTCATGCCACGTGCTTTATCTGTTACTATGCTAACTTTTCACTACTCAAAACACATGACATTCTTAGATTTGTATTTATGCTGTGACTCCTGTTTTCCTGGAATATCCTTCTCCTCCTTCTTGCTTATCGGCTTGATATGTATTTTTCAAGCCATTACTTACATATCACTTCCCTTTGAGAACTCTCTCCTGATTTTCTGCTCCCACAGGTCTATCTTTATGCAATGAAAGGGTTTGCTACGTTATTCTCTCTCTATCCATACATGTCTCCTTTTGTAAGCTTCTTGACAGCAGAAACTATGTCTAAGCCCCTGCTATAACCCCCAAACCTAGCAGGGGCTCAAGGTATAACTGCTGAATGAATGGACACGTGAGAGAAGAAGCCTAAAGACAGTACCTGAAAGTTTTATTTCATTACCTCTTCCCTAAAGTTGTGAGTGATCCCAGTCAGTTTAAGGATTTGACAGATAACAAGAAACTCTGACCTCTTCTACCATTCCCTGGTGATGTTGTTGTTAAGGAAAAGGAAGCCTGCTTTCTAACTGGTTCATAGTTATGTCTTTAATGCTTCTACCTATTCCCATGCAAGACATCGGTATTAATTGCAGTCTGGTTGAACAGAGAGAAAACTGAGGAGTACCCCATTTTACAAGAGTTCCCTGGGCAGGCCAGGGTCATGAATGTACAGTTCTTACCGGAAACTCACAGAGAAAGCATGGCAACCTTCTGATTCTAATTACCTATAGTACTGTGTTTGGCCCCTGATCAAAGTGTATAGACTAGACCCTTCTAATAGCTTATGGGTGAACAGTGGTCTGATCAGAACCATAGAAATTCCAAGTGGACAAATCCCACCATTAAATTCTGACCCATACCTGGATTTGGGCAGTTCTCCGTCATCTTTCCTCCATCGTACGGTAGGCACAGGGTCACCCCGGGCTTCACATTTAAATTCTGCACTGTCATCCACAGTTACTGCTAAATTACTAGGTCTCTTCACAAACGACGGTCTCTCTAAAATTAGAAAAAGTCATCTCAAAAAAAAATATACATAGACAAACTAAAACACATTTTAGATGTTCAGTAAGTGCAGGTTTATGATTTAAAATATTATTTAGAAAATTATTCTACAGAGTCCCCCTACTTTTAGAAGCTCCTCCCCAGGTGAGTGTTTCCTCCTAATTTTCTTCCTCTATCTTGGCTATTTTATCTCAGGCTACTTTACTGATTCCTTCTCTCTTCTTTCCACCCCTCCCAAGATATTGCTCACCTTCCAGAAAAGGTCATTTCTTTCCTCCTTGACTAAATATACTATTGAAGGAGTTCCCATCTTGGCTCAGCAGTTAGCAAACCCAACTAGCATCCGTGAGGATGCAGGTTTGTTCCCTGGCCTTGCTTGGTGGCTTAAGGATCTGGCATTGCTGTGAGCTGTGGTCTAGGTTGCAGATGCGGCTTGGATCTTGTGTTGCTGTGTCTGTAGCATACGCTGCAAACTACAGCTCCGATTTGACTCCTAGCCTGTGAACCTTCATATGCCGAGGGTGAGGCCCTAAAAAGACAAAAATAAATAAAGATACTAACGAAGAAGAGATACATTTTACAGTGAGCAGATCAGATAAAACTGCACTTACCTAAAACAGTTAACTCTGCTACTTCACTCTCACGTTCCCCAACCATGTTGGTACCAACACAAACATATTTGCCAGCATCACTTTTGCGGGTATAAGTAATCATGAGCTTTCCTCCTCGTATCTTAAAAAAAAAAAAAGTTTCACATAAATAGAATTAAAATTGCCTCAGTGCTTTTTACTTGACAGAGGTTCTCGTAAGTGAACTCTACTTTCTAAGCATGCAAACGAAGCCTAATTATATCAAAAAGCTGATGTGTAGTATTTCCTCTATTCATAGGTAATTACTTTAAGAGAATTTGTTCCAAAGATACAACAGAAAAGAGGCAAAACATTTTCACTTACTTGCATTTCTCATAAAGTTACTATATTCTGTATAACTAGGAATTTGTGTTTCCAAACTGGCCAAGTTCTTTCACATTACTTAATTAAAAGAAAATCAAAAAGTTGCATGAACAATTTGGTTAGCAAGTGGGAAAAAGAAAAAGGAAAATTCTTAATACTGTATGACTATAATTAACATCAAATATGTGTTAGCTATAAGTGATTTCAAGAAAGTATTTTAGTATTATAAGATGTGGAAATAGAAATGTCTCTAATTACTTAATTTGTCAAAGGTGCTTTGAAGGGATATATCTTAATTTCCAAAATACAGGTGAACCTGACATGTCCTAAAAAAACATAGGTGTTACTGCCGCCCAAGCAGTTTATTGGGAACTTAGGAGGCAGAGACTGAACAGATCCCAATAAATCATCTGGAAAGCCATTCAGATACACTCTTAAATGCTTAATTATTTGAAGAGGAATTAATTAAAAATGTAAGCACCCTTCTAGTACAATAAGTAGGCTGAAGCTAACTATGAATTAAAATTGGGATGCAGAAATCAAACTATCTTTACTTAAATTAATATGCTTTTGGTAGGGAGTGGAGTTCAATTACCCATGAATATCTATAATGCTCTGAACCTTGGAAAGGTTTTGTCAGGGATAACTTTCAGAATGTTTATTCATGGAGGTTGTAACCTCACAGATATTCTGTACAGTGTACAAATTAAACAAAGGAGAGAAGGAAATGTAGAAAAAAGGAAGGAAGAAAGGGAGGGAGGGATGGAAAGAAAAAAGGAAGGAAGCATTGAAACAGATTTTTTCCCATTCTACACTATGTGTTTATTTACACCACTACTTTATAAAGGTGGGGTTGCACTATATAAAGGTGGGGTTGCACTGTTTTGTGATTCCTAAATTGCTTTATTTCAATCCAGATATTATGACCAAATCTTTATGTATCAGGTTAGAACCAAATATTAACAGAGCAGTTTTAATTTTTGTGGCTTTAGGACTTGACATTTTCCAGTCCTTTTATTGAAAGAAAAATCACGAGTCTCGGTATCATTATAAAAACCAACCAGAGACTTTTCTCCTCATTGTTTATGACTCTATCTAGGATGCCTAGAAAAATGCCCTGCACATAGTAGGCATGGTAGATTTTTGTTGAATGCAAACTGCTTTTGTAGATAAAATTAGTCTGTTATCCAGTGAAGCATTTCTATAAAGGTTTACAGCAGTAACAAGATACATTAATAATAGATTTATTGTTTTCAAATATACCTATCTAAATTTTCAAACAGGATAATACAAAGAAGAAATAAATGTCACATGAAAAAAACTTCCTCAAAATTAACAACTGTCAATACGTTTATACATTTTTCTTTTGTCCTTTCTCTCAATATAAAGATAGGTAGATATAAAATATGCATACACACACTTACTAAAGTAAAATCATGTGATACATGCTTTCTTGTAAGCTGCATTTTCAACTCAGTAATATCCCTACAACGCATAAGAGTCCTCCACAATAAAGAATTATCACACACCCAGAATGTCAATAGTGCTAAAACCGAGAAACTTTATTCTAAAGACATGGCTCTGGCCTAAGGATAAATGCTGGATTAAAACAACAAAAGGAAGAAGGGGTTAAAATTAGGTAATGCCCAAAATGTTTATTCTATTTGTAGAAATCATTGTTAAGTCTCCCCAGATTAGTATAAATACCACCACACAACTTCTACCTAATTAATAAGACAATTTCATTATAAAACCCTGTGTTCTACTCTATACTTACTAGCAATAGTAAAGATTCCAAACTGAAGGTTACAACTTAAATGGAAAACCAAACAACCCTCACCAAACCTGAGAGAAACTTATTTCCTCAGAGATGATAGAAACAGAAATTGACAAAAGTGAAGGAAAAAATAACAAAGTACCGCAAACAGAGAAATACAAAAAATAATGGATGAAAATGGTAGTCTTCAGTCTTTCTACATGTTCAAATTGATTTTTGGCATCATGTACAGGCTGAATTGAAGTAGAGCAAACCAAAAGCTGTAATTCTATTCTCTATGGTCACAAATATGGGCTGCATCATAGCCTGTTCTTTTCAATAAACAAAAGAACAGAAAAAAACCTAGTGCTAATAACGCTGATCAAATATAACCTACCAGCTTTAAATCAGAACCTACAAAACAATTAACATTTCATGTCGAGACATAAAAATACTGATCACAAAGGGTGACTTTATTTATACATTCTAAATCTCAGTGCCCACTGGAAAACAGAACATTGACATTTCCTCTATATAAAAAGGAAAAAAAAATATGTCTAACACATACTAAACACTGCAAATGTGAAAACAGTACTATTTAAAACAAGCTAAGAAATATTTCTTGGCAGTTCTCTTCCTGCAGCTGGATCTGACAGCCAAATTGTAAACCTATCAAAAACGAGTTTGTATAATGAACAGACACAATGTTAAACACTAGGCTGCACTGCAGCAGCACTACTTCAATTAACATAATCCTGGTAGTGGAGAAGCAGAATGTGTTAAGCTTTCAGACAATATGCTGGCATCTAGCCTGTGTCAGGAATCCCAGGCAGAGGTCCCACCTCCTCATTACCGTCTACCTTACCAGCCTGCAGTAGTAACCACATTAGAAGCCCACATTTCCATAAGCTCTAGACAGTGCTTAAAGGGGGGCCTCAGCTATCTACATACTAGATGAAAACAAATCAAAAGAAGGTCCCAGTGGTGTTGCTCCTTTCGGGGAAGGAAGTAGAGGAGGAGAAAGGAGAAGGTGGAAAAAATTTTAAATTTTCAAATACCTTTACACTTTGTATTTTTTTCTTCAGAACAAACCAGATTTAAAAAAAAAATGTGTCAGTGACATTAAGGTATGGAGTATCTCAGTGTGTTTGATATACCAGATTCTTACATACACTAGCTAGCATTTTCCCTTTAAGAAGCTATACATGATTTTTTCCTTTGGGGTGTAAAGCCTTCTCTCCTAGTACTAGAAGACTTCTCTGAAGCAGTTGAAAATCCCTTCTAGAATGCTTTCATCTTCTTTATTGCCTTGTTTACTGAGTAACAAGATAATATAGAAAAATCAGGTATAAGATGTAGCTTTTCAACCAAAAGTGAAGAGAAGCATTTCATATTTCTGGTAAGCATGAAGAAAAAAAAAAAATCAGAATTCTTATGTCCAGAATACAAGAAAGAAAAGAAGCATGCTTTCTTTTAAAAAATAAAGTAAGCTTTTGGTCTGGTTATTCTATGGCATATATACCTTACCCTGCTATCAGGGCTTAAAATCAGAAATAAAGATGAACTTAAAATGAACTCCTTGGTATGTCTTCATTTTCTACCCTAAAGCAAGTCAGATGATTTGCAGTATCTGTTACACAGGAATTATTTTTTTCCAGGCATCACCCCCACAATGTTATCCATACACCTCTAGGTTAACATACTAAACCAACTGGGGCTAATTAACTAGTATGGCTACACAAAATCTTTTCTGCTTTTAATTACATTAACCTAATGTGACTTGAATTCAGCAGACCAAAAACGAAACCACTAATTATATTAAGAGCTTCAAAGATTATTTCAAATTGCTAACCACCAAACTGTCATATAATTTATCTCATTTCCTTTAACAGATTTTGTATTCAAAATCTGTGCTTCTTACTATCAACACTCTTTTTAAAATACATCCTAATGATGGATTAAAATAGTACTGATTTAGAATGCTAAAGGAGAAATATGTTTAAATAATATACATAAGACACAGAAGTAGATATCATCATACCGATGAGAAATTATCCAGTACTTAATTTTTACAATTTTCTAAAAGATTAAAGGCTATGAAAGACTCATTTACAGTAGCATGCGCTTAATAAGCAGGGTTAATATGAGCAGAGAAAATTTTAAAGCACCCACGTTTAGAAATTATTTTGTCTGAAAAACTTGATTATGTACCACTGTTTTCATACTGTTTTATAAAATAAATGAGATGAGAGGTTTTGAATTATAGGCTAGTGTTTCATCTTCAACCAATGCACTACTAAGTCTCTTCGGGCAAAATCTCTCTTCATAGCAGTGCTGTCAATTCTGCCTAAATCTTTGACCTACAGAACAGATATCAAGCTGTTGTGAAGTAGAGGAGAAGTACTCTGCATGGATTTGACTTCTTAATGACCATGAGATGCTGGTACCCCAGATGGCCAGTCATAGCCCCCAGACATTCTCCTTGGTGAACTAAACTGCAGAGCAGTTTTGGATGGTCCCTAAGGACTCCTTTCAAAAGAGACATGTAAAGAAGAGTCATAGTAACAGCTTTTATTTCTTCAACATTTAGCATTAATTCGACAACAACAAAACATCTTATTTGACCTTGGAACAGAGAGCGGGAGGAAGTGGGAAAATATCCACTACTTTTCAATCTGGCAACAAGAGTGGTATCAACCTTTAAAGTAAACAATTCAGACTGAAGCATCCATACCTTTTATTGCATACTATAGTACCTTTCAGAAATAGTTACGCTTTGTTGCATTTTAAATCAAGCAAAGACACTGGTGGTAGTTAAATCATATTATACAAATGATAGGCAAAGGATCAGATCAAATACATGTCTCACAGCTATCTAAAAAAAAACTCATTAAAATTCAGATCTTATACAATACCAAAGAATACAGTATTTCTTATTTTGTGGTATTTCTTAGTCACACTTCCAGGGAAGCAGTTCAATAAGAACAGTAAATTAAAAAAAGCCATGTCTAGGGAGTTCCCGTCATGGCTCAGCATAAACGAATATGACTAGGAACCATGAGGCTGGCAGTTTGATCCCTGGCCTTGATCAGTGGGTTAAGGATCTAGTGTTGCCTTGAGCTGTGGTGTAGGGCATAGTTGCGGCTCTGATCTGGTGTTGCTGTGGTTGTGGTGTAGGCCGGCAGCTGTAGCTCTGATTTGATCCCTAGCCTGGAAACCTCCATATGCCACGGGTGTGGCCCTAAAAAAGCAAAAAAAAAAAATAAATAAAATAAAAAAACAAAAAAGCCATGTCTAGAATTAAATAATTTCCTGCTTTTAGTAATTATGGTTTAATATCATACATAGGTACTTCATATTTCTGAATATACACATTCATAATTTTTTGTTGTCTTGCTCTTTGGAACCTAAATTTTAATGGCATTAGTAACAATAAAAAATTAAATTTTTGAAAAATTTCCACTGTCAAAAACCATTGATGAGTTCCCTGGTGGCTCAGCAGATTAAGGATCTGGCACTGTCACTGCTGTGGTTCAGGTCATTGCTGTGGCACAGGTTTAATCTCTGGCCCGGGAATTTCTGCATGCCAGGGTGTGGCCAAAAAGCTGATATAAAGCAATTTATATCTAC
Organism: Catagonus wagneri; assembly: GCA_004024745.2. Classification (NCBI taxonomy): domain Eukaryota; kingdom Metazoa; phylum Chordata; class Mammalia; order Artiodactyla; family Tayassuidae; genus Catagonus; species Catagonus wagneri. The sequence continues at coordinate 22,750,606 of PVHT021183696.1, read as the reverse complement.
TACCCTAATAACTCTCAACCCTTAAGTATAAGAAATTTCGAGAACTTAATCTTTATTCTACTTACTTGTACTAATCTTGTCACACAAAAATAACGTTTTAAAAATGTATCGAGAACAACATGATTTCATATTAAAGTCTCAAACATGTGTTATTTTAAATAATATATAAACAAATAATTGGGGGAAGCCAAATCACTGTTCTTTTTTCTGGCTGGCAAGGTTTTTTACTCTCTGCTTTTCATAAAGTCTACTGTATCTCAGTTCATTTTCCAAAAAAATTGCAGCTCTCCACTTTCCTATTTCATTCTGATTCATAGAGACCTTAAAAAAAGAAGAAAGTGAGTGAAAGAGAGAGAGAAAGGAGAAGAAGGAAGGCAGAGGGGGAGGGGAAAGAGGAATAAATGCCTTGTTTTAAATATTTCCCACTCAAGTCTCTCGATGAGATGTGATCTGGTTTCATGCTGGTCATGCAAAGGCATGATTAGGCAAAGCTGCCACATACTCATGACGTGGACTTGTGACACAAAATGAGAGCAACCATACAACACGAAAAAAAAAAACAGATTATATACTAATATTTAAAATATATCTACTATAGACTATTTAAAAATGTATTAGATTTCAGTCATATTGAAAAAAAAAATTCACCTGAATGTTACTAATCCATTTACTTGTCCATTCTTATGCAAAGCCCCCGTCTTCTTCACAGCCTACTTACAATATGAACAATATTCATGAGATTTGCCAAAAAAAAAAAAAATTATACAACAAAAGGATGCCTGGGTAAGTATACATATATTGTAAAGAAAATATGCAAATGACATATTGAAGACAAATAACAAGTCTACATTTTACTTGAGACATTAAATGGGACAGTGTTACAAGGAGAAAACCATAACTTAGGTCTTCCAACTGTTCTCTTAGGAGTGGAACTGAGAGGAAAAACAGGCAATTAGGATCTCTCCATTGGCGTCCCATATTTGCTTGGGCTACAAGCATACAAGAGAACATGATCCAATTTCATTTGTTTGCTGGTAGACTTTACAATACCATTTAAAAACCAACATGATTTCTGCCAGGAGTTTAAACACACTCGATCATCAGAGAGAAGCAACAAGAGACTCATGCAGAAAAAGCAATTATCCCAGTGGGAACACGTGGCTCTCTACACAGCTTGGTGAGCTGCCAGCTGAGAACACAGGCCTGGGAGAACTGACGCCGAGGACTATGGCAGCTGCATCTCTCTGTTATTTTCATTTCTCTGACTACACTTCTCATTTCTTCCTCATAACAATTTCTAAATCGGCAGTTGGCTGTTTGCTGCTGCAGAAACACACCTATGATAATTTGATTAGAGACTACATCAGGAAGAGCTGTATGGCTAATTGCAGGCAAGTGGGAGCCACCCTGCAGAGAGACATAGTTAAGTTAAAGGGAGAAGATGATTTTCTTTGTGAAGGTATAAATGATTACCTTTTTCTCTCTCTAGTTTGGATCACCAGAGGATCTTGCCATGAATCCTAATTTTAACAAGGAATAATTGGAAAAAGAAACAGTCTTCTTAAATCACACCTATTTTGCTTGCTTAAGCATGGCTCAAAGTCAGTGTGAAGACCTGAGTTTTGCATTTTCTCCTGGACACACATTTTCTTGAGCCAGTCAAGCGGGAAAGCCACCTCTAATTTATCGTATCCAAATCAGGGGCAGACAACTGCCGAGTGCTGTGAAATGGAGAGCAGATGAAACTGTGAGGGCTTTTAGCTGATTCCCCAGGTGTCTGGTTCCCAAGTCATTAAGATCAGAACCTAAAAGTGAATCCTATAAAAAGAAGGCAATATAAAGTGTGGTTCTGAAAGAAAACAGCCTTTGCTAGTTATCCCTCCCTCAAAGTAACTAAGTTGACTGAGTTTTACTTCTGAAAATTATACATATTACATGGTAGTATTCTGCATGCATATGAAAAATTAGTTTACTTTGTAGCCATTAAAGTTAATGTATTAGTTCCTTCACAGGTCTCATGAAACAACGTCCTGCTGTTTTAAAGATAAAAACAAAGTCTTATGGGCAATTTTCACTTTCCTACAAAACCAGGATGGCTTTTTATCACCTCTTCCAACCATCTGGCTATAATTCTGAATTTACATACAGTCACTGTTAGGACAGCCTGAAATAAAAATCTATGGAGGAATTATGACTATACTCTAGAAATAAAGATGACAAATGCTCATCGTATTCGAAGGGAGAAAAGCTCATTTTCAAATACTTGGCTCTTTTGAGTTACAAGTGAACCAGCTGAAAATACTTTTCAAACAGTAAATCCTTTTTTTTCTCACCATGGGTTCTTATGCTTTTCTTTTCTACAGTTTTGGTCCAGTGTGAGAATTTCCCACACCACCAAATGCCCTGCTAAGATAATGCTTTTTCCAGAGACACTACTTTGTTACTCTTGAAATTTAAATTCACTTATATTATGAAGAAGACATATAACCATGGCAGACAAAGTCAAACCACAGTTGAGTACGTAAGGGGTTCTTGAATTCAGAAATGCCGAATGACTTTATGGAAATTCAGTACAGAAATTAAGTATGGAGAATTGACTCTGATTAATCAATTAAGCTTGTCACTTGCAAGTCTCTTCTTGTTCTCCTTTGACTCTTTGAGAATAAAATACCACAGAATGGGAATGAGTGTTTATTTCACTTTTGGAACTACTTTAAGGATCTTCATACTTGTACAGCATCTTAATAAACAGTATCAGATGCTTTTATTGCTTTTTTATTTTTGCAGGTTTCAAATATATTTCCATAAAGCAACTCAATCCCTGGTCTCGCTCAGTGGGTTAAGGATCCAATGTTGCCGTGAGCTGTGGGGTAGGTCTCAGATGAGGCTTGGATGTGGTGTTGCAGTGGCTGTAGCGTAGGTTGGCAGCTGCAGCTCCGATTCGACTCCTAGCTTTGGTATATCCATATGCCACAGGTGTAGCCTTAAAAAGAAAAAAAAATGCATCTTTCCCCTTATTTTCTATAGTTCTCTGTGAAAACAAAAGAGAACATGTCTATCTGAAGAGAATTTCAAAAATCATTTGTAATGATACTTGGTTGTGACAATCTTTCTCAGCCAGAAATGTTCAGTTGCCCAGTCAAGACAAAAACCCTCTGAACAGGAAATGTAATGCAGTAAGTATTAACAGTGTGAAGGAGTTCAGTGTTTGGGACTGCTCCCAACCCTAAAGCTGTTAAGTTACAATGTCTGAACTTGGATTTGAAAAATGCAGAATTTTGTGAATCCTAGGTTGCTTCCATACAAACCCAAGTAGGAGATTTCAGTATTAAGTGATGGGAAAGGTTCTGGAGTTAGTGATGTCAGTTTATTAAGGAATTTGATAAAGTCAATAAAAATGCAAAAACTATAGCAGAAATTAACCCAACATTGAAAATCAACCATATTTCTATTAAAAAATAAACTTGATCTTACATTTCTTGCTTCTCTTCTATACAGAATACACATTCTATGATGTCAAGGAGTTTGTGGGACCTCTAGGATCTAGCACAGTACCTATACAGAAAGAACACTTTCAGATTTTTCAAGATCTGAGATATAGAATACACGGAATTCCTTGTTTTCAGTCATTATCTTGTCATAAAAAAGCTTGCTATGTTAGAATTTGTTAGAAGCACACTCTTTTCTACTGCCTCGTAGCAGACAAATTTAAATTCTGATGTTTAAATTTTCAGATGTCTCAACACAAGTTTTAAATGACTTAACAACTGGACAAATCTAACACCTGAAAAAAAACTATGTCCTAAGTGTAAAATGCTTTGGATAGTTTTCTCCAGAAACACATGAAAAATACATCAGTGAACCTGTGGTAAATTTCACAAATGTACTACTGTATTTAAACAACAATCTGGAATATTATTACCAATGTGATTAATGGGAACCATGATGTAGCAACATGTGCTGTGTATATGACATCGTTGCATGCGTCGTTTTTCATTTTTACAACATTCTCACAGGTGAGGTATATTTTTCTATTTTGGAATGAGAAAACTAATGCTGAGAGAATAAATATCAAACTCTTGCTTCAGATCATTGAGTAAGTGGATTAGAATTCATTCTACATAAATCCAAAGTAATGCTCACATAGTGCAGTTTCTTTTGGAGAGAAAACAAGAGCTCATATTTTCTGTGCTTCTCGTGCCACAAATTACAAATTGGCAATATCTTGTAAATGTGTAGGTTTCAAGACCCAATGGCTTGGCAAAGAAATAGGTGCTATTGGTGGACCTCCCTGTGTGCATTAGATTGATGGCCCTCCTTCCATTACACTCTGTATTTAAGCCTGAGTGATCGGGGTTGCCAGCCTAATTGCCATTAATCCATCTAGCTGCCAGTAGAAAAGATGTGCCTGTTTACACTTCACATATGCATGTGTTCTTTGTAGGAGAAATCTAGTTAGGTGCATATCTTACATTAGTCCCTATACGGAGGAATGGCTCTTCTGTTCTCATATACACATGTACTTATTACTATGACATATAAAATTTGAACAGAATCTCTATAGGTTTTCCTAATAAAGATGAGAAAACCTGACACGATCTTTTATACGCATGATGCACGGATGGAGCGATATGGTGATGTGAAACATACTCGAGAGAAGAGTGACACCATGAGTGTTAAAAGGTAAAGAAATAAGAAATAATGGATTCCTAAGTAAATTACACATCTCAAGGAGACAGAGTTCCATTATTTTCAACCAGTATTATACAGATTGAGTTCAACTGCTTTTGAAATTTTCTCATACAAGATGATGCTCTTAACGGTGCCTTAAGCATGAGTCTTTTTCTGGTGCGATCAGCCTTTAAAGCTTCGTGATCACATAGATTTATAAGATTTAAGAAGAGAAAACCTGTGCCATCTGTTAGTAATTTTGTTAATGCACACCGGATTACTTTACAAGTGTATGATTTATCATATTATCAAATTCTTCGGGTTTCAGGAGATAAAAATTGAAGTGGTCAATTGTTACCAGTGGAGTATTAGTACTTTTAAAGTAACGCGTCTTTAAACAAAAGAAATGCAGAATCAGTATCAGATTAGAGAAGACATCTGCCTAGCATAGGATTTCTGATTATTTTTTGAGATTATCTTTAAAAGTGACAATATGAACAAGATGGAGAAATAGATAACACCAACTGTAGCCAATTATAAATAATAAATATGAAATTCCAACCTGTTTGCTCAGGTTAAAAATAATTTAAAATTTAAAGGCTTAAAATAATTTCTTTGATTTCTGAATTTTGAACCATATTTTAAGGAAAGAATGCTGTACAATCAAATGCACTTTTGAACTTACTACTTTGTTTTTAAAGATTACAATTCATTCTTCCCATGGTAAACAGAAAAATAAAATTACATCTGGCTGTCATGAGCAATCACCAAAATTACAGGGAGTTAGAACTTTTTAACAGAATTTACTAAAAAGTGTTCTGATATTATCAAACATTTTCCAAATTATTGGCAAGATTTATAGGCAATGTTTTAAGATAAATTTTAAAACCATATCTTTAGAGAAACATTTAATCCATGATTAATAGAACATTGAAAATAAAATAAACTGGTTAGAACACCATCCTTGAAACCACATTTTACCTTTAATTTGGCAAACTGCTTTAACCTGTAATTAAACAAAGTGCTCCCAGACAGCAGTAAAATCCACTAGTCCTTGGCTATTTGGAGAAATGTAATGGCCTGATCAAATATATAAAGTGCCTGGAAAATGAAGAAACGCAGCTGCTGGAGTAAGCATGCATTATAAGGAAAAAGGGGGCAACAACATTTCTAAGTCAGCTATAAATGAGGGCATCAGGCTAATCAAAAATCCCTTTTATGAGCTCTGTCTCTGACCATGTGTGTTCTTTTTGTAGTTATAATACTTCTGGTACTATATTGTATTGATTATTACTTTGAATTATGAAGTATAACTGGTTTTCAGCTGATGACAAATTTCTGGGATGCTGTCTGCTTTCTGGAAGATCTGCTCTGAAAGATCACGGATGCAGTAGCATATATCCACATCAGGTGTTGGTCCAGTGAATTTCAGGAGCTGGCAGAATTCCACAGAGAAGGCAGCTTAGGCCAGTCTGCTAGGCACTCCTGAAACTAACATTTGCATGAGACTAGACTTTGGAAAAATATTCTAAACTATTTTGAAGAAAGCCTATTTGGAAAAAAAAAAAATCAGAAGGTCAGAATAATCTCATGTGATTTAAGAGCACTGGCAATCACCATGCAACACAAAGCAGTGTAAAAAAAATACAATATTATACCGTTCAAGAGTATTCTGATTTTTCACATATGTTAGGACTTTCACTCATATGGGAAGTTCACAACACTTCTTAGAGGAAACTTAAAAACGTTATAGTGTTTCCTGAAGTCACCAAAGATTATTTGCTAAACTAGAAAATGTTTTATTTGGCTCTCTTTAGCTTCTGCTACTTTATCTCTGCATCCAAACATAATCCCACCCTCTCTGTGGGACTTGAGTCATTTCACATGGACTTATAAGGATTTTATTAGGAATTACAACTAGGTGTCTCAAGGGACCCAGATAAAAATGGGCATACAGATTATGAATTACACTTCCCTAAAAGTATATGTCACACAGAAGGAGACTCATATATTTGATGTCCACATAAAAATACTGATCAAAACAGGATATACCAGTTTTATCAGTGTTGTTTTGTCCCACAAAATAATTCAAAAGTTCTTTTTCATTCTGAGGTTAAACATCTCTGGTCTCTCACCTCTCCAGGGTATTTATAGCAATGTAGAATGAACATTAAGTGGGAATCAAGACAGGAGCTTAAAACAACACCTGACAATGAGGCTGTTATTATAAGTTCTCAAAACACTCTCACTACTCCTCATTACAAACCTAATTACTTGTCAGAGAAGATATGTTTCCAACAACTAAAAGACTCGACCAAGGTCTAGTTATTAATGCAGTTTCAGAAAGGAGCTTCAGATTTTCCCAATGTGACTGTAAGTTAAGCTTAACTTACTATTAAATTGTTGTAATTTATTTTTACGTTTTGGATAAGATTCGGAGACAACCCCAGATAGTCAATTACTTAAGATGATTTTAAGTATGTTTAAAAAGCATCCTTGATAAAGCAAAAATGTGCATAGAATTATTAATCAAATTGACACAATGCCACGTTTGTACCCTGTGGATAAATACTGAAAATAATAAGGGAAAATATTGAAAATAATACATTCTATAACTGGTACTAAGATAAGAAATACCGAATTCAGGACAGAAAATAAGCAGCGAAGTATAGCACAGAGAACTCTACCCAGTAGTCTGTGATAATCTGTGTGGGAAAAGAATCTGAAAGAGAATGGACATGTGTATATGTATGACTGAGTCACTTTGTTGTACAGCAGAAATTATCACAACCTTGTAAATCAACTATATTTCAATAAAACTTAAAAAATACTATGAAACGAAAAACAAGCAGCAAAATTACATGACATGAATCCAGTAAAACACTTGACCTGTGGTATTTTTGTTAGGAAACGCCTTAAATTTAAGTGTTGTTTGAGAAGGGTTGATCAGGTCTAGGTTGTCATGGGAAAAATCAGAACTGACGTTGAGAGGTTTGGCTCTTAATCCTGATTCATAATACAGATCCATTAAGTGACTCAGGACAAATGAACTCCCCTGGCTTCCCTTTTTTTTCTTAAAACTGAAGGGACTTAGGAGTTCCTGTCATGGCACAGTGTATTAAGAAACTGACTGACTGCAAGTGGCTCAGTTCGCTGTGGAAGCATGGGTTCAATCCCCACCCGTCACAGTAGTTTAAAGATCTGGCTTTGCCACAGCTGGCTCGGATTCAATCCCTGGCCCAAGTGCTTCCATTAAAAAAAAAGGAGCTTGCCCATTTCCAAACTCTCAAGTCACCTCCCTAAGATTCTGTGAGTATCTATAAGTCACACAGAAATCTATTTATTCACATAATTAACCTGTGTAATAGCTCCTCCTCTTACTGTTAAGCCCATGAAAAAAAACATGCTTCAGAAAAAAGAAATGATGTGGATAACATCTCCTTTCTAATCTACGGGGGATAAGATAATAAATATAGAAATAAAATCAAATATGTTCAAATTAGTATCTTTTCAGCTCTGGGGATGTTAGAAGACATTGTTCTGATTTATATTTCGTTCATTTAACATTTCTCAAGCAATACGTACCAAGATCTAAGCATATGGCAGATACAGAGCATACAGCTGGCCCTCATGTGTCTCGTGTATTAGATGAGTAGTATATAAACAATGATTTGAAGCAGATTAAAAGAGAAACACTCAGCAGAAGGAAAAGGAACAGGTAACGGGAAGATAGATCTAGGGTGGAAGTGCAGAGCAGGGTTTTGCAGAAGGCTCCTCTGAAGAAGTTGCCTTTAAGTTGGAACTTGGAAATGAGTGAGTTAGACAAGGGGTGTAGGTGTCAAAACATTCCAGGCAGAACGAACAGGATATGCAAAAACCCTCATAATGTGGCATTGCAAAAAAATTCTTGGTATCCAGGCTTTGAAATGCACACCTAGTATAAATCATGAAAATCCAGAGCAACAATCCAATAAATATTCACTGGAATTATGTTTATAACTATATTGTCATCTACACGATTTTTTTTGCTAGAACTAAGAAGGCCTTACTTTACTTACAATCCTTTCAAAAGAATTCTTGGTCTTCACAGATAGGTCTGAGAAACTTGGCTTTCTTTTTTCTATTTTCAGTATCCAAACCTGATGAGTATGTAATTATTTAAACAGAATTATACATCTTTGGAAAAGTTCAGGATGTTCCTTAGGAAGATAAACCAGCCTTTCTCAACCAGCACACCTCATCTGAATCACAGCATTTCTCAATTCCCTTAGGAATTGTACATAACTAGAACTGTTCTAGACGCATGGAAGAAAAGTCAACTTATTACACAGAGCAGATACCTTAGGGCATTAGGGCTTAATGCTCCTGTGGAGTCTCCAATTGAATATTGCATTTCACAATAAGGGTGTACATAGGATTCAAATTAATTTCCTAATATCAGCATTAGTCTTAAAACCTTACTTACTCATAATAGTCACCCACATTAAATACCCATGGTGATTCTGTGGAAAATGATTTTCTCACAGTTGTGAATCAGACATAAACAGAAATTTAGATGAGACATAAATGCTGGATCTCTTTTTATATACATATATGGTCTTCTCGTTTATTTGGACAAGTTGAAATTGCCATGGCATAGACAGTTCCTGATTTTCTTTTTCCATCAAGTTTTTGATTGCTAAATACATCCAGAGTTCAGGCAGAATACCGATTACTAACACATCTGGAGTGTGTCATCATTTAAAACGACATTTAACATGTATTTTCTCACTGGGTTCCCAAAAGAACACTGTAAACCAATAGAGGTACTACTAGACAATTCATTTAATAGATGGAAACAACAAAATTCATAGAGATCAAATGTCCATACAATCATGCATTTAACAAGTGTTAAAAACCTAAAGTTATAAGATGGTCTTATAATGTATAAGACTATGTTTAATTTTACTAATCCACTGTATTTCAATTATGAAACTTGAAAATTAAGTGGGATAAAACACAAATTTACTTTTTAATTCATCTCCTCAATCCTATGATTCGCATTATAATGCATATTAATTTATATTTAAATCAAGTATAAAATTTCCATTCTTTAAAAAATGATAAGATATATAATATGCATGACTCTTTAGGTAAGATGGACAGAAAAAAAAAGCATTTTGATTCAATACTCCGGTTTCCTTTGAACTTCACACAACAGAACTACATATTTATTTTGCAGGAACACAAATTTAACTTCTCAGGGAAAAGGGGCTCAATGACATCAGCTGCTTTAAGCATGTTGATTTCCTGTAGGGGAGCAGAGGGGAAAAGGAAGCAGCAGACATTGAACAATGAAAGAAGTTGGGACCAGAGGAAAACACTAATCGAAGGAAGGGAGGAGGAGCAGATGGCTTAGGAAGGAGACGTGGGAATTGGGGGGAAAGGAAGCAATTGGCAAGGAGAGGGCTGAATGCCAAATTTATGAAGGATCTGGAGGACACTGGGGATTTGGATGGGATGTGAGTCAGCTGCTTTTTACCAAAATATCACACCAACAAGGGAAATCAAAGAAATCTACAAAGACACAGAGGAAGCAGAAAAAGACTGGAAAAAGAACTGATGCATACTGCATTCTAACAACTGCAGCTTTTAGGTTGGGAATGGGAAGTATTAAATAATTTTTTAGTTATAAATGACTTTTTCTAATTTCACTATTGATTTTCAAATCTTTAACTTGCATGTGAAATAAATGATATAGATACAACACCTAAATTTGAAATACATTTTACTTACCTTGTATGAATGCGATTTCTCATTCATATAAAAATCAATTCCCTTAAACTATCTAGGCTTAGGGTAACCAATGTCCCAGTTTTCCCAGAACTGAGAGTTATTTTCCTGGAACTAGGAATTTTCAGTGCTAATACCAGGACAGTGGTAAAACCAGGTTTTCCCGCAAACCAGGATGGTTGGTCATCTTATCTAAGTAAAAGCTTAAAAAAGGGCTACTAAATACCCACGTTCATCATATTAAAACACATAGAATGCTGTGGAATTCTGCCCACATTTTTCAAAAGAGAATGAATAAAGTCCTAATACAGTTCCAGTAGATAAAACTGATAATAAAAGAGTTTCTGGTTAGACTACAGTTTGATGGTAATAAATGACTTATAATAAAGTATTTCCTCATAATCCAAATTGTCTTTTAAATGAAGTAACACAATACCTGTAAGGCATATAGAATATTTATAGCATGCTACTTTGAGGACATGAGGGAAAAGAATAAAAAATTCAAGGCCCAGCTTATCTCAAAGAATAATAAAAGTCACTCAAAAATGTTTATGTCAAAATGTCACATACAAAGAGGATGGAAAAGCATGTATGATTCATCTCCAATTTTTAGCTTAAAAGTTAAGAATTTCAAACATTAGAAGAAAATATAAATGTCTTTTAAACTCTTCTTTTAAATACTAAAATGAAATAATTCAGGGTAAATGACAGAATATTTTGAGGAAACTTACTCTGGAATATCAAAATTGAGCCCAGGCAGATCTTACCATTTACATTGTATTGTTACTATGTTAGTTTTTACAATATTGTATTGCATTTGTACAAAATTGCAAAGCTACTACGTCAATAATTTTGGACAATTTTGCATTCATTTATATAATTCTCACAATCGCTTAATTTTTAACATGTATACAGCTGACAGTATTAGAACCTAGATAATCCACAAATTATACAGTTAACCATAAAGTACAGTCAGTTGAATCATTCTCTGATTCATCCCCTTTTAATATAAATTTTTTTCCCCAAATGCTAGGTGGTAAATAGTAATTTATCATTCTCTTTAGAAAAGCCCCTAATATCTTTTGAGGTAAGACCTCTAGTGTCCAGAATAAATAATTTTAGTTTACTGAACTAACGCTTGGTCAAACTATAACCCTTGGCCGAATGTTGACCATTTCTTTGCCATCTTTTGTGAAACCTCTATAATTCAAATTTTATAAACCTTTATTATGTTACAGTTTTTTTAGTACTGACATAATATGGACTAATTCTCAAATGTACCAAACTTACTTTCAAGACAACTATAACCTCCACTGTGTAAATTAACCTCTTCAGACCCTTATAAGCTTAAAAATAATATTTAGTGGAAACAAAGAGTTACTGAGTTGAAATTTGTATTAATAACAAATCAGAGTCCATATGTATATATACGGACATCAAATTCTATAGGAATTACAAGAAACATTATCAGTAAACAAAACACAGGTGTTCTCACAGCCAATTTGGAGTTAACCACTGCACTAGTAAAATTTTAGTTTTTACATGCCAGGGATGTTGTCAGGATAAAGTGGGTCAATACATGTAAAGTTCTTAAAGCAGGGCTTGGCACATAATAAGTATTCCATTAAGTGTTTAATATCAACATCCTCTTCCTCCTCCACACCATCATCATCATCCTCTTCTCCAGAAGACTGAATTGACAGGTGTAAGTGTGTCATCATGGAAAGAAAACATTTTATTAACTGAGTTTTAAAGGGGATTAAATGAGATGATCTAAACTTTCTGGTACATGGTACATGCTCAATACACTATAGATTCTGTTATTACTGTGGTAAATTAGTAAATTGTTGGTGTCCCTACAATCACCATTTCCAAAACTTGACACCTTTTTTTGAAAAATTCCGGCTGATTAAAAAATAGAGTGGTTACTTTTTCAATTTGTTTTCATGATAGACTTTAGCAGCTATAACATTCCATAAATATTTATTGCTTATTTACTATGTTCCATGTATTGAGAATTTACTATTTTCCCTATAAATATTGATTTTCTAACTCAAATAAAATGATTTAATTCCTAGTCATAAATTATCATCTCTAGTATACAAATATAGACAACTATCATTTTGTTTTGTTAAAATAATATCAATTTTCTATTCCAATGTATCATATGTTGAAATAAACCATATATAGTTGATCTTGTCTCATTAGTTACAACCTAGGTACTATTGGATACCTTAACATTTTAAAGTATGAATACATTTGTTTTTATGCCCATAAATGAATTAAGTAAGTTTTATTTATATCTTCTATGAGATGGATTATTTTCTTGTCTTTATTCCTGCAGTTCCTATAGCTACCACCAGGAGACTGTTCATTTCAGAGAGAACCAATAAAAAGGGGAAAGTGATGTCTCAGATCTTGTGCAACTGTGTGACCAACCAAAACTAGGCTGATTTATAACACAGTTAAATTTTCACTAAGGTAACAATATTAAAATTACCCAGGTCATCAAATAGAAAATAAATAGCAAATTTTTAAATAAGCTTAATATTTTTTCACAATGTTTTGACACTAGTAAGTTTCTCTTTTTTCTACCAACAATGATGCACTCCATTCAGAAACCTGAAGTCATGCTAAAATTTTTCTTGGAGTTTTTTTTTTAGGTCTACTTATTAGTTTTTACTCAACACAATCCTGTAATTGACGATCTTTATACATATTAAGTCTTTTGTGATCTAGGAAATCATTTGTGTTATGTTTTCAACTATGTTTATCTTTTTCTTTAATTCAAGGGAAATTTTATTTTTTTTGATTGAACATAATTTTTCTCAAAATTTTATATTAATTGATTTCCCAATCTTACTGTTTTTTACTGTTACAAAATAAAGTTGAATTTAAGTACAATAGTTCCAAAATGTAATGAAATAAAATCAATGTATCACTTTTTATAAAGTACACCTAAATGGTATGCTACATCAAAAAATGTATTTGGTCTTCTGATTCATCTCTATGAGGAAACTTCATTTATTAATAATAATGGTTATGACTAGGGCTCAGACATATGAAGTAAATCTATTTAATCCATCTTGCCAGTTAAACTAATTCTATTCCTCATTCTAAATATAAATACTCAGATATAGGAAAAAAAGAAAAGAAAGAACATTATGGACAAACATCATCTAAGTCCTCCTTCACATTATTCTAAGAAACACATGCCAAAAACGTTATAAAAGATTCTCCTCTCAGGTAGCAAAATAAAATGCTCTTTATATATTCCTGGTTTATAATCATCATAGATCTAAAATTTGGCTCAGAATACAGGTCAATGTAAAAAGAAATGACTTAAGAACATCAAAAAATACAGGTGCAGCTACAAGTCAATTACATATTTCCTTTTTTTTTTTTGGTAGGGTGTGTCTTTGTTCTCACAGCTGGGAGAGTCGTACTTTCAAATTTCAACAAAGAAAGCCACCACATTAAAGAACTCTAGAAATTCCTATAACCCAAACTGTAGCAATAACCGTGCAATCTTCACTTGCCTTTCATAAAGATATTATGTGCTTTAATCTCCTATTCGTCTGTACTCAACACATTTGGCAAAGTACATTAACAATGGAAAAGAAAACAACCATTTGAAACAAAGCTTAGGAAGGAAAAATCACAGAAAATATCTAATAACCAAAAAGTTTCAAGAATTTACTTTCAACTTCTGTTTAACAGAAAAGAGAATTAGAAATACTGTCAGGCATTCTGTTTCTGTTTTAAGCTTTTGTTTTAATTACTCAATTTTAGTTTTCCCTAAAGGAAGAAAATCAAACAAAAACAATTATGATCCAAATAAAAGCAGTAATTTTGAACCCACACTGCTGATTTTTAATCTGTTCATATCCCTGCCTGTATAAATGTGCTTTTTACCTCTAGTGTTTTATCAATTTAAAGTCATAATTTACACAAAACACACAGATGTCTTAGAAATAGTAAAAGTTTCAGATGTTACAACTTCCTAGCATATGGAACACTATCATGGATCATCATTTTGGCAGCATTTAAATAATTTTTAAATTATTTATCCATTAACATCTTGGCATTGTTTCATAGTCATAGATTATTGCAACTTTAAATTTTTTTCATTTGATTCTTGATAGGAGGTTGTTCTTACACTGACTCTAAACTACTAAGGTGTGGGGAATTGGTGTCCTTTATTTAAGGGGTAGCATCTACCAGACAGCACAAGATAAACGAAAATCCTACAATAAATTAAATGCTTTAGCATAAGCCATAACACTATTTCTAATTTAACACATAACAGGAAGTTCCAAGAATTTCTTTAAAAATTATATTTACTATAGCAGTTTTAAACTGTTAATGTCACAAAAAGGCTCATACACACACATCCACACACAAAACAAAAACTTTAAGATTAACTAAGACTTTTCAAAACATAAGACTACATCACCTTTATTTTTTAACTATTGTATTAGCTCCAATAGAGAAAGAACTGTCTGTGCAATTCTGATGTGTCTGATTTCAATCTTTCCAGTTTCTCTTGCATCAGTTCAGTGAATTTTAACCCCACTATGCCACTGAAACTGGTCTTATCAAGGTCATTAATGACTGACCACCAAATTGTCAATTCCAATGGTCAGGCCTCAATGCTTACATTGCTTGATCTGCCAGCTGCAATGGACTCAGTCATTGCACCTCCTTACAACAGTATCTTCACTTGGCTGTCCTTCTGGTTTTCCTCCTTTCTCACTGACAGTCTCCACTGATCTTTTTGCCTCTTGTCCCAAGAGCTAAACATTACCTCTTTTCCTTTCTATGTATAATTACTCCCTTGGTGATTTCAGTCTCCTGTTTTTAAATAATATTTGCATGCTGATGACTCCATATTCATCAGGAGAGGCTACATCAGTCTTAGGGTAAGAAATTCTGTGACTTAATGCAATAAAACTTCACTTCTCAATTCATTCTGCATGTCCACTGTGAGAAGACAAGAGCTGTGGGGTTGGGATCTAGGCCCTTGAGGTGTCCTCTGTGTTGCAGCACTACCTGGAACGTGTGTCCTCCTCGGTGGCCATATAGTAAAGAGAGAGAGTGCTGGAGGCTCACTCACTAGTGTTTAATGTCATGAATTTTCACTCATAGCTCAGGAAGCTGAACCAGACAAACAGCTCTGCTCCATAGCAAGGAAGCTGGGAACAGAGTCTTTCATTTGCCCAGAAGGAGGGGAGGATGCATGATAATGAGTACGATTTATGTCTACCACAACTCCAAGTTTTCTCCAGACTCAACCTCAACTCTGAATTTCTGACTCATGTTCCCAACTGCCTGTTTGACATTTATACTTGGATATGTAATAAGAATTTCAAAATTGCAGGGTCTTAACACTGAGCTCCCGATACCTCCCACCCCAAATCTTCTCCTCCTACAATTAATGGCATCTCTGTCAATGGCATCACCACATTTTCAGTTTCTCGGACCAATTGATTAAAGTAATTCATTTCTTTTTCTCACAAGCCACATCCAATCTGTTAGAAATTCTGTTGTTTATTGCTTCACAGCAGATCCAGAATATAATCTCTCCTCTTCAACTCCCTCCTAAGAGACTGCTCCACATCACCATTTCCCTTTTTTTTGGATTACTGCAAAAGCCCACACTGGTCTCTCCACCCCACTGGTCTGTCATTATCACCCTTTACTGTGTATTTCAGAGAGTGGAGGATCCTGCTAAGAAACCTCTGATGCTTTATGCTTTGCTCAGAGGAAAAGCCAAACTATTTACCAGGTCTTTAATGTCCCACACAGTCTGGGTAGTTGTCACTTTCTATGCTATCTTCTACAAATCCCCCCTTTGCTCACTCTGCTCAATCCACACTGACTTTTTTTTTTTTTTTGGAATTTTAGATGCATACCGTCTTTGAATTTATGTTTTGCCTGCTTAGAACTTTTTTTTTCTTTTTTTAGGGCCACAGGTTTGGCATATGGAAGTTCCCAGGCTAGAGGTTGAATCAGAGCTACAGCTGCTGGCCTATGCCACAGCCACAATCATGCCAGATCTGAGCCTCGTCTGCGAGTCTGCGACCTGCACCACAGCTCAAGACAACGCCGGATCCTTAATCCACTGAGCAAGGCCAGGGATAGAACCCGCATCCTCATGGATACTAGTCAGGTTCGTTTCCGCTGAGCCACAACAGGAATTCCCACTTAGAATATTCTTTATCCAAATACCTATCTAGTTCCCCCACCCACTGATTTTTTTTTTAACATCTATATATGAAAGCATTTCTGGTCATTCTATTTAAAATTTAAATTCTACCCCAATCCTAATTAATGTGTTTACCCTTTCATTACTTTCTTTTTTCTTTTCTTTTCTTTTTTTTTTGTCTTTTGTCTTTTTAGGGCCGCACCTGCAGCATATAAAGGTTCCCAGGCTAGGGGTCTAATTGGAGCTGTAGCTGCCAGCCTGCACCACAGCCACAGCAACACAAGATCTGAGCCATGTCTGCGACCTACACCACAGCTCAGAGCAAAACTAGATCCTTAACCCACTGAGCAAGGCCAGGGATCGAACCCACATCCTCATGGATACTAGTAGGGTTCATTAACCAGTAAGCCACGATGGGAACTCTATTTTTCTACAGCACTTATTGTAGTCTAACACACTATATGTTATACTGCGTATTTTGGTTTTATCTGTACATTTAATCAAAGAATATAAACTCCAGAAGGGCACTCACTAATTTCTGTTTAATGCTAAGAATTTTATTATTAATTTGTATTAAACAAAAACAGGTAATTAGGAAATATATAATGGAGGCAATAGATAATAATGGTTTCAATGAGTTTGGATCACTAGGGCAGGAAAGGGGGAATTACAGATAATGGTCTTCAAGTCACTTAAGTATGTTTTTAAAGGGAAAGATATTATCTTAACTGTGCATATGTCTGAAATGAACCTGTTATCACTAACAGGGGAAGCAGCTGGTCCTAGAGCCTCTGTCTCTCTGTGCTCTCGATTCCATTTCCCAAACTCAATGATTTTACATATATTTCACTTTGGTACGTGGCTTTTCAGTATCTCTTAAAAGAACAAAGTCCTCACCTCAATTCTTAGAATTAAAAAAAAATTCTTTGAGAGACTCATTCTAATTCAGATCAATGTAGGAAAAATGCTGGGTTTTCTTTCAAGGTCTCTAAAACCTTGTGCACCACAACTTTTTCTCTCTCCCCCCCCCCCAATTTAATTTTCATGCTAATCTGCTAACTGGGTGCTCAGGAATAGTGCAAGCATTTATTAGGATTATGTAGTCTGTGTTATAACTTTGTTCTTCTACAACTTTGACAGTGACCTTCTCCTTACACACACATTCTCCTGGGAAACTTTAAATCTTGGACAATAAATTCACAACAGATAATGGAGTATGTGCAGAAAAAAGAAAAGGGGAATATTGTACAATCACAGAAGCAAAGAGAGTTCAGTTATTTAGGGATTTTAGTGCCAAAATAGAAATAGAAATGGGAAGTCTCATAGAATATCTTTTGCCAAAAAGAAAATGCATAATTACTTACTACAGATAGCATACTTCTCTACTTGTATTGCAACAGGATTGTGAAATCCAGTAACTAGTCACACTATTTTATTTTGGAATGAGATCAATCCATCATTAACCATCATTCAGAATGAGATTTCATTTTTCAGAAACAACATCCTACAGAACAGAAAAGCACTTTAGAAAGGAGAAAGAGATAAAAATTCTGAAGAGCTTTAGGAAGACTTCTGGAAATATAACATGCTACTGAATTTTATTTGTAATTTTTTACTGTAACACCTGGAAATGTGCTGTGTCCTAAGGGATGAAAATAATTATGTCACACCTCAAAGTGTTAACTCTAAGACATTAACATAGAAATTATAGTTTTCTTTGACGAGTTGCAAGCTAAACAACATGCATTTTCCTCACTTATTTTTATGTCAACACAGGGAGAACTGAAATATATTTACTCGAAAAGAAGAATGGAAAATGGGAGATTGCGCTCCTGCAGTTAAAAGAACCTACTTACTTTTTTACTCTTTTTCTTTCATGAAGATATATACAGTTAGGCTTATAAATGTTCCCCACTGCTGAATTAAATACTCACAGTTATTCTTTCATCTTTATCATCCAGTGGAGAGCCATCTTTCTTCCACGAAATGGTGGGCTCAGGATGGCCTCGTGGAGGCTGGCATTCCATCACTGCAGGCTCTCCCACTGCCACCATGACATCAGACGGATTTTGTCTGAAGTCATCCCGTAGTACTGCAGGAACAATATTAAATCATTACACTCGATAGTGATATATACAGTCCTGATCTCTGAACTTCAGCAAAAGAGACATTTATTATAATAAACCATTACCAACAGCTATCTCAATACATCTTGGAAAATCTACATCTACTTACAGACATATGCAATTTAATAATGACATCTGGCCCTAAGCTCGCAACAGGGATAATTTGATGTTCTTCATAGGCCAGTGGGCAAGTGTATTTTGCTGCTTTGTGCCCTTACAGATAGCACTTGGCTTGTTTCTAACTTGCATTTTTTTTTTCTCTGCATGCTGCTCACATATTTTCTTTCTTTCTTTCTTTTTTTTTTTTTTGTCTTTTTAAGGCTGTACCTGAGACATATGGAGGTCCCAGGCTACGGCTCAAATCAGAACTGTAGCCACCGGCCTATGCCACAGCCACAGCAATGCCATATCTGAGCTGCGTCTGCGACCTATACCACAGCTCACAGCAATGCCGGATCCTTTAACCCACTGAGCAAGACCAGGGATTGAATCCACATCCTCATAGATTCTAGTCAGGTTCATTACTGCTGAGCCACAACAGGAACTCCTGCTCTCATTTTCCCATCTATGTGCTAATGAATATAACCAAACCCTCCTTTTACTTACATGACAAGTTGGGATGATGCTTTCTACTATGAAATGAATTATATATGCTTAAACAAAAATAATAAAACTAAATATACTTCCACACAAGAGTTTGATTGAGAGATATTTTAAAGACATTTCAAACTAGTGTGTAAGGGAATACAATCACTATAATTTAAATGCACCCATTATAAAAACTTTAAATATATTTGCGAAGTGACTAAATTCAAAATACAGATTTTCCATTATCACTGAGGGAGGGACAGTGTTAAAAGACACCAATGATTGAAAAGCATTGCTACTAACGTCACTTTGTATGTTCCGTACTTTTTGTATTTTGTGGATTTGGGGGGGTATAGATTATTTCATTTAATCTTCAAAACTACTCAGAATGAGGGAGATAATTAACCCATTTATATATTATTAACCATATCTTTAAGAGGAGGAAACAATTCATGACTATAATCTCAACTGGATACTAATGTAATAGAAACTGTAAAGAAGTATTATTAACTTTTTGACTATTGGAATAAAATGTGGAAAATAAACCAAACATGTATTTCAAACATAATTCATACAATAAAATTGTCCTAAGTTCCTTGTCATCAAAGAAAATCAAGAATTATTTGGTATCAGTTAGTCTTAAATCACAGCTCTGTTGTTCACATGGTAGGTAATCTCGAACACATTTCTTTTTTCTTTTTTGTCTTTTTACGGCCTCACCCTCAGTGTATGGAGGTTTCCAGGCTAAGGGTAGAATTGGAGCTATAGCTGCCTACCTACCCCAGCCATGGCGATGCCAGATCCGAACCACGTCTTCAGCCTATACCACAGCTCATGGCAACATGGGATCCTGAACCACTGAGCGAAGCCAGGGATCAAACCCACATCCTCATGGATCCTAGTTGGCTTTGTTACCACTGAGCCACAATGGGAACTCCTCAAAAACATTTCTTAATACCTCTGTTTCCATATTTACAAAGCAGGCATGGAGATGTGTACTTCAATACAAAGTCTAGAAATGTCACTTTCTCCCAGCCCATTCCCTTCACTGTGTGTAATAAAAGGTGAACAATTTTAGTAATCTAATTTGATACTTAAAATGTTCATTAATATATTAAGTGCATAGATTTGAAATGAAAAATATCATCTTTTAAAATCTTTTGAATTGAATATCTGATACTACAGTTTTCTACTAGAATGGATGTCTTTCCTTTTCAATAGCATTTAAAAACACTTTAATGGATGAAGTACTACAATATAGAAAACTTATGGTTTTAAAAGTCACCCTTAAATTTCAGTTTCAAAGCCTCAAATAAGCTTAGAAGCTTTCAAAATCCTATACTTTTCTTTTGCAGTTTTCTACTCTTCTTTCCTCTATGCAACTAAGTGTGTGAGTACATCTGAGTAAGCCTTAATATCCCCTGAGGCAAAATTGTTTTTTAATCTACATATTAAGACAACTTAGATACAACATGGCCATATTAACACCTGGAAAATACTACTTCAAAGAGGAGACTTGTGTCCTTATCTTTGGAAAGAACAGTAAAAGGAAAATGAAAAGAAAACATGATCACGCAACACAGTTCTAACTTCAATACATATATTCTATTTGTTAATAACTGAAAACTGCAGCTACTATTAGCACATTGTAAAAGAACAGAGTATGGAGACGTCCACCATTTATGAATTTACATTGCTATTTGGAGTTAAGAATATACCACAAATAAAATGTAAGGTTTATAGAAAAAGCAAATGAATTTACCCTAAAAAACAGTATGTGCTTTTACTGGATCACATTATTAATCTAAGGTAATACCTCTGAAAAGTTTTAACACCTTTGAAACATGCAAAATTGAAATACTTTTCAAATAAAAATAATTTGCACAATTTTTCTGCTTTGAGCTTAAAACCAACTTGGTAATACTGTATCTTATTTACAAATTGAGATTATATCTCAAATAAACCAATGAATAATAAAATGTCTTCCAAGAATATCAAAGGTCTAAGTCAGATAAATCAAAGTTTTTTTGCATTTACTATGTTATTTGAATTTTTACAGTATATAATGAAAAGCTAACAAAATGTAATCCATTAAAGATTGTTGCTTAGATAAGCTCATATAATTATTTTTGCAGCTGTAAAACATAAAACTCTAGCATTGCCTATGGCTACAGGCAACCCTGCATAAAGTCATGAATTTAAGATTTTTTTTTCTATCTTCTACAAAAGCAACTTTTCTTCTCATACTTGTCCTGAACATTTCCTTTTGGGGAAAAATAGTATGTGTCACATTATAAAGTGATATGAACTTTCAGTTAACTTATCCAATTTTCTTAATTCATCTGTATATTTAAGTAATTAAAATAAAAACTGAATTCAAATGATTGGCAGCATTTTGGCAGAAAAGCCAACAGTATCCATAAGTATCATCAAACACAGATTCTTTAAAAAAGTCTTTCCTTTTCTTCTCTATCATGTCTGTTAATCAAAGTGTATATTTTCAAATGTTTCTTGAATAGCATGAAATTCTAAAATATGGAACTAACTTTTGAAAAGAAGATTTATTATTAAAAGAGAGAAAATAGCATACATAATGTGTCCATGTAGATCTTCTAAAAAGTTGTTAAATCAGTTCATCCTAATACTATATTTCTTCCATATTTATATAATTGTTTTATGTTTACAGGTTGGTACATGTAATTTGGTTCAACTGCTTTTCACTTTTTTTCTCATTCTGTTAAATTAGAAATAAAACATAAGCTTCATTAAATCTTCAAATATCCTGGAAGTTTTTTTTTGCCTAAAAAAAATGTTAACTAAATTTTATACTTTAAAACATAACAAAACATAAAATCATTTGTCTTTCTGAAAGCATTCCCCAACTTTAATATAATTCTCAGAATAACTAAAACATGTTTTCAGAAAAGGATTCTAGAATTCAGCAGTCACTTTGCCACCTATTCAGGTAATACAGAAAAGACGGAGCAAAGTGAAAAAGTAAGTTAAACAGAAATGGTTTCAAGTGTTACAGAGATTTTTTTTTTTTTTTTGCTTCTTAGGGCCACACCCATGGCATATGGAGGTTCCCAGTCTAGGGTCTAATCGGACCTACAGCCACAGCCACAGCAATGCAGGATCCGAGCTGCATCTTTGACCTACTCCACAGCTCATGGCAACGCAGGATCCTTAACCCACTGAGTGAGGCCAAGGACTAAACCCGTAACCTCATGGTTCCTAGTCTGATTTGTTTCCGCTGTGCCACAATGGGAACTCCAGAGATTTTAATTTAACATTTGTATCACAGTTTTTAAGAGCACTGTGGGAAATTTTAGAACTGAATGAAACAAAATTATAGAACAGGCAGGGGTCTTTGACAACATCTAATCCATCCTACAGATTTTAAAGGTAAGAGTCCCAACTTTTTTACTCGTCTGTGCTACTTGTCAGGAAAAGAACAGAGAAAACCATCAGTGTCCTGATTTCCAAGACAGTGCTCTTTAAAAAACTTTCTTTTTTAACATGTCACCATTTTACTGTAAAATACAATTTTTCTATCTGAGTTATTATATTTTCAACAAATCCACTACATCAATGCACTACAGTCTCATGACTACCAATTTGGGTAAGGCTCAAATGCTCCAAAAATTAATTTCATTCCATTATCATATGGTGAACCTCTGTGAACTATAATACTCTGGCTTCCTGAATCACAGAAACTTGGTGTAGTTAGGGGCCTAAAAGATGTGGGACCCAAACCTTTTCTTTTAGAAATTGATAATCTAAGCCTTCTCAGGGAGAGAGAAGCCTGTTATATAAGTAATAATAACAATACTGTTAGCAGTATACTAATGTTAGCTATGGCCAAAGTTTATTGAACATTTACTGTCTAAGGAACCATATCAAATACCAAGTCATTTAATGCTCATAACAAGGATATAAAGTGACCTTATTAATTTCATTTTATGAATCAGGATTTTGTAAAGACTTAGGAGCAGAGCTTGATCACTGCAGAGTCCATCAACGACACTTTTCTAACAACTTACCCATCTATTTGGTCTAACACCATCGTCACAATTCCATATACATAGGTATTATTATAATTAATACTCCAGCCTCTTTCCATTAGAACAAGAGTTGAGTGAGAAATTTCCCTCTTGACACTCAAATGTCTATCTTTTTTTTTTTTTGGCTGCACTTGTGGCATGTGGAAGTTCCTGGGCCAGGGATAGAACCTATGCTAGTGTTGTGAGCTGTACCACAGTTGCAGCAGTGCTGGATCCTTAACCGTCTGTGCCACATGGGAACGTCCTCAAATGCCTGTCTTTGAATATATTCTGCATTCTTATATTTTCTCAGATTTTTCCATTTTTGGAAGAGGCTACTATAGACTTTCAGTGGCACGCTGAGAATTCAAAACCATCACTCAGGTTACATATGTGGTCTCTTATTACGATTCTTATTTCAACAACAAAATGACTGAAAAAGCTGCACAATAAGTGTTTTAATTAAGTACGTGCATTTTAATGGGTGTCTTGGGAAAAACAGAGGAATATGAAATGCAGTCCTGGGAATATTTTTTCTATTTAAAAAGACTGTTCTGTCAAAGAAAACATGCAGCAAATGGTAGTAAGCTGTGGACAAGAGAAAGGGGAAAAAATGAATGAAACCCTTAAAAAGAGGGCATCATTAGGAGAAAGTAAATGAAGAGGTTTATTCCCAAAGACCACTTTATAAGTGTTCAGAGACAGCCTGCCTCAGTCACAATGTACCATTTCAATTGCTTTCAAAAATCAGTGATCACATACTCTTTAACTTTGAGTAGAGACTTTATTACTCACTTCTGTGATACTTCTAATTCTCTAAGTGCCCATTTACATGCAAACACAAGTAAATGTCATGCAATGTTAAAATAGCTATATTTTGATATACACCCACAAATATGTATGTTATATGCATGTATGACTGGGTCGCTTTGCTGTACAGAGAAAACTGGCACAACACTGTAAATCAACTATACTTTAATAAAAAAAAGCCAACTAAAGTAACTGTCTTTCTTTTATTAAACCATCTGTATTGAGCATATACTTTCTGCTTGGCACCTATGCTATAACTTCCGTGTTTTTCTTTCAGTACAGTTTTCATAAATGGTTGAGGTACGTCAAGAAGCGACACTAATCTTCACCTTGTCAGGAACTGCTAATACAATAAGGTTTACTGCAGGTTATTCTGTATTAAGATCTATATTGCTTTGGGAGCTAGCTAAGAAAGTATATCAAAAGGGCCTTATAACTATTTGCATTCCTACTTTTTAAGCTCACAGCATTACCCAGAAGAGTGAAGTGTTATCTGGGGTACAAATGTTTTCAAAACTCCTTAACATTTCTTAAAATCATAATTCAAAGCTTTTAAAAGCATTCCAGCAAAAAGAATGAATGTACAGAAAGATATTTAACCAATAAAAAAAGCCAAAATGATAATCTATGAAATTATTTTTGATGAAGTATTATCTGTCTCATAGTATCACTTTCTAAAGCTAAGCCATTTGATTTTTTAATTTTATTTTTTTATTTTTTACCTTTTTGCTTTTTAGGGCTAGAACTACAGCACAGGCTATGGGTCGAATCAGAGCTACAGCTGCTGGGCTAGGCCACAGCCAAGAAACTGGGGGATCCGAGCAGCATCTGTAACCTCATCACAGCTCACAGCAATGCCAGATCCCCAACCCACAGAGTGAGACCAGGGACTGAACCTACATCCTCATGGATTCTAGTTGAATTAGCTTCCACTGCACCACGAATGGAACTCCCAAGGCATTTGATTTTTAAAATGATGTATGCATATATCGATTCCGTATAAGGTTATGACTTAATCATGTTTGTTTCCTAACGGGTACATATTTACCTTTTAAAAAATTTGACACTGGGGAGTTCCCTTCATGGCTCAGTGGTTAACGAATCCGATTAAGAACCATGAGGTTGCGGGTTCGATCCCTGGCCTTGCTCAGTGGGTTAAGGATCAGGCGTTGCCGTGAGCTGTGGTGAAGGTTGCAGACACGACTTGGATCCCGCGTTGCTGTGGCTGTGGCGAAGGCCAGCAGCTACAGCTCCTGTTAGACCCCTAGCCTGGGAACCTCCATATGCTGCGGGTGCGGCTCTAGATAAAAGCAAAAAGACAGAAAAAAAAAAATTGACACTGAATATATCTATGAATGCTCTTCAATAATTGTGTCATCTTCTACTTGTGTCTTATATGGCATGCAACTATAAACTTTAAATTATGTTTTGGTTAAGATCCTGGAAGAAAATAATATACTAGTAAAAGCACTTATTTTCTCAACTACTGCAGCTTTTGAAGATTCACAAACCCTTATGCTCTACCCTAGGAAAGCAACATTTTTCCTCCAAAACTTAAACTCTTTGAAAAAGTAACATAGTATGGATGGATGTCAAACGTCACTCAATATTAACTAGTGATGAATTCAGAGTGCTGCAAATAGAGAAGTTATTGCCAAAGTGAAGTAATTACTACCAATTTATTTTTTGTTTTAAACGGCATATGATGGAGGGACAGGCTTAAACACACTGGCATGCCTCTGTGTTCTGCTGGGCTGCAGCAATGGGGGCAAATTATCTTTGCTTTTGTAGTGATTAGAATCACCTCCAGGTTGGGTCCAAGCCTAAATCACATTCCCATTTTGCAGAAACATGGACAGCGCAATGACATACTTAAAAGGCCCTTTTGATATACTCTCTTAGCTAGAGCCCAAAGCATATAGATCTTAATACAAGTGATTAAGAAAATCCCTCACGGCTATCTGCAGTCCATATTTCCTGGTTTCATAATTTCTCTTCAGGTATCACGTACGCTACAACAGTACAAGATATGCGCTAGTGTTTAATACTGAAACCGAGTCATCAGGACAAACGGGAGGTGAGTTTGGGATACTAGATTTAAGTAAAACCCTCAGCGCATTCCAGAAAACGGCATACATCAATAAGGACTGACACTTAAATACTTAATATTCAGCAGACTGGAAATCTGTGATATCATAAAACATGTACTGCCATAGTTAGTCAGGTTGCTAAAATCATATGTTCTCACTTAAAGATGTCAGAAGCTTACTAGACTTTTACATTTTACACACTTTACACTATAAATTGCATGATTTATTAAAGAGAAATGCAGCATTTGTAAAACACCCTTTGATAGAGTATTATTTGTAAATAATATCCATTTAGGGGTCAGAAAATAGTAAGGAATTTCGGAACCACCACCCACATCCCTCCACTATACTGTAGTTTTATTAGGTATATTCACAATGGCTCAATTATTTCCATACAAAACAGAGCATTTTACACTCTATCTTGCTAGGGTTATTACGAAGGCTAATTATTTAGTGTTTGTACAAGACTTGCCATTTATATGGTGCATTACATCTGCAAAGAAGTATTACTATTAGTCACTATGTAAGGAATTGCCAAACTTCTCAGCTGCCAGTACAAATGGAAAGGACAAAGAATGCCATTGATGAGGGTTTCTAAGTGCCAGAGCAAAAGTCACATACAGGAGTAGCCTGGCAGGGTTAAAAAAACACAGACAAAATGAGGATATCTGAGGTATGGGACCCTGATTGGGACAAGAGAGACATGTGTTCTTTCCTTTATAAAATCCAAATTTCTATTTAGTGCCTTGCACCAATACTGTCTTTGATTAAAGGAATATATACATATCTATTTATTATTTGAATTTTGCATTCATATGTCAGCACCATGTGAAGAAGTTTGTTTTTATCATTCCATCTAGGGCCTAGGACAATGCCCAAGACATAGTAGACATTCAGTACATAAATATTTACAATACACCTTCAGTATGCAAGATATTATATCTGAAATAGCACAAAAATCAGCACAAGTACACAGGCAATATTCAAATAGACACACAGATAGATAAGCAACTATAATCATGGTAATATGGTATGAAGGAAAAGGATAGGATTGCCGTGTGAGAAACTAATGAGGAACATAAGTTACGGCTAACCTGAAGCCTGAACAATGAGTAGAACTTATCCTAGGGAAGTGCTTTGCAGGTAGAGGAAATAATCCAGGTTGAAGAAAGACCCTTCAAAGACTCAGCCTCTGCTAAGTGGGACAGGTTGGCAGAAAAAGGAGGAGCCAGACTTGCTGTGCACAACAGTCCTGATAGAGGGACAGCTTTTAATTCCCATGGGAAGCTACTCCAGTGGTTTTTAAGCAGAGCTGGAATTATCATATTTAAATATTCATTTTAGAGGCTCTGTGAAGGAAATGAAGAGGGAAATAAGAATTGAAGTGGAGAGACCAATTAGAAGGCCATTGTAGTAATTAAGGGAAAATGATAATGGTTTTATACTATTATAATGACACTGGATTGGTGCAAAGGGAAAAGAAGAAGTTTATACTGGAGGGAAAAATCAAATGACTTCTTGAGGGGCTGAAGTTAAAAGAGAAAAATGTGTCAACAATGACACCCAGGTTTCTTCTTTTTTTTTTTTTGTCTTTTTGGCTTTTATCTAGAGCCACACTCGCGGCATATGGAGGTTCCCAGGCTAGGGGTCTAACAGGAGCTGTAGCTGCTGGCCTTCGCCACAGCCACAGCAACGCGGGATCCAAGTCGTGTCTGCAACCTACACCACAGCTCACGGCAACGCCGCATCATTAACCCACTGAGCAAGGCCAGGGATCGAACCCACAACCTCATGGTTCTTAGTCAGATTCATTAACCACTGAGCCACGACGGGAACTCCGATACCCAGGTTTCTGATTTAAGGAACTAAACATGTCATTTTTAAGGTAGAGGAGGACAGACAGACAATATACAAATAAATCCTCCCATGAGGAAGAACAAAAAATAGGAAATCTATATTATTAAATTATGCATATATGTATAATATAATGTGATTATTTGGGAGTATAAGAATAATATGAAAGTTATTTTATCAATTCAAAATACTATGGTTTCAATTTCTGCCCCTTAGTATTTAACACAGGGTTCATTTTTCCCGTTTAGACTTTATGCTACTATAATCCAAATCTCAATTGTTAACTGATAATATTTCTTGATTAAGGAATCTATATTATAATTAGTAGGGTGAAAAATTTAATTTTTTTTAATTTTTAATAAAGAATAGTTGATTTACAATGCTGTGCTAATTTCTGCTGCACAGCAAAGTGATATAATCATACATACATATACTTTCCCTTATATTATCTTCTATCAAAGTCTATTCCAAGAGACTGGATAGAGTTCCCTGTGCTATATGGTAGGATCCCATTGCTTATTCATTCTAAATTTAACCCTAAACTCCCAGTCCATGCCACTCCTTCTCCTCTCCCACCTGGCAAACACAAGTCTGTTCTCTATGTTAGGATAACAACTTTCAATTTAGTTTGATGCATATTGTTTTTATGTGACTGAAAATCTGAAATAAAACTAATCTATTTGACTATATATGTATATACACAAATGTGATTATATATGTATGCAGATGTACGGTATATATGATATATGCAATCACTAATAACTGAAAAAATGTTTTGACATCCATACTTTGCAGCCAATTAGTAAAAACTTGCTTAGTACGTTTGTTCAGAGAATAAAACAACTCAAAACGTTTAGAGCATTTTTCAGGATTGCCATAAATTAACTTTAACTTACTATTTAATAACAATAGCATAATAAGTGTTTTTCATAATTAGAATAATCAGAAAATTTACATTTGTCAGAAGTTTACAAAATCTCTAAAGCATAGTAAAATTTCCTGGGAAAAAGTTGAATCATGAAACTATTAAGGATTTATTTGCGATTCACTCATTTATTCATTCATTCAATAAAAATACTAAGCATTGTATTTGGAGGTGGCAGCTAAGATAAACAAGAGAGTCTATCTGCTTTCAAGGCACTTATTTAAGGTTATTTTCCTTCTTTTTTTTCTTTTGTCACAGAATGCCTTGTTCAATTGAAACTTTAGACAAAAGTTTAACATGCAAAATAGATAAAGGGGCTACTGTTTCACTTCTTCAAACTGGGGCATGCTTCAAAGGAATTCAGGTAGCTCTATGGTAAACTGACATCTGAGAGGTTACATAAATTTCCCCAGGTCCTCTAGCTATACTGCAGGTAGCTAGTTAAGCGATAACCCTGGATTCAGGTTTGAATCCGGGTTCAGTGGGATACCAGAGCCCCCACTTTTGGCACTAAACTCTACTGGCATTCTAGGAGACAGACAGTCAGATCTGGCAGTTGATAAGAGAACTCCACTTTTGTGCCATTTCAAAATACATCCGGCTTTCACTGTTAATTCAAAAGGAAATGTGGAGTGTTCATTCCTAGCATTTAAGATAATACCTAAAACAGGCTTATATTACCATAGCTTATAACACCATAAATTTATGCGATCCAAGTACAATGTCTCTCATTTCCACCACCTCCCTTGGTTGCAAATGAGGACCTAGGTCAGGCACTGAAAGGATTCATGATCGTACAAATGAGTAACTGGCCGTCATTGGACTAGATCGTCAAACAACGAATTAATACTTTGTTTTCATAAAGACAATTTTCTAAAGTGCCTGAGAAAAACTAGAATGTTTTCTAATTAAAATATTTGCTGGTAAACAAAGGTGGTTGTTAAAAAAACAAACAGGTGTTTCTTTACGCTCTCAAACACAAGATGCCATCAGCTAAACAGGAGAAGGGCTAAAAGCAGTTTTCAAATTTTATTGAGTCTAATACTATCAGTCTCAAGGGAGAAAAATCCTCACAGTTTAAAATGACCTCATTAAACCTTCTCTAGTAATCGGGAAGAGCCAGAGAAAACAGCTATTGGATTTAAAAACAGGAGTTCCCATTGTGGCTCATGGGAAACAAATCTGACTAGTATCCATGAGGACACTGACAGGTTCAATCCCTGGCCTCGCTCAGTGGGTTAAGTACTGGGCACTGCTGCAAGCTGTGGTGTAGGTCGTAGACGTGGTTTGGATCCCCCATTGCTGTGGCTGTGGTGTAGGCCAGCAGCCACAGCTCTGAGATTCAACCCCTAGCCTGGGAACCTCCATATGCTGTGGGTGTGGCCTTGAAAAGACCAAAAAAAAAATAAATAAAAAGTAAAAAAAAAAAAATTAAGAAAACCCAACCTAACTACTCTCACTAATGTATCTTTGTGCAGCGTAATTAAGATTGCCAATTATAACACCAACCCTTCCCAAATGAAAGGAATA
The DNA here is from genome assembly GCA_004024745.2 of Catagonus wagneri. NCBI lineage: Eukaryota > Metazoa > Chordata > Mammalia > Artiodactyla > Tayassuidae > Catagonus > Catagonus wagneri. The sequence goes on along the minus strand of PVHT021183696.1, from coordinate 22,719,989 downwards.
TTTAAGTGACAGGAAAAAACTAAGTCTAAATAGCACACACACAGAGACATATCAAATAAACAAAGGAGTCTTTAATTGGTGACAATCTGCCCTAAATCACTGTTACCATTCCCCAACATAATAAGTTTCAGATCTGTTAATATCCTGTATCTTCCCCTATCCCAGGCTGTCTTGGGCTTCAGAATAATAATGCCAAGTACCTAACAGAGCTTTCAATCTCCAAGGAACATAACAAACATGCAATTGTGTAGCTGTGTAAGCAGTCTTTTTCTAACAAACTACACTGCCCTTAGGAGAGTTCACTCAGCCTTCAGCTCTTTGGCAGACAAAGTGTAAGACCTCTTTTTTGCTGATAGCTGGAGTCATGTTAACAAGCCCTGCCTTAAGGTACTAGGAATTAAATCAGTTCAAAAAAAGCAAATCATTTTATAATTCTTATTAATGATTGCTATCTTTATCAATAATCCTCAGTGTCTTACATAATATGAAATGTATGCTTCCTCAGGAAGTAGCAGATGCAGAAAAAAAATGAACAAGATGAAGCAATGTAAATTTCTATAAAAAAATAAAAATGAATTGTGAGTCATTGCTAAATTGTGTGTCTATTTTCATATCGGACAATGGAAATAGAAACTTTTTGTAATGAAGGTTCAACCCCTGCTATAAAGAGCACATTTCCACAGTTCTTCACCTGAACCTTAGTGTAAATCTCAAGTGAGTTTCTGCAAAACACCTGCAATCCAAAATAAAGGTAATCTAGTTCCTTTGTAGCTACATCCAGCCAGTGAGGCAATGATAAGAAACTCTGACCAAAGTTACCTCCCAAACCAGTTCACAGTCATACCTCCTCCTCCTTCTGTATAATTCTTTGTTTTGTCATAACTCTTTCAGATATAAAGGCATATTTCATGTTGGCTGTTCTACGTAAGAAGGTCTATTCCTTGGTCCTCACAAATCTGTAAATTATCGGTATCCCCTCCAATAATCTGAAAGACCATATATTCTTCTGATACTTCAAAACCAGTATTTGAAAGTTTAAGTGATGGTAAAACATAAAATTTTCTGGCATATTGTAAACAGTAAATTCAAAAGAAAACTAATCTGTGGCTCTTTTAAGTACATCTGATAAACCATAGAGGCCACAAATTAATATCCATTATGGCCTTTTAAAATAAATGTATAAATAAGCTCTCTTTTAAGTTGTAAATTCAACATTATTCATTTTTCTCTTTGAACTTCTATTTCCATTCCAATGCCTATGCAATTTTCTCCTCATACAATATGCTTTTATGCTTGAAAGATTTACTATTGCTTATTGAAGAGCCAATCACAGTTCTATGATTTAAAATTAGGAAATGTGGAATCGTTCCTGTGTTTGCTGCGCTCGAGGTTTTTACAGCCTCTGCAGGTGCATCTTAGAAAGATTCTAGATGTCTGAGTACCTCAGAAAGATTCTAGATGTCCTTTATAAAGTGAAAGAAAGGCAAATATAAAAACCAAGGTGAGGAAGGGGAATCCACAAGCAAGGGATTTTCAGGCACCTTAGCTTTAGAAATGATATATAGGGTGAGTGAGAAGCTGGAAAATGTAAAACAATTAGACCCTGTACATTTTTGAAGTGTACAGGTATTCTGGCTTGAAGACCACTTTCCTCAGTGGCTAAGGTCCCACACCCACTAATCTAGTCACCAGCTTTGAAGTCAGCAACTCATGTCTTTTACAATGGGAGCCACTTACCCTTAAGGTCTAGCATATACAGAACCTCATGAATTATCTTCTTTGAGCAATATTTGGTTAAAATCATAAATTTAAGCTGATGTTTCATATGCTTAATTGTAAAATTTGAAGATAAACAGTCCCATCCCAATGTAATTATTGTGTCCACTAAGTTCAGTAAATTATCTATAGCTCAACAGGTCCAAGTACAATTTTAAGTGGTCAGTAGTCAAAATGAGAATCAAATAAGCAAAAACCCAGTCTAATGGGTGAAGAGGGCCAAATGCTTTCTCTGGAGATTTTAAGACCTCTGTTTATAATGAGGAACAAATGGCTCCTGGGACCAGGTTAGCTGACCAGTTCTTTAAAAATTCCCTACTACCAACTTAAAGAACTATCAAACCATTAGCAACTTCAAGGAACTCAAATAAATACAAAGAAACTCTCAGTTTCTCTGCAATGCTGGCAAGCTTTGAATTACTTTTCGTCTTTAACAGACCCCATTTGGAACAGCAACATTTCTTGTAAATTAAACAAATGTATGAGGTTATGTTTTTCCACAAGGAGCAGCTGTAATTTATGCTTTTCTTACTATTTTTAAATCATTTTATTTTCTAAGTGCCAAAATTTCTTACTATTTTTTACCAAGTAGTTTATAACTAGTCAATAAAATTTCTGATGATCATAAAACTTTTGTCTTTATTTTAATAATGTTGATTAATCTGTTTTCTAAATATTTGCTAGGCTCCCTGATACATACATCATACGAGTTCCCTCTCAAACATCAACACTTCCTTAATAAGAGTTGCAATAAAAACTAAAGAATGACAACTTTGGCTATCGGTTTTAATTAGGTATCTTTTATCAACTACTGGAGGATGTACAAAAACTGATTAATAGTGTATAACCTTCTAAGTTGAAATTAACGATAATTCATTTTGAAAAAGGAAGGCACACTTGGTGACATTATAATTTTAAATACTCATAAAAGTTCGATTCCTAAAGTCAGCGTTATAATTGTTTATGGACAAAAATAAACACTTTTTCATATTGTAAAACTCAGGGTGCTAAGTAAATTTGGTGTTCCTGCCCTTAATCATGTGTATTCAGACTCAAAAATTTCATAAAAACTTCATTAAAAAAATCTACATATCTGAAATTCACATTTATTTTCAAAATAGGAATACTTTCTTTATTAATAACGCAAGATTGCATTTTCCTGATAAATTACAAAGTAATTTTTTCTAGCTCTAAATATACTTCCTTGACTCATATGACTTATCTTAGGCTATTATATAAAGGGTCCACTTTAAATGGATGATTATTTTTAATCGACAGTGATCTATGATTTAACAGGGATGAAGTTCTAAACTTACGGACATCATGGAGGAATCCCCAGGTCTCATTGAGCAAAAGTTCAGTCTAATAAAGGATTATTTATTGGTTAAAAAAAATGATAAAACATCAAATGTCCCTTTGACCTAAATACTAAAAGTCAGGAAAATAAAATTTAAAGCACATTGTTGTTTCTACCCTTAATCATATTTCTACTTGATATTTTATTTGTTTAACCATTTTAAAATTCACTGTTTAAAAAGAGGTTTATGTGAACATATAATAATCAGAGATATACATCATTTAATGTTCCAATATCACTAAACAAATGATGAGGCAGCATTTCTTAATCACATTTCTTAATTATTTCTTCTGTGTTCTAAAGGGCAGAACTAGAAAGAAAACTTTTTACTTGAGTTATACATACCAATTTCTTCTTTAACTTCCCCAAAATATAAGGTCATTATCAACATTTCGTATAAGGAAAAATCAGCTGGGTTTACTTGTCGGATTGAAAGTATAACATTTTAAGAGTTACTGACTTGGGTGTTGCTGTCTAAGTCAGTAACTCTTAAAATGTATACTTCCAATGGAAAAGTTAAACCCAGCTGATCCGCTTACATGTGGTAACTAAAAAGACACAACGAACTTCTTTGCAGAACAGACAATGACTCACAGACTTTGGAAAACCTTGGTTTTTCAAATAAGACAATCTGGGGGGTGGGGGGATGCACTGTGGGTTTGAGACACAAAATCTATCAAATTGACTTGTGATGATTTATGTACACCTATAATTGAAATAAAATTCATTAAGTTAAAAAAAATAAAGTCCATTTGGTTGAAAAAAAAAAGAGTTTCTGACTTTATTGTCTTTACTCATCAAACTACTTATGCTGCTCTTTAAACATTTAAATAATGAAAATAACACTATTTCTCTTTGCTTAAAAAGAAATAATCAAAGAAAAGTCATTTCAAAACATCATGACCAGTAAAGAAAAAAAAATGCAACTACTAATTCTACAATATTCCTGGATTTGAGACACATTGAAAAGGGTAATTAAATATATAAGAAGAAGATGAAACAAGCACCATAAAGCCTGGTAAGTGGCACAAGAGAAATAATTTTACTCCCAAACACTATAAATAATTGACAGCTCCTACAACCCTAATTAATTGATCTAAGTAGTATTTGAAAGAAATATTTCACTACATTTCTAACAAGGATAAGAGTTGGCTTAAAGTCAAGATTGGCAATTAAAGCAGCCTATGTAGCATTACATGCTCATATAAATTCAGCATTGGCAGCAAAATAACAAATAAAAGTAAAAACACAAGAAAAGTCAAATTAATACAGAAATTTCTTGCAAGCTTTTTTGGTTCCGTTCCCTAATGGCTAGAAAATGAACTGCTGAAAATATTTATACCAAGTACATAAGACCTTCCATGCTTTGAAGATGTTCTTAATATTTTTATAATGATTTTTATTTTTTCCATTATAGCTGGTTTACAGTGTTCTGTCAATTTTCTACTGTACAGCAAGGTGAGCCAGTTACACATACACACATACTTTTTTTTCTCACATTATCATGCTCCATCATAAGTGACTAGATACAGTTCCCAGTGCTATACAGCAGGATCTCATTGCTTGTCCATTCCAAAGGCAATAGTTTGCATCTATTAACCCCAAATTCCCAATCCATCACACTCCCTCCCCCTCCCCTTTAGCAACCACAAGTCTGTTCTCCATGTCCATGAGTTTATTTTCTGTGGAAAGGTTCATTTGTGCCATATATTAGATTTCAGATATAAGTTGTATCATATGGTATTTGTCTTTCTCTTTCTGAGTTACTTCACTAAGTACGAGAGTCTCTAGTTCCATCCATGTTGCTGCATGGCATTATTTTGTTCTTTTTTATGGCTGAGTAGTATCCCACTGTGTATATATACCACATCTTCCTAATCCAATCATTTGTCAATGGATATTTAGGTTGTTTTCATGTCTTGGCTATTGTGAATAGTGCTTCAATGAACACGCATGTGCATATTTTTCAAGGAAAGTTCTGCTCGATATATGCCCAAGAGTGGGATTGCTGGGTCATATGGTAGTTCTATGTATAGTTTTCTAAGATCCTCCACACTGTTTTCCATAGTGGTTGTACCAAATTACATCCCCAACAATAGTGCAGGAGGGTTCCCTTTTCTCCACACCCTCTTTAGCATTTGTTATCTGTGGACTTATTAATGATGGCCACTCTGGTGTGAGGTGGTACCTCATGGTAGTTTTGACTTGCATTTCTCTAATAATCAATGATGTTGAGCATTTTTTCATGTGCTTGTTGGCCATCTGCATATCTTCCTTGGAGAAAAATCTATTCAGGTCTTTTGCCCATTTTTAAATTGGATTGTTGGCTTTTGGCTGTTGAGTTGTATAAGTTGTTTGTATATTTTAGAGATTAAGCCCTTGTCAGTTGTATTGTTTGAAACTACTTTCTCCCATTCTGTAAGTTGTCTCTTTGTTTCTTCTTATGGTTTTCTTTGCTGTGCAAAACTTGTCAGTTTGATTAGGTCCCATTGGTTTATTTTTGCTTATATTTTTGTTGCTTTGGGAGACTGACCCGAGAAAACATTCGTAAGGTTGATATCAGAGAACGTTCTGTGTTCTCTTCTAGGAGTTTGATGGTGTCTTGTTTTCACTTAAGTCTTTAAGCCATTTTGAGTTTATTTTTGTGCATGGTGTGAGAGTGTGTTCCAGTTTCACTGATTTACATGTGGCTGTCCAGTTTTCCCAGCACCACTTTTTGAAAAGACTGTCTTTTTCCCATTTTATATTCTTGCCTGCTTTGTCAAAGATTAATTGACCGTAGGTGTCTGGGTTTATTCCTGGGTTCTCTATTCTGTTCCATTGGTCTGCATGTCTGCTTTTGGTCCACACTGTGTTGATTACTGTGGCTTTGTAATATTGCTTGAAGTCTGGGAGAGTTATGCCTCCTGCTTGGTTTTTGTTCCTCAGGGTTGTTTTGGCAGTTCTGGGTCTTTGTGGTTCCATATAAATTTCTGGATTGTTTGTTCTAGTTCTGTGAGAAATGTCATGGGTAATTTGATAGGGATTGCATTGAATCTGTAGATTTCTTTGGGTAGTATGGCCATTTTTACAATATTAATTTTTCCATCCCAGGAGCATGGAATATCTTTCCATTTCTTTGAATCCTCTTTAATTTCCTTGATTACTGTTTTATAGTTCTCAGCATGTAAGTCTTTCACCTCCTTGGCCAGTTTTTTTCCCCAGGGATTTGATTTTTTGGGTGTGCAATTTTAAAGGGTATTTTATTTTTGTATTCCTTTTCTAATATTCCATTGTTAATATGCAGAAATGTGACTGATTTCTGAATGTTAATCTTATATCCTGTTCTTAATATATTAATCACTGAATGGTGTCTCCAGTTTAAATAATTTATGTGGTAGTTCTTCACTTTTACCATAAAAGTAAAATTTGTACCATAATTTTCCAGACTATCACAAAAATATAAATATTTTTTGAAGCAACCATTTTTAGCTAATCACGTTCCCATATCCTTATCATGAAGTGTGATAACATAGGCCATCAGACTTTGTAAAACAATGCTACTTTTTCCTCATCTCCAAACACCACCTAATTATCTGCCTTTTTATTTCTTCATTTTTAATTTTATTTCAATGAACAAACATTTGAGTTCCCACTCTGGGAACTTTTGAAAAACTGTTTCCATCTATGACATTGCCAGTGTTGAAACCACCAGTAGGACTTTACTCCAGGGCCATTCTTCTGCCAACCCTCCTTCAGGCTTCCTTCCACAGCTCCCACTGCATTTCATCCTGCAACTCCACTTCTTACCTTAAGCCTCAAAGACTGGAATTCTGTATACAAAGGAATTTAAAATTCACATAGACAGTGTGAGTAGTTTAATCTGTTCAGGTTAATATGTGAAGTAAAGTTTTATAGGGTGGAGCTATAAGAGATAATTATGCACTAAAAGATTTAATTTTACTCAGAAGCTACAAATAGAAGTATTCTAAATGTAGATTTTTTTTTGTTTTTTCTCTTTGGAATTCTTTTTTATTTAATTGACTATATTTGACATATATCATTATAAAAATTTAAGGTGTACGTGTTACTTTGATGCATTTAATATATTATAATATGATTGCCATGGTAGCTATATTTCATATTATATAATTATAGTACAGTATTGTTGTCCTTATCATATTGTGCATTAGATCAATAGGGCTTATTTACTGCTTATTGCGTGTTTTTACCATTAAATGACATCAGTTTTATCCCCTATTCCCATCCCCTGGTAACCAGCATTTTACTGTTCTTCACAAGTTTGACTTTTTTAGATTTTTTACAGATAACTGATTTCATGTAGTACTTCTCTTTTTCTGTCTGACTTGTTTTACTTAGCATAATGTGCTCAAGCTCCGTCCATGTTGGCAGAAATGAAAGTGGATTTTCAATAGATAATTGTGCTTTGCCTTAAAGTGCAGGAAAAATTCTAGTAGATTTTCAACTTAATTCAGGAAGATTTAGTTAAAATTTCTAAAGGTTTATACTTTGGAGGCATGAGAGAGATAAAAGAAAAGCAGTCATTTCTAGTCTATGATCTTATTCTATATGTTTATTATTTTGAATAATACAATGTTTGGGGGATTTTTTGGCCATAGCCACAGCACGTGCAAGTTTTCAGGCCAAGGACAGAACCCGAGCCACAGCAGTGACAATGCCAAATCTTTAACCATCAGGGCCACCAGGGAACACCCTAGTGTGTTTTGCTTAAAAGGAACTTAGTGATATTTTTAATCCATGTTTTCTCATTTTACAGATGGGAAGACTGAATTTAGCAAGGTAAGTAATTTGTTTAATGCTATAATAACCCAGACAGATTAAGAAAGCCCACTGACTTCCAATTAGGGTATTATTTTCTAGTGACAGAACAGAATCCAAAGATAACAATGGACTTTTAATTTCAAAAAAATATTTTTTTTTAATTTGAGATGGAAGGTGGAGTATTTCCGAAGGTGCTTTAACTGGGGCTTGAAAGTCCTTGGGAGCCACAAGATTTACTAAACGTGGTTCACTGGGGAAGGATCGCTTATTTCATAGTTTTCCTGATAGGTCAGGCCCAGAAACCTAACATTTAAAAGAGAGTTTTACTACTATACTAAGTAATATCACTGTATTAAACATTAACCACATGAGAAAATTAACTAAACCCTATCCTTTAACAACCATTAAAAATTCAGTACTATTATCTGTTAGTTTACTTTCAGTTTTGAAAACCTTTCAAGCTTAGGGATTTCATTCTTAGGCTCATGGATTTAAGTTGAAGACAATGTCATCATAATCTCTACCTGTCACCGAGATATAAGGCCTGTAGTGATAAAATAAATGGTTCATTCTGTCATCATAACAGCTATAAAAAGTGACAGCTCTCTTAAGAGTGAATACTTACTTCAGCTTAATAAAAGACTATGCAAAAAATAAGTTGATGCCTTGGGTGATTTTTCTTCTAAATAAATGTATATAAAATATAACATATACACATATATATATATAAAATGTAAGGTACTGCATGGTTAAAGAGAAACATTTACCCAATGGTTTTTATTATAATTTCAGACCTTTCTTCAAGTTCTGTATATGTAGATATGATGGGGTATTGTTGTTGCCTGACTCAAGTAGCTCAGGGAAGGCAAGTATTCTTTCATTTGGACCTTGTTCCAATCTAACATTTTGATTCCATGTGAAAGAGAGGACTAATCTTAAAACGTCAGTTCACTTGTTAAGTCCAACTTCACAGTGGGATAAAAGTGATTATTTAAAAAATCATTTTAAATTTAGAAAATCACTTAAATTTATTATGAAAATAAGTTTGATAAAAATACTTATAATTCTAGATATACAGCAATCTCAGTTGTTTTACTAACAAGAAAGTTACCTTAAACTATATATATATATGTATTTAACTTAAAATAGCTACTTCAGAAAGATGATCTTTTTACTAAGGGAAAGAGTAGGAAAAATTTTTTTTTCATAAAGGGAAAGAGGAAATAAAGTGTATTTTTACATCATTATAGTAAGCATTAATATCTACCGGAGTGTCACACTTATAAGGTGGTCTTTAGAAATGCTGTATAGTATAAGATAAATAAATGAGCAAGACAAAGATTTCCAGTCTCATTTTATCATGTATTTCAATAGACGGCAAAGCTAGTTAAACAGATGGCACTCAGGATTTCTCAATGAATTCAGCATCTGTGTGTACATGTTGCATAAATGCCAATTAAAATGTGTCCGAGTAAATTTACATCCCTTGCTGATAGAAAGTAAGCCAATCTTGCTGGCTCAGGATCAAGGTTAAACTTAATCATCTGCTGAACTTACAGCCAGTTGCTCTCAAACTGTACAGAAATTCCCAGTGATATAATAAAAACAGAACTCCTATTGATTTGTATTTATTTACATTTATAACTCATTTCTAAAGCCTTGGGCTAGAGCTCAAAGGGAAAAAAGTTACCATTTGTATGACTTGGCCAACTACACTTTTAACCATATTTCCAATAAATACCTCTTTGATTAAAATGCCTGCCTGAATAAATTTTCCTAACCTCCTTGTAACTTCCTAGTTGAGGTAATTTTGTTTAAAAATGATCCTTTCAAAATGATCTTGAACAAAGGAAAAAGACATGTAGCAATTGGTCTATCATTTATATAGGAAAGAACTGAATCTGTTTCAGAATGACAGGCAGCCATGAAATTATTTGAAACAATTCCTCCTAAAGGAACATAAAAATGGCTTTGCCTTCATTTTGACACAATCTTTTTCTGCAACATCCCTCACCCCCAGTTCATATGTGCGTATCTAACGCTTTGCTAGTATGTTAGGCTTGCTCTTTTTTAATTTCAAACCTTCAGTACCCACATTGCTCATTCTAAAGTGAAATTTGGGGCTTGTTATTAAAAACAGGCACCACATTGCAAGGGGCTATTACACAGACATTAAATATAATGTTCTTTTTAAAATAAAGTATTAAAATGCTCAAGATAAAATGTTAATTGAAAACGAAAGCATATAAAAATAGGTATGACCGAGTTTCCAAATGTATGCTCTATAAAACACTAGCTCAAAGTGATCTTAATAGGTATTTGCTTAAAAAAAGTAAGACATTCATGTTTGGAAAATGTTAATTATAACTAACCTTTGGAACATAACAATATTCATTAGCATATTAAAAGTATTGTGAAGTCCTACAGTAAAGAAACTCATTTAACTTTGTTGCCCTAGTATTTTCCAAATACATTTGACCATGCCAATTTTACTTCATTAATTTTTATTAATTATTTGAGAAACATCAGTGCCCTCTTTCTAAAATGAAATCCTTAGTAATATTCTTTGGAAAAGGTCAATATAAAATATGTTTCTAATTTTGTATAAAACATAATTAAATATAAATATATGTGTAGAAAGCAGAGGCATAAAGAGAAGATAAACTGTCAAGAGCAGTCATTTCTGAGATATGAGATTATGAATGATTTTAATCTCCTACGCCCATTTCTGTGTCTAATTTTTAATACAGTGAACCCATACTGTTTTTATAAGAGAGAAAAACATACTTTGTAGTAAATACCACCTCATTTTATATATTGCAAAACTATACATGATATCATTTCTCATCTCTCTACTAGAAATAGCTAAAAATTTAACACTTAGTAGATGGAAGGTTTTGAATTAAGAACTGACTCTCATTTAATCCTCACAAAGGCTGATGGAGTTTTCATTATTTTACAAATGGAGAAACTTATATATTGCTTAGATTATGGGGTAACCAGGATTCCATCCTAGGTCAGTTTGATATCAATCTGATCCTTTTAAACACTAAGCCCTGAGGGTAAGAATTATGCTTCATATTAGATATTCCCAAAGTATATCAAAATAGTATTTTGCAATAATAGCCAAATAAAACTAACACTTAACACTCATCAGATATTAGCTACAAGGTGTGTGTGTGTATGTGTTAAGATACTAACATTTAATGAGCATATTGCAGTATAGCTGATTTACATTGTCGTGATAATTTCTGCTGTACAACAAAATGATTCAGTTATACATGTACATGCCTCCATTCTTTATCAGATTCTTTTCTTACATAGATTATCAGAGGTTATTGGGCAGAGTTCTCTGTGCTATAGAGCACGTCTCTGTTGGCCAGTCATCCCATATACTACCCTGTGCATATGCTAACCCCAGACCCCAGTCCATTCCCAGCTCCCACTTGTCCCCTTTGGTAACCATGTTTTTCAAAGTCTGTAAGTCTGTTTCTATTTTGCAAATAAATTCATTTGTATCCTTTTTTTTTAGATTCACAGATAATTGATACTGTATGATGTTTGTCTTTCACTAACTTCACTTAATATGAAGGTCCACCCATGTTGCTACAAATGGCATTATTGCATTCTTTTTAAATTAAGCTCTTTAGGAAAAAAGCTTAGAAGACAAATTAAGTTCAAATTCCTTACTTTAGTATATAGATGTTTATTCATTCTACTAATGTTTGTTTCCTAAAATGATGAAATTAAACTGTTATCCAAAGGGGATGAAAAAATTCTTATCAGAAATCTACTTGGCTTTTGATAAATGTTTATATATATCTATCTCTTTATAAAAACATAGGTTTTCAAAATACAATGGTAAGAGAAAGTATTTTAGAGAGCTAATATTTTATGATTTTCTGACTTACAGATTTGGACAAGAAAGAAAAACATTTCATGACTTAATATAGCATACTAGATAATTCCCAAACTCACGCTTTTTTCTTTAGTTTTATTAGGTATTTCTCTTTCCACCCTTAGCAATCAGTACCTGACACAATGGGTGCACAGAAATGTTGGTTGCTATCTTTTAACACACAATAGGTTTCAGAACACTCTACCCCAAAATATGACACATTAAATATTTTAAGATGTAGGAATATGAGAAATGGCAGGTAGAATAAGTTCTTCCAGGAGTTACCCTTGTGGCTCAGCAGAAACGAATCTGACGAGCATACATGAGGATATGCGTTCAGTTCCTGGCCTTGCTCAGTTGATTAAGGATCCAGGATTGCTGTGGCTGTGGTGTAGGCTGCAGATGTGGCTCGGATCCCGTGTTGCTGTGGCTGTGGTGTAGGCTGGCAGCTGTAGCTCCATCCCCTAGCCTGGAAACCTCCATATACTGCAGCTGTGGCCCTAAAAAAACAAAAAAAGAGTAAGTTCCCTCTGACCTCCCCCCTTCTCCTCCTGAATCAGGTCATGAGGCCCTCATGTGAGGGGTGCCCTACTATACCTGGAAGAAAGGAGCATCCTTATTATTGAAGACATAGGAACCTGAACAAATAGGTCTTGCTTATTTTCATCCTCTTTACTATCCTTAGCTCACACCCTTTGGGCTTACCATGTTTTTCTACTCTTCATCAAACTTTGGATAAAAAGGCTCACTTATTTTAACTGTTTCTTTAGGTTTTCATCTCCTTATGAACGCTCCTGTGACATGTAAAACTAATATTAAAGAAATCTGTATGCTTTTCTCTTGTTAATCTGTCTTTTGTCAGTCTAATTTATAGGGCAGAAAATACAGGAGGGTATAGGAAAAAAAAAAAACGTCCTACCCTACCCACATCGTAAGAGTTTTAGGACTGAATTGCTTTAATAGTAAATCTAATTCCCATCTTGGTATCTTTACTAAGCTTCAATGTCTTTTTTACCTCTGGATAGCTGGGGTCTGGCAGTGTTTCTTTTATGGTAAGGACCTAAATATATATATTTTTCGAATGAACAAAATAATCTCATTTAATTCCTAAAAACACCTAGGAAGGTGTGCTTATTTTTTTTGCGTATCTTCTAAGTTAAGAATTTTGCCCAAGGAATTGTAGGCAGTGTATGGTGGACTGGGCCTAACCCTAGGTGTGTCAAATTCCACAGGCAAGTCCTTTCCATTAATCTGTTCACCATCATTTAAATCAACTCCAATACTACACAGGATCATAAAAACTGCAACAATCAAAAGTAATTACACATTTTAAAGATTCCCATCATTTTTAATATGTCAAGGGGTCATGGTGATCCTTTAAGCTAAGCTTAAATTAAAAACTCCTTTAAATGTTTTATGCTTCATTGTAACAAAGCATAAGAGATATTTGTTAAAACAATCTTTAATAAAAGTGATAATCTATAAAAAATAAAGATTTACTGTATAGCACAGAGAATTAAATATTCAACATCTTATAATAAACTATAATGGAAAGAATTTTTACAAGAGTATAGATATATACATATGTATGTATAACTGAATCACTTTGCTGTATATCTGAAACTAACACAATATTGTAAATCAACTATACTAGAATAAAAAAATGATTATCACTTGAAAGTAACAGAGAAAGCACACTTTAACTTCTATAACCTGATAAACATTAGTTTTTATAAGGTAAATAAGAAAAGAAATATGCAGTTCAGTGTTGCCCTTTGCTCAATAAAAGTTTAAAAACAACCACCATTAACACCAACAGTTTCCAAAGTGTCTCTATTCCCTCTGCACAGGTAAAAATGTTCAGAAATGACCTTCCAGTCACCCTACAAAGTATTTAATGACTTGAAAATGTATTCAGTATTTGCAGTTTAATAAACTTCCATCAAATATATATGTAGTCACTATCCACTGGTAATTTGAAAATACTCTTCAAAGCAAATCATGAAACTTAAACTTTATTTACAACTTCAATTCACTGGGATTGATGTCTTCTAATTTTTCTACATTTAGGATTTGACATCTGATTCACAAGTATCTGGTTCTTATGTGTGATATATATATATATATATATATACTTTGAAGAAATCCATTATGTGTACGTATCCTTTTGTACAGGCTGCCAGTTTGTAGCCATCATAAAACAAAGCTGATTAACTGGTAAACCATCCAATAAAATTCTTTTTGCCAGCTTAACCCAATAGAAGTTTTTCCACTGAATTACCCAGATGAACACAAATCTTGGATAACTGTATCTCACTAGCTCATGTGAGTAATTGCTAGGGTGGAAAATTGCAGCTGGCACAAAAGTACAGATATTCATTTTCAGATGACCAAACAAAATAAGGGAAAAATGTTCTTTTCCATACTGAATTCCATTTCCATAGTACACTTTGCTGCAGTTACACTTTTCTATGAAAGACATCTCTTCATATTTCAAAAGTATAAGTAAAATAATTAAAATGAGACAGGTGAGGCTATTAAATCATGCACTAAAGGACTGCAGTTATTTTCTTTGAATTAGCACTTCACTCAACATCCAAAAATACAGTCACTATGCTGTACAAGGAGGCAAAGTTACAGGAAAAGTAGCAATGGTATCTTCCTTTAAATATGGGCAAAGACTGTTCTTCAACTTGCTGAGAAAAAAATTCAAGCTATTTCAGCTTTAAAGCTCAGAACTTTTCTAACAAGTTTGCCTTGTTTTCTCTGGTGTTTTTTCACACTACCTCACTATACTTTAGTCCTCTGGCCCCCATTTTGCTCTGTTGTTACTGCAGAATTATTGTCTGGGAAACATTTTTGGCCTTCTATTGAAAAGTGTTGGTTTCTTTTTTTTTCATAGCTGCCTCAGCCATTGCTGTAGCCCATTTATTCTGAGGTCTGTGCACAGGCAACCCCAACAGCTCTCTCAGTGGTTGAGAGCTTATAAGGCTTTCATTTCCTAGGATTGAGAGAGGAGCCGAGTCTAGCATACAACCTTTTCCATTTAAGTATAACCTACCCTCTTGAATTTGACTTACTTATGAAATTAGAATATTACCCTAAGATATATGATATATTACATTATACTACATTATAGCATGGTATATCTGGTTTTTGCAGTTGCCTCTTTTCCCCACCAGTCTAATGTCCCAAGAAAGCTTTTTTGTTCATGGCACATAGGGTAGCATTTAGGACTAAGGAGACACTTAATAAGCATTGTGCAGTGAATGACTAAATGAATGAAACTTACACCCCTGCCCCCCATCAGGCACTCCTCTGGGTGAAGAAATCCTTTAACGGTGTTTCCATGAGAAATTATCCCTTGGTGGTCTTTAATATGATTCTATAAACAACAAGTAAACCTTTGGTTATTACTGGCAAAAAAATATACTCACCTGCTGACACTGGTATTTTCCCCTGCAAATTTGTTTATACTAAACTAGACTGCATAAATCTGGATGGAAGAGTGTTTAAGAGCTGAGACTCCGGAGCCAGACTCCCTGGGTGAAAAGCTTGGCTTGGCCACTTACTTAGTATATGACTTTGGACAAGCTGCTTAACTGTTTCTTGCTTGAATTTCCTCATATATAAAAGAAGAATGAAATAGGGATAATAAAAGCTGTATCAGAGAATTGCAGGGTTAAATAAGTTACTACATGTGACATACTAAAAGAGGGCCCAATGCACTAATAGTTACGCATACTAGCCAGCTATTACAGTTAATATTAATGCAATTCATACTAATATTAATGTAGTAGTGGATACTATTTCTAGGAAAATTACTCATTATTAATCCCATTGGGAGATTGGTTAGATTTAACTGGGCCCTGTTATTAGGTGGACAGTAAAATTTGTTTATTGAGTATAGAAAGTTAAAGTCCAAACTCCAGGGATGTGCTGACCCAATTAGAACAAAGATAAACTATGTAGTCACCTTTGTCTACTAATTAAAACGGCATCACTAGCATCTTCACATAAATAAGATATCCTAATTGATTCTACTCAGAAACATTAAGTTCTTATGAATGGAAGGCAAGATTCAAGAAAAAGCACCCAGCAATGTCAATTTGAGAAGGATTGTAAAAACACAGATCAAAAGACACACCAAAACATTCCTAATGAAGACATACTTAGTCTGCTTCACAAATCTTTCCAGTGAATGTATGCAAACGATGTCATCTGGCACCACATCATTTTTATTACTATTATTATTTAGATAAGAATTTAACTAACCTTCATTCTATTTGTTTGTGTTTGAAAGTCATGCGTTATGGGGTAAACCAAATAAAAAAATGTACCCGTAAAATTTAACTGCAGATATCTAGTTCTCTTCAGTGATTATTTCTTTTTAATGGTACTTAATTTTAAATAAAAGTCAAAGTAAAAAAATTTTGCTTAATTCCTATAAAAATATTTATGTTCACATGTATCACTGCTTTATCATTAACTGAGATTAAATGTCACAGTCATACATTAAAGTAACATTAAAATATGATACAATTTCTGAAATGTAAAATAACTTAGCTGCCAAAAAATACTGTAAAAAATAATCTGGGCTCAATTAGTTTTTCCATTGTGCCATTTTTCTTTTTTGGCCGCCCCATAGCATATAGATCCTTTAACCCAATGTGCTAGGTTGGGGATCTAAACTGCATCCTGGAGCTGCAGAGATGCCACTGGTCCTGTTGCACCACAGACGGAACTCCCTTCATGACTTTTTTGTCTTTCTACTTTTTCTACTCCATATGCATGGATGACCATATCTTCCCATTACATAAAAACATCCCCCGAAACCTTCCTTAAATGCACTTTCCTATCTTATTCCTTCCTGCCAAATATTCTTCAGGTTGAGACATACTGCCTAAGCTGTTTCTGTCCTCATCCTATTAAAACTTCTCAATTTAAATTTTAAAAATCTCTTAATTGCTCTGATTAGAAAGCCTTTTTTGCAGATTTGGCCCTACTTGATTTGTTTGCAGAATTTGTTTTTGTTGACCACTCTGCCCCTTCTTGGCATCCTACTCCTTAGTGCCTACCACATTCATTCTGCTGCTTGTCTTTCCTTGTCTCCAGCTGTTCCTTTTTAGTCTTCTTCATAAAATTTTCTCCAAATGTTGTCCTTTTAAAATTTCTTTTTGTTCTTCCTTTTCTGCTAAGTACTCTTCTTGACTCGATATTATTCAACTATCTGATGTTCTCTACTGTCTTTACATGGGAAGCTACATATCTATAACCCTAGCCCAAATTTTTCTCCCAAGTGCTAAGTCAATAATTTCCCTTTTATCATACATAACCATTTGAATCCTAAACACAGATGATCTTCACCAAAACCATTTCTCTTAAGCAATAACAATAACCACTTCTTTTCCTTGAGTATTTCCTATCTCAGTACATGAGTATACCAAGAAATTCTAGAGTCTACATGGAATCTCACTCTACATCAGGTCCATATTCAAATAATCAAACATCAGTTTTTTTCCTAAATCAATCATCTTTTCTAACCACAAATTCATATATTAAATCACATCTTAGCTTGTCTGTCTAGATTAGCTCTATGAATTTAATTCAATCTAGATGGGTTCAAATCCTATAATATAACCACAGAGAGAAATATAAAATCTCTAGAAAGGCAAATCAATGGATACAGTTTGAAATAGTTTCCTATGTGATTCTAATATAACATACCACTCTTCTTCCCTTTTTTCTCAGTGCTAAGAGTTGAAATCATACTTCCAATCCCTTTATGTGGTTTTTATCTTTGACCTCACACTAGGATCCTCTGAGACAGAAAAATTCAAATGTATAAGTCCCACGTTCAGATTCAGAAGTAATTGTTTCTAGGATACAACCTGTTATTTCCAATACACAGCCAAAGTTGAGAACCTTTCTTCTAACCCAATAATATCTACAGTGACTGAACAATATTCTGAATCAGAGCTACAGCTGTGGACCTATATCACAGCCACAGGAATGCAGGATCCGAGCTGCGTCTGCTACCTACACAACAGCTCACGGCAATGCCAGATCCTTAACCTACTGAGCAAGGCCAGGGATCAAACCCGCAACCTCATGGTTACTAGTCAGATATGTTTAAGCTGCGCCACAACGGGAACTCCTACCTTCTTTCTTATTAGCTCATAAGAGTTCACCAAGAGGGCTCTTTTGGTTTTGAGAAGTAAATTAAAATCAGAATAGGTACTTCTTAAAGTTGCCAATGAAAATTGCTAGTTCTCATTATAAAACTCTCAGTTCAACAAGGGTACATAAATTTAATGAATAGGAACAACATTTATTTTGAAAAACACAAAATTGGTAGAGATAAATAGATAAGAGCAGAAGTTGTATGTATGGTCAGACTTCCAGATTTGAAATGGTTCCTTGGCTTACTAATTATTATTTCTCTCTGTGGTTTTCCTCTTAGGCTTAAGATAAGGATAACTGCTTATCCTTTTTTGAAAAGTTGAGTTAATAGTATTTTTTATCACATAATTTTTTTATTCATAGAACTTAGAAAAGTGGTGTTATTATGTAACTAAGTTTAATGTGAGCAAAATGATATTTATTTCTGACATGAAAAAAGAATTTATGAAACAGCATTTTATAAAATAGGTTTCAGTCAATTATAAGAACTGTTTATTGATTCTATTCTTAAAATCATCATAAATTGAGTGCTTAATATGTTTTAGGATGATGCCACATATTTCATATTAGTATTTAATTTAATCCTCATGGCATCCTTGTGATGCAGGTATTACCATTTTACAAATGTGAGATCTGAGTTCTCAGACAAGTTAAGCAACTCACCCAAGGTTATACAATTAATAAGTAAACAAGCCAGAATTTGGACTTAGGTTTATGTAATTCCAGAGCTGAAACTCCTAAATCAGCAACCCTCAAACTCGAGTGCACTTGGGAGTAACCTAAATGGCTTGATAAATATAAATTGCTAGCGTCCATGAATAGGGCTTCTGATTTTCTAGTGTAGGTTCTGAGAATTTAATTTCTGATAAGCTCCCAGGTGACACAGAAGTTACTAGCTAAAAAATTGACTTTGAGCATCACTGGCCTAAATTATTACACATGCTGGTTTGATTGTTTCAGTAAGTAACTTATTAAAAATCAATTAGTAATCCTGTATGCCATAGACCAATATTTTAAGTTTGTTATAATATGACAGTTTGTAATATTATCTTTATGCGATGTAGTACTTAAAAGTTAACTGTACTAATTGAAATAAAGACAACAAGTACTTAAATGACTCCTTGGAATAGAACATGGAAAAAATAATATTTAATACAATCAAAGCCAAGTACCATTTATTTAGCTGAAGTAAATCAGAAAATTTAAAATAATCCCATGTGGATATTTGGAAGCAAGACGTTACTAATTTATTAAAGAAAATGAGTTCATCCAAGGTATATAATAACCATAACTACTTTCAACTGGTTGGTTGTATTTTGTTTGCTGTTTCACATTATTTTAGGTTAAAATCTGATTTAATACAAGCTATTACCTCCATGTGGTTTTCACGTACTAATATTCATATACACTGACTGAAGAACAAGTTAAAAAAATACAGTTCAAAACCTCACTTTAGAGCACCCAGTACTGCCAAATAAAATAATTAGATCTCTGATATTCAAATTCCGCTCCCTACTTTGAGCTGTCCAATTACATTAGCTTATTTTCTAAAAGGCATTTAGCACATTAATTTATTTTGAAAACAGTCCTATAACAATTACAATTTGAAATAATTCCAAATTATATAATTTTTTTTTACCATTTTTGTTGTGTTTTTGTTTTGTTTAAAAACAAAACCAAGCAACTGAAGTTTCTCGTTCATTTGGTTCTACAATTACAAAATGTTAGGGCTTCTTATTAAAGCTGGCAAAACTGACGCGGTTAAAACTAAACCCTAAATTAAAGATATATCTAAGTTACTCCATAATTCTACCATTCTCTCTAAGTTAGTGAGAATTAGACAAGATTTCACACTATGAAGTTTTAATAATGCCACAACTAGCTATAATATTCAGGAGAATAAGTAAATGTCTCTAACACTAAGGGAAAAAAATTATGAATGGATTCATTTCACTAACACACTATAGGCTGAGCCAAATACGAAGGAATGAAAGATCAGTATTGTCATCCAAAATAATAAACCTAGTAGTAAATTCAGCAAGTCTGAAAAAAGTGCTGAAATTTATTTCTAATAAGTGTTGACTGGTCCTGGCAAATCTAGAGAACTAGACCACACAGAACTAAAATTCAACGAGTCATCACTGGTTTTGTGTTTGAGGGGCCTAGAATGAAAAAGAGCAAGTTTCCCACTTGATGAAAATAAGGAGAAAAATTAAACCTAAGATATTGATAATACTATTCTCCTTTCAAAAGTATTAACTTGGACTTCAACTTCTGGCTTAAATTTCTAAGTGAAATTAGGGTTCAAGTATGAATTAGTATTTTAATGAATGAGAAGAACTACTTTTCCATAACCTCTCAGCACCTTGGACTAAAGAAGTAGACTTCACTCTCAGTAATGATTTGTAATGACTTTAGGAGCAGCACGGATCCTATTTCACATGCAAATAAAAATAAACCACACCTTTAAAAGACAAATGACAGGTGTCATTCTATGGTATCGAAAATTCCCTACCTTTTGTTTTTACCACATCCTTTGGGAGATTATAAATGATCTGATCTTCAATCTCTTTCACATTCTTCTAACTTTTATCTTCAATAAAATCTGTTTAACCTGGAAAATTACTGGGAAGCTCTCACTCACTCAGCTTTCAGTGCTAATGGTGAGTGTGATCATTTCATTTTCAAGCTCACTGAGAGTTTTATTTCATTGATCTCACACTCCCAAGAAAAAAACAAAAAAAAAATGAAAAAAAAAAAACACTCCCCTCTCCATACAGCTCAAGCCATTCATACAAACAGCTAGCGATCCCATCTCCCCATCACTTTTAGCTACTACCTTTACTGAACTAGAATTTGTTTTTCTTTTTTTTTTTCTGTCTTTTTGTCTTTTATGTAGAGCCGCACCTGCGTCATATGGAGGTTCCCAGGCTAGGGGTCTAACAGGAGCTGTAGCCGCCGGCCTTCGTCACAGCCACGGCAACACGGGATCCCAGCGCGTCTGCAACCTACACCACAGCTCACGGCAACGCCGGATCCTTAACCCACTGAGCAAGGCCAGGGATCGAACCCGCAACCTCATGGTTCTTAGTCGGATTCGTTAACCACTGAGCCACGAAGGGAACTCCTGAATTAGAATTTGGACAATTCAATCCCATATAAACTACCCCACATTGTCCCAAATTCCCCCAACATGTTCTAGCTCACTATCTATAGATGGCTCATGCAAATCCTAGCTTTAAAAAAAAAAAAAACTTTTTATAATAAACTTAATCTCCACTTTCAGCCTTGTCCTTCATCTCCACAAACCATGAATCTTGATATAAACTGGAACCTGTCTGAACTCCAAAAGATAAATTCTGAAATCTCTGACAGGCTACTTTTCCAGTCTTCTTGCTCCATACCAGGTGACCAGATACTAAAGCTTGTCAAAACATCCAGGTCTTAGATTCCACTCCAACCCCCATCTTTCTTTTCATATCATTCCTTTCCTAGATTTACAGTTTATCCCATGCAGCTTAAAATTGATGGTCCATTGCTTTAAATATTTGTATTATCCAGGACACTTAGTTCAAAATTGCTGGTGCTCCCTACTCTATAGGGTTAACCAACAGGGAAAAGGTATTACCTCACCAAAGAGTCCTGGGGTAGAAGGATCCAGAGCTAGTCCATTCTCGAGTCAGCAATGTACTTAAGGATCCAGGTTCATTCATCTTTCCATTCTCCAGTATTCAGCTTTGGTGTCCGCTTCTGCATTACATTACGGTTGACAAATGGCAGCTCTAATTCTAGTTCTCATGAGGACAAACGTTACAAAGAGGTAGTGGGAGATGGGAAATGCCATCTCAGCCTTTTGAAGCAGTCTCATCAGACTTCTCTTCCTAACTCATTATCAAGGATGGAGTCGACCATCAATGCTGAAACCAATTATTACTAAGGAAGTGGGATAGTGGAGAAAAAAAAAAAAAAAGATAAACCCTGGAGCTAGCAAGTGGCCTGTCCTTTCTTAATTAAGTCTTGGTGGAGGGATGAACACAACAGATGAACAGTGAAGCTCTGCCATTAAAAATGAAGGGGAGAAAAGCTGCCTGATACATAAGCAGGGTCTGTTTCTCTATTTTCTTGCCAGTATCCATTTTCCTGTTGTCACTTTTTTTCCCTACAGTCTTTCATTAAAAGCACACTCTTCAGTGAGGCACAAAAATCAGAAAAATCATTAGAGTATTAATGGCTGTCTATGATCCTACCCTGTAGGTTAATACCAGAATACATGCCAGTTCGCTAAGTTATCTCATAAAAAGAGCAACACAGCATGCCAGAAAGAGTCTTTTGCTTCAAATAAAACAAAACAACAAAATCTTCACCATCACAGTTCAAGTCCTCACTCTGCGATCTCTGCTTTGGAAAAGCCACCAACTTTAAACACCAGTCTGCACAAGTGGATTTATCCTGAATGTAATAAAGTTTAAGCTTTAAGACCCTTCACTGACACAGGGTCCTTCAGAACCCCCGTTTATGCATTCTTGTATTGTAAAAAGACTGAAATTTTTATGAGCTTCAGACTCCTGTAAATCTGTATCTGCCTCTGCT
Source organism: Catagonus wagneri (assembly GCA_004024745.2). Taxonomy (NCBI): domain Eukaryota; kingdom Metazoa; phylum Chordata; class Mammalia; order Artiodactyla; family Tayassuidae; genus Catagonus; species Catagonus wagneri. Next base: position 22,697,403 of record PVHT021183696.1, on the reverse strand, counting down.
GATACTGTCAACCTTTTCTACATGCATGCTATCAAGCATGTCACTTGCCCCTTTATCCACCCATTTCCTTATCCTCAAAATTGGCTTAATAGAAAAATGCCCTACCTTGCTTGTAAAACTGACAAGAATCAGAAATACATACGTAGAAGTGCTATGTAGCAAGGTTCTGTGTAATTATTATAATCATCAATATAGAGTGTTCTCTTGTGGCTGCTATTTTCCAGCAAGAGGCTGCTGTTGCATCTGCTGCTGCAGTTTGTCTCCAGGATATTACAAGAGCTCAGCTCTCAATGAGCTGAGCCATCCCTGATTGCTGTCCAGAATACCCATTCAGCTGCAGGTGTTTTCCAGCTATCTACTGTGATGTTACATTGCTTCCGGCTGTGCTACAGGGGACCCTCAAAGGGTTTCATCTGCCTGCCATGTGCCTGACTCCCCTTCAGCCTGGGGGGAGTTGACTTTCATGTAGAATGGTTCCAACTTCTCAGGATTGCATGAGCCCTGGGACCTCATTGTGGGAAACTATGCCCTACCATCTGGTGTGAAGTGTGGTACTAAGGGATGCTGATAGAATTTGTCTTGTAATTGAATGTGGTGATGGTAGATGTCATTTCCATAAACAAGACTAGACAGCACAATAGCTTCATAGACTTTAATTTTGGTCTGGAATGTGTTTCTTTGTTTTCATCATCCTGTCATTCTTGCAAATGTTATGGGTTTTAAAATATGATTTATTACTTTGCCCACTAATGTGCCATTATTAGATAGAGAGCTGCTGAAGTCGCAGAATTCGGTAACAAGCAATTTCACAAGTAATTATGCAGTCATGGGTTGAGTGCATCCAAGTGCTGTAAGGGTTGAACGGACAACAGCAACTATAAAGCTATGAAAGGGTGTAGGGATGAGCAGCCTGTGTTTCAAAGAGAAAGGGTTATTTCTGTCCTGGCCATCATTATAGCACTGAGGAGAACAAGTATGTAAAATTCTGTTGTGGCCTCATTCCCCTCCTTTAAACATTTTATATCAATTAACACAAATTAAAATCAATGTTGTTAATCTCTACCATTTATTGATCATTTACTATATACCTCACTCTGCTAAGGTCTTACTGTATATTACCACATTTAACCCTTACAGAATCTTATGACATAAGTAATAAAATCAACGTTTTAAATATGAAGAAACAGAGGCTTATAGGTGAAAGTTAACCTACTAATTATATTTAGTAACTCATGGAGGTGGAATATAAACATGAGTTCATCAGATTCCAAAGACTTCATTTTAATTCATTGCTATATAGTCATGAGGCCATAATGAAATTTCCTACACAGTTTTTTTTGTTTTGTTTTGTTTTTTGCCTTTTGTCTTTTTAGGGCCGCACCTGTGGCTTATGGAGGTTCTCAGGTTAGGGGTCGAACTGGAGCTGTAGCCACTGGCCTATGCCACAGCCACAGCAACGCCAGATCCAAGCCGCATCTGTGACCTATACCACAGCTCACAGCAACGCAGGATCCTTAACCCACTGAGTGAGGCCAGGGATTGAACCCGCAACCTCATGGTTCCTAGTCAGATTCGTTTCCACTGCACCACGATGGGAAATCTGTTTTTTTTTTTTTTTAAATAAGATACTCATGATTATCAAATTCACTGTCTTGGACGTATAATCTGGACTCTGCATTTAAACAATATTCTATAGATAATTCCAATACACGCTTTAATTTGAACCCTCAGATTATCCCTAGCCTTACAAAGAATAATCATCAAATGTCACCAAAAGTTTGATGATGAGTGAGAGGAAAGAAACTTGTTAATCATGGGGCCTAAATACGAGCTATATGATCCAATAAATTTTTTCCTTTTGAAATATGGTGGATCTAGCTTTCACTCTGCCTGGCTGACAAATCATCAATAGCAATTTGGTTTAATTACTGAATCCTCTTGTAGAACATTAGGTATAGGACGTCAACATGCTAATGCTAAAGATATACTTTAGATTAAGAGGTAGAAGAAAAGTAAGAACTGAAAAAAATCAGCTTTTTAAAAAATTTCAAGGTACTCAGGTTTATCCATATAAATGTGTCAAATGATAATCAGATATATTTTTTTCAATAACACAGACAATTCTCTATGACTTAAAAAATCACAACACTGAAACAGGGGAAAAGGGGGTGGGGGAAGGATGGAGTGGGAGTTTGGGATTAGCAGATGCAAACTATTACATATACAATGGATAAACAACAGGGTCCTACTGTATAGCACAGGGAAATAAATATATTCAATATCCTGTGATAAACCATGATGGAAAAGAATATAAAAAAGAATATGTTATATGCATATATATAACTGAATTATTTTGCTTACTGTACAGCCAAAATTAACAAAACATTGCAAATATACTATATTTCAATAAAATAATTTTTTTTAAAAAAGCAAAACACTGAAACACATTTGTTTCTTCAAGGAAATATCAAATTATTTAACATTGTAAATTTAAAGTAAACTATCCACAGAATTATTTTAACTAATTCTTCATCTTAAAAAAGAATCATATTACTTATCTTTGTGACTTTTAAAAAGTTAATATTTGGCCAAATTTAGAGTACAGGTAATTAAATATCTGTACTCTAGTCTTAATTCTAAATCTATGAAAATATAGCAAATAAAAATACAGCAGGAATTACTATAGTGTATTGGTTAAGGGTGTGGATTATGCAACTCAGTTGTCTGTTATGGAATTTTGGCCCTAGCCTGAGGTAGGTTTGCCACCCCGGGCAGGTCATTTACCTCTCTATGCTTCAAGTTCCCTATCAATAAAATGAAAACAATAATTGTAATGCTTAATTCATTGGATTATATGAAGATTATATACCATTAAAATGTGTAAAACAGAACAATGCCTAAAACATGGTAAGCTCTACGTAAATGTTTAATATCATCACTGTTATTTTAAATTATATGAATCCAATTTGTAATAAAGGCATATGAAACTTTAGAGTTGGGAGGAGCCCCTTCATTTTGCAAGAAGGAAATGAAAGCTGAATCACTTGCAAAAACCTGTCACAAGGCAAAGTCAAAACTAGTATATAGTGGGTCGAATAAAGCAAGAGAGTAGTTCTGTAGTAATAATATTCTTTACCAGTGACTATGTTCTGGGAGTTTTAAAAAGAAATAACTTCAAATGACTCATTTTAAATACTTTTTCAGAAAAGTAACTTATAAATAGCCTAGTACTGTAATTAGATCTCACAGAAAGCAATCCATACTAAAAATCATGTCACGTTTTCAAACTATTGATGCATCATCTAGAATTTCTTGAGAGAAAAAAAATTTTGACCTGCAAAAAGATAACATTTACTTCCAATACCTATTCTAGATAACACTGTCCAGAGCTAACCTTTGCTCTTCAACTACAAAGTTGATGAATTACACAAGAAAAATAATGAAGCATGATGAAAGTCAGAGCATCATCTCATACTCCAAGCATCCTTTTAATTATCACCATTAGTAATATAAAGCTATTTCTCAATGGAAATAGTAAACACTTTCTTAATGTAATCTCAAGGACCAAAATCACAGGTTCCCCTTCCCATCCTTAACAACATCCTTTTTTAAGTGCCAACATCCTTTTTTTTTAAGTGTTACAACATCCTTTTTTAAGGGCCATATATTTTGATTGAAAACTTCATAGCCTTCATGAACCTCTTTGCATATATAAATAACATTAAGACAGGTACCAAGTATCATCTTGAGATCTCAAAGAGCAAGATGTCATGGGAGGATATAAAAGAAAAATACTAAGCTCACTTCCTTCAAGTAGCACAACTTTTTTGGTGAAGACACAAATGTAAACATGAAGATGATTTATAATTACTCATAAAGCACATAAAAGAGAGGTAAAATACAGCATTATAGTTCCGAACCAAAAAGGAGGAAAAGCCAGTCTACAGCTGTTGAGGTTGAGTTTAAAATTCAAAAAATTTTTAGAGTCCATTTTTTTTTTTTTTTTTTTTTTGCAAATAGGAGAGGATTTGCAACTCAGGCTCATGGGGAAATTGCACTTCACTTCCAAAGGCAACAGTGGGACAGGCATGAAGGTATAACCCAAGGAACTGGGGAAGAGATATCTGAGCTCAGAGGAGAACTTGACCCTTCAGAGATGGAAGAAAAACTTTTCTTGAGGAGCCACAGCTTTAAAGCATTAATGGAGGCAAATTAAATCTGAACTTCAAATCCTTGAGATAGACTTTGACATAAGAATTAGTCTAGGTTTGAATCTCATCTCTACCATGTATTAGCAACATGATCTTGGGCGAGTTACTTTATCTCCTTCTACCTTTTAGTCATTACAAAACATGGATGGTAATATTAGTAGTTGCCTTGTAGTGTAATGACAAGAGTTAAATGAAATAATGTAGGTAAAGTGTTTGAGATAAAGCATTCCACCTTATAGATACTCAATATACATTGACCATTATAATTATTTTTCTAATTATTAGAGCAGAACAAATTAAAATAATAAGGAACGTCTTCCTACAAATAAAGGAAACATGTTTCTTAGTCAAATCCCACTAAAAGATACAACTATTGAGAGACTATCATTCAATAACGACATCACATATGGTATTAGTACAGATAGACAGTCTTCCCTTGTTATTTCTGGCGGGTCGATTCCAGGATTCTCCCATCCTCCCGGAGGATAGCAAAATCTTTAGATACTTAAGTCCCTCATATAAAAAAAAGGTGCATATTTGCATTTAACCTACAGACACCCTCCTGTATACTTTAAATCATCTCTAGATTAATTATAATAACTAATATAATATGAATGTTATGTAAATATTTGCTGGAATATGGCAAATCCAACTTTTGTTTTTTGGAACTTTCTTGAATTTTCTTTTTTTCCCACCCATATGAAGTGCCAGCTGTCCTATGTCATGCTTGCTCCTGCTTAGGTTTACTGGGCAACAAACTACTAATAAAAAAAAAAGAACATAGATGTTCCAAGCCAGTTTCTCTAACAGACACTTAGATGTCCTCATTTCAATGTTCCTCTTGCATCTCAAACTCACTGTAACCAAAACTGAACTTCTAATCTTTGCCACCCTCTTCTACTTCTAGTCCTATTTCCTGACCTTCCACTAATTGTCCCAAATCCTGTTCCTCTTCCAAACTAGATTTAAGTCCTTTCAGTTCACCATCAAGTTCTGTCGTTTTTAATTCTGATCTGGTTCTCAATTATGTCCACTTTGCTAAAACTCCATAGCAACTCTCACTTCTATCCTTTTTCTTGACTAACTCCCAGTGGCTAACTCCTTACGTCTCCAAACTTTCCCCTCTCTGCTACAAGAGTATATTCACTCTTCAGCATAGTTTATCATTCATATACTGATCCATTTTATTCTAAACTAATCTTTCCTCTTTCCATCCCTTCTATTAATCGCTCCATTTGACTGAACTGCTTATCATCTCATTGCTTCTTTTTGCTCAGCTACCTCCTATTTATCTGTGGTCACAGCTTGGAAAATTCTTCCTCATTAAGCTTTTCCTCACTCGCCAAAAGTCTGGCACAGGTGCCGCTTCTATTCTGGCATCAGCCTGTATACCCCTTCCTAAGTTTATACCTCATCAGTATACCCATGAGTCTAAACGAGTCTCCCCCAAGACCAAAAGTTCTTAGAAGAGGGGACACTGTCATTGTTCATAGGTATATTCCTAACTCATAGCTCAGGGTCAGTTACACACAAACGCAAAAGTAATATCCATAGTATTTAAATTAATAAGGTTCTCATACCACAGTACTGGTTATTTCCAATAACCCTTCTATTGACTTCATTTTAAAACTCCATATTGCTATAAATCAACCAGTCAATATCTACCTACCTACCTACCTCTCTATAGAATGGGAAGGCTCAACTGCCTACTATTATCAGGGCTCTGGCCCCCATCCTGGGTGTGATGGAGCAGCACCACACCTTATAGTCCTAAACTAGTTAGCCATATTTCAGTTTGCTTCCGAGCTGTGGTTACCAAAATACAAAATTGAGGAGTTCCCATCATGGCTCAGTGGTTAACGAATGTGACTGGGAACCATGACGTTGCAGGTTCGATCCCTGGCCTTGCTCAGTGGGTTAAGGATCTGGCGTTGCCGTGAGCTGTGGTGTAGGTTGCAGACGTGGCTCATATCCCGCGTTGCTGTGGCTGTGGCGAAGGCCGGCAACTACAGCTCCTGTTAGACCCCTAGGCTGGGAACCTCCATATGCTGCGGGTGCGGCCCTAGATAAGGCAAAGAAAAAAGAAAAGAAAAAAAGCAAAATTGAGTATGTTCCAAGAGGATATGCAATTAATTAGAAATAACTACAGATCACTCTTCAGTCTCTTTTCAAAAAGCAGTGAGATTTTTAAGGGCATAGTAATAACAGTTAATTAAGTAAACTTTGGTATAATGAAATGTTTGATTCTATACCAAAATGGAAGAAGCAGCTTTTCCTAAATACCACCACTAAGAAAATTTATAACCATATATTTTGAAAATATATATGGGGTGAATAAATATATATCTAATTTTAAAAACTCTGAAAAAATATCTAGATGTGATGAAATGCCTCCTAAAATTATGCAGTGCTTGGCTTGAGATAACAAAACAAGACAAAATGCAGTCTCTGAATATATATATATGATTGTTCTTCATGACATAAACAGAATAGCTATGTAGAATGCTATTAGTTATTATGAATTTTTAGTTTTTCTTTTTCTAAAAAAACATTAAATAGTCCAAATAAACCACAACTGTTGATATATGTGTTATTTTCTTCACATTTCACATATTGAATTTACTATAAAGAAGATAAATGCTATTTAGAAAACATTCTACAAAATCCAGATGAATACAGAGAAATGCAGGATTTTTCAAGTAAAGAATATATAGCATATCATCATTCCAGGATCTGTTGCATGTAAATAAAATCCCCTTACTTTGGAAAAACTTAAAAAGTTATTTTTCTCAAGTGGCTAATTAATAGGTACCACATACGATATTTTCAGTAAAGTGTTAAACAAGCATGTTAGAACAGATACACTAAATACATAAAATTACTAGGTAGTATGTATAGATGCTATCAACCTTTTGATTGACTCATATTTTATTTATTCTGCATTTAGTTACCAAAGCCACAAGCTTAATAGTTCTGTTTATAAAAACAAAGTTATGCAAGCTGAATGCTAAGAACAAATATATGTGAACTCATATTTAACTTGTGGATGCATGCATGCACACACATCTTTTTATTATCAGCACGCTCCCAAATTAAAATTGTTACCACATGCTAAGTAAACTTTTTCAGATGTTCAACAAAGGAGATCAAAAGAGATTTCATCATATATTTTTAGATCTCTGACCAGTCAAACATACAGGAACATAGAAATGTCAAAACATCAAGTAATCCAGAGGTACGACGACTTGGAAATTTTCAGTTCAGTGAAGAGTAACTTAGTGTACTTTCAGACTTTCCTAACTGATGTCTTTCAGGTGAAGCTCTTCATGGAAACTTATCTAGCAGCTATTTGAAAGTAAGATTTGAGTAGGGACTGAAAAGAAGAATGGAACATAGATAATCTGGGAAAAGAGGTTTAGATTTCTAGGTAGTCAGAAAATTACAAAACAAAGCATGCAGAGAACAACTTATATTTGGGGCTATGAGATATCCAGCTTGGATGATTTTCTATTGAGGCTATGAGAGTGAGAAAGTAATAGATCGGTATCATATATAGTGGGGCCTAATGAACATTCTTGGAATTCTTTTCTTTGCCCCACATTTTCACAGCTTTTGTTAAACACTTTCTGTAGATAGGAGAAGTTTAATGGATGTGTGCAGTCCATTCTCCAATGCATACAAAACAATTTTATTTGTTTCATTTTTTTCCTTAAACATCCAGTGCACTAACAGTTTCGGCCTGCTTGTATATACAAAGCTATTTCTTATTCTAGTCTTAGAAACTGAGCTATTTCCCTCCACCATATTTCCTGGCCATTCTTGTGGCATGAAGAAGATCCTAAGCCAGGGATCAAACCTATGCCACTGTTGTAACCAGAGCCACTGCAGTGACAACACCAGGTACTTAATCCACTGAGCCACACAGGAACTATGTTATTCTACCATTTTTGAATCTTTATTTTATTTCTCTGGCTGGTTCCTGGATTCTGGTCTTCTTCTAATATTCTAGATTTCCTCTACCCTCAGCACCCATGATTGTATCACCATTTACGCAATATTTTCTTGCCAGGAGCCCTATCTACTACACGATACCAGCATCTTCTGTAGAAGCAACACCGAGCAGTTATGTTGTGAGCCACACAGGAAGTCCAATGCCAGCCTCTTCTGATACCACGAAATGCCTGCCTATTTGACACTACTTTGAAACACTCATTCAAAATCACTCAAGGATTAACTTTTACCATATTTTTCCTTTGATAGACTGTACTGCTTCTGAATCATTGTCATCCTAATAAGACAAGTAGTGATGACAATTCATTCCAGTACTTTTATAGAGTGCCCCATCAAACATAGTCTCCTCTTTGTAACTGGTTCTAAAGCTGGAAGTCTGGACAGAGGTTTTGCTAACAGTACAAGTGTGTTGTTGATGTTCCAAAAGGACTTTATAATAGCAATCCTAACAGTTGACATTAACAGTTCTCATTTACCGTCATCGCTGAGTATATTTTGTTTGTTTTGCTATTAAAATACATTTTAAAATTCTGGGATACGAATGGATTTAGAAAGCAACTCAAAAAATAACAACAGCAAAAAGATAGCTAAGTCATTTAGTAATACCTGATCAGTGGTAAGCCATGGAATAACAATAATTTTTGGATCCCTTTTAAAATTCTTAAAAGATATTTGCCTAAATGTGAAAGAGACAAAAGACAATGAACCATTTTAATGGGTATGTCCAGGAAACTTAACTTGTAAGGAAGCTGCAATCAAAAGGGATCCCCAAAACCACCAGCCCTCAACCTCAGAAAAGGAAGACTTACTCTCCTTTATAATATAAAAAACATTAGCCTCATGTGAAGATGATATAGACTCATGCGAAAGGTTTTTAAAAAGTGAATTCAATTTAGAAATTAAAACTCAAGGATATATGATTATCGTAATCTGCTATGCTTCATCACAGACGGAAAGCCACACCATTTCAGGTAGGCAAACTCAGAGTACATTACTTTATTCAGTTTAATACAGACTTAGAGTACTTCCTATTGTGAAATATGGTATGGCAAAAAAAAAAAAAGGTCACCAAAAAAAAAAAAAAAACCCTTGGAGTTCCCTTCGTGGCTCAGTGGTTAACAAATCCGACTAAGAACTATGAGGTTGCGGGTTCGATCCCTGGCCTTGCTCAGTGGGTTAAGGATCCAGGGTTGCCATGAGCTGTGGTGGGGGATCCAGGGTTGCCATGAGCTGTGGTGTAGGTGAGGCTCGGATCCCGCGTGGCTGTGGCTGTGACAAAGGCTGGCAGCTACAGCTCCTGTTAGACCCCTAGCCTGGGAACCTCCATATGCCGCGCGTGCGGCTCTACATAAAAGGCAAAAAGACAAAAAAAAAAAAAACCCAATTCACATGAGGTTTATGGCTCATAAATTATAGGTCCAGAAGAAGATATTGTTAAAGAAAGTTAGGGACTTTTCCAATACAGTAGTCCCAAAAGTTCATTGGTATAATTGCTATGGAAAAACTTCTGAATAGCATGGAGCAATGCTGAACATGTGTTTTTGCTGAAAAATTATTCAGGATATAGTTAATTATGAAACAGTTTTCTCATTATCCAAGACTGAAATAGAGGATATTCTGTTCTTCTTTTAATCTCAAACCTACTATATAACACAAGCACATCCAATTTTTCAGCACATTAAGGTTTATATCAAAAACATTCAGGTATCAAAATCTAAAACTGTCATGCTATCTATAATCATTTATCATATCTTTACAATGTTATCCTAATTCTGATACTAACAAAATACCTACAGGCAAAATGAAAATGGTATATTTTAGTTACAAATATTTAAATTGAAGAAAAATTCCTGTAAATGTGCTATATGAAATATAAATGTAAAACAAGTGGCCAGTTGTAGATAATTAGGAAACAAATCAAGAAGTATTTTTAAGTCTTGCAAATGCAATATGGGGTACTTTCTACAAGCTATCTACTTAACAAATAAGTATTTTAACTAATTTGTATTTCTCCAGACAAATATAACAAACAGGAATGAAACAAGTTTGAAAATGGAAATGCCATTAAGCAATTTAATAACAGATATTCTGGAAACATTTGGCAGCACACTTACATTATTACATATAATATGACAAAAACAGAAAAAGGAAATGCTCCCTGTAGGTTCGTGATGATTTTTTCAGTGTTTGGTGTCACTGTGGTAATCAATGTACCGACTTTTTAGTGTGATTATATTAGCCCACATTTATAAGAAATTTTCCCATGCTGATCTCTTTCCCTGAAAAGGTCTCATAAATGTCAAGTCTTTCCAAACAGAAGGCAGTTTTTCTGGCCATCATTTTCATTTCTTTGAAATTAAGATAGGATGATTCAACAGGCCAAAAAGTTATACTAGGAAGAGATTTCACAAGAGGCAGAGCAGTTTTACAAGCATTGAGGGGTGTTATCTGGTGGATTCAGAAGCATTTACTGTATTATTTCTCTAGTTATTTTTTTTTACCCATATCCAACCAATCTTACTATTTCTTTCTGGAGAATGTACGATTTATGGGAGAATTCTTGAAGTGATGCATTGCCATTCATGATATTTGTTGAAAGAATACAAAAATAAACAGCTTTCCAAGATATAACCATGCAACCTAAAAAATAACAAATCATATATCAAGACCTTTATTACCTGGAAAATCATACTACAGAGTCCTTCCTAATCACTGGAAGGCAAGAGAGAACTGAAATATCTCTTTACTCTTCACAGAAAGAAAACTCCAAATATATAACTAAGATATATCGAAAGAGTTGGACACAAATGATTTGGATTAAAAACCAAACAAAACATACTATATCACAGTTCAGAGTTATATCTGCTTTTTCTTTATTAAACCTACTCATTTTTAATTTATCAAATAAGTGATTTCAACACTACAGAAAACTTTATGGAGAAGGTGGTTTAAAAAGGAACCCATAGACTTCATCATCGTCATCATCACCATCAACAGCATCAGCAGCAGTATTAACAGTTAAGACTCCACCCTTAAAAACAATATACAAAGTGCTTTCAAGTTTATTCTTTCCTTTTTAAGTTAAGATGTCTCCAAAAGTAGGTAGATCATACACATGCTTTTATTTTGCAGCTATGAAAACTGAAGTAGAGAAAAGGTATCTAAACTTTTCATGATGGCTTGACCAAGGAAACAAAGCTAGTAAATAGTCTGAACAAATACTGCCTGGAATAAAGGCTGTTTTGTCTTCATATTAGGAAGTATTTACACTGGACCTATACTGAAAAGAAGGAATAATCTCTGATCTAGGCAGTCATCCGATTCTAACTGGAAAAACTGTGTCACTTTAAAAAGAGCAGGGGCACAGCAGACACGTGAGTTCAAATTCTCACCTCTCTATACAGCAGCCATACATCTTTGTAGGCTAATCAGTGTGCTTGACCTTAAATTTCTCACCTGCATACTGGAAAAAATGTCTCTCTTTTCTCTCCCCATAGGGCTACTGTGAAAATTAAATGAGATATATATGATGAAGGTTCAGTGCACTGTCTAGAACATATTATGTACACACACACACACAGTCTAGAAGATACTATGTACATACACACAGACAATTTGTTTTTTTGCCCTCCTAATGTTAAATTATTCTATACCACGTACCTAACACTATGCCTAGGAGAAAATTTATATGTTTGTTGTTCTGGAGAAAGTTTTCATCACTGAGAAGAAAATAATTTTAACTAGCGAACATACTGAAATATGATGAATTATAAAAAGGAGGCACTGATCGCTTTGATTATAGACTGTGACTAGGGAGAAAATAAAGTGGTTAGATTATTCACTCTCTGCTAGCTATTTTCTGCTAATAATTCTGGCTTCAAATAGAAAGCAGTCTTTTAACCTTTTGCTATATATTTTTTTTTTCGGCCACCTCTGTGGCGGGCAGAAGTTCCCTGGGCTACGGATGGAACCTGCCCACAGCACTGACCCAAGCCACAGCAGTGACAGTGTCGGATCCTTAACCCACTAAGCCACCAGGGAACTCCTTCTATACATCATTTTAAAAAGGATATTGTGTCTAGCTTTTTTTCTTTTTGGAGATAGTCCCACGAAACAGAATATATTCAGGAAGACTTCTTCCTCATTTTTTCCCTGTGAGCAAAGAAATGATTGCTGTTGACAGCCTAAGGAATGACATTATCGGTACAGCTTAGTCAAAGGACTCAACTGTAGGAAGGAAAACTAGAAACATAGATACAACTTATTTTGCAGAAAACTGAAGATAATATGAGGAAAAAAGGTAACTGAACCTGTCCAAAGAAAGTCTCAGTACTATATCCTGAGCGTGATTGCCTCTTAAATGTGCATGCATATTTCAAAAGATGTAAAATTGTATGGTGACACTATGTGTTGCAAAGTGTATTTAAAAGATTCTCCTTCTACGTGAGTCATATGCACCTAAACTCTTGTTCTATACAGTGTGGTATCTAAGATCACACCAATTATTCATCTTCAAAGCCTGTGTTCTTCAGATTTTGTTGAAGTCAACAAACCCCTATCCATAGCACTTTGAAATACTTTCAAAATACACCTTTCCATATAGATTATAATATTTAAATCTGGTAAATATGCTGGACTATTATTTGGAGACTTTTGTTTATTTTTTCAGGATTCCCACTAGTAATGCGGTTCTAAATCCTAGAACTAATGGAAGTGGAATATTAAGCACAGCTCTGATTTTTTTTCTTAAACACATAATAGATTTCTTATAATAATAACAAATGAACTAGTCTTATTTCTCAAGCATTTTAGCTTAGGTTTCTTCTTTTTTCCACTAAAGCATCTTCTGTGTATACAACATAATTAAGAAAAACCACAACAGTGCTTTTCTGCCAGTGGGAATGTTTCAAATCTATTACCTCAGAGTGTTTTCCTTTCTTTCCCCACCTTTTTGGGCAAAGGAGTCTTTTATTAAACCCACTGCACCACTCAGTCATCCCCTCTTCTTTTTTTAACTCTGAAAAATAGCACTGAGGGGGGAAATAGGTTCTGGGGAAGATATTTTTATTTTCATTGACGGGCAGTCTGGAATCTAGCAATTGGATGAGAAATTGAGTATCCATCCCTTGACTCAACTCACTAGAGCAAAAGCAAAAAGGAGAAAACACTCAGGTTTTGGCAGCAAACTTTTCCTCTGGACATAAGCCATTGGCTTGTGGCACAACTGCTGTACATCTATTAAGAGTTCCAATGTCCATTGGTTGTGTTCATCTGCTTCAGGCATTTCTCTTTTAAGCTCAGCACTTGTTGGGCTTTCAAGAGCTCCTTGAAAGTTCAGTTTCTAAAACCTCTTTTGGTTACAAGAGCTCCTTATGCTTGTTCCCTTATACAGTTTCCTGTTTGTGCCTGTTTATTAAATGCCCTTTTCCAAGTAACCATTGACTGTTGGAACAATTACAGGATTCATAGTGATTCATTTGATCTTCAAATGCTTGGAAAGAATCACTATTGGTCCTATCCTGATTCCACCACTTGAAAGTCTGTCAGCCCAATTAACACTTCTTAATTGAGCACCACTAGGGCTTTCTTGGGAAAGGTTATACCAAATTAAGAGAAACTTAGAGTTTATGTACATTTTTTTTCTTTCCAAGCATTTACTATGTTAAGAAATATATTTTCCAAAAGAGTTCTTGTAACTAATTTAGTCTCTCTCCCCTCTTTTGTGTCTTAATGACACAAACCACATGAGAAAGTCACTAAGAAATATGGAGTTATAGGGAGTTCCCGTCATGGCTCAGCAGTTAACGAACTCGACTAACATCCATGAGGACGTGCGTTTGATCCCTGGCCTCACTCAGTGAGTTAAGGATTGGGCATTGCTGTGAGCTGTGGTGTCGGTCACAGACGCGGCCCAGACCTGGCATTGTTGTGGCTGTGGCATAGGCCGGCAGCTACAGCGCTGATTGGATCCCTAGACTGGGAACATCCATGTGCCACAGATGTGGCCCTAAAAAGACAAAAGACAAAAAAATAAAATAAAATAAAAGACTTTTAAGAGATTTTTTTTTAAAAAAATTGATTTTTTACCTCTAGTTTTGGAATTATTTGTAGCTGACTCTCATCCCAGCCACTGATTCAGACTTGAGGTAACAGTGAAAGTTCCTAGAAGGAAGTGGTGTCTAAATTGAGGACCCACAGGGGAAAGGAGAGTTCTTGGCCTGAGAGGTGTCTAAAGTGTTTTCTGTTGAAGAAGGATGGGAAGACAGGATGATCTGCTTTAGGACTAAAGCAATATTTGGAAAAGTATTTAGTATTTGTGGAAGTGGGAAGAAGGTTTCAAGAGATAAGACTGTAGATATAAATACATGTCAGATCAAGTAAGATAAATCAAGTCATACTAAGGTGTCTGAACTTTATAGCTGAGAAATTTGGAAGCCCCTGAAGCTTTTACTGTTTTTTATTATTATTAGTTTTTCAGCAGGAGTGCTGTATAACTATATTTGCATGACTGAAACATAATTCTGGCAGAAGCTATCTAGAAATCCATTTCAATGACACTGAAATATTATTTTTTTTTGAGTGCTGCATCTGTAGCATATGGAAGTTCCCAGGCTAGGGGTTGAATTGGAGCTGCAGCTGCCAGCCTATGCCACAGCCATAGCAATGCTTGATCCTTAAACCAGTGAGCAAGGCCTGGGATTGAATCCTCATCCTCATGGAAACTACATTGAGTTCTTAACCTGCTAAGCCACAATGGGAACTCTGACACTGACATAAAGTAAAAAAACCTATGAAAGCCCACTAAGCAAACACTTTTATGCTAAAAGATATGGATTTGATATTATAAATCTCTATCTTACTATCTTTTAATTAGCAATTCACATGTACATGAGTTATAGCAATTCACATGTACATGAGTTATAAGATAGGATTCTTGCATGTGGCAGTTTTACAGAATGAAAAAATTAATTGCTCATTAATATAGTGCTGTATAGTTACTAAAGTTTTTCACATATTCAATGATTTAGATCTTCTAGAATAGGACAACGAAGGATTAATAAAAGTAAAGGAAGGTCTTTCCATACAGACTAAGGCACAGTAGAAAACTAATAGGCTATTTCATTTGTTTCCCAAGAGTTTCCTACAAATCAATCTAGAAGGAGGAATGTAAAACAACAGTAGGATCAATAATTCTGCAAAGTAAAAGCAAAAAAAGAAAGTGTACTCACTTGGTTATTTTTCTTCTAAGAAAATATCTTACAGTTTAAAAGACTTCAGAGAGAAACAAAGTGACATTTTTCCTGTCTTTGAACTTTTGATCCTTTTTCTAACCTAAGGTGTTTTTCCAAAGAAACTAAAAAGTTGTATGTAATGAAGGAAAAAAAGGAAACTGATTTTCAGAGCAAAGGAATTTCCCTCCCATAGGCAAATGAGCTTTTGTTACTCATTTGTTTTAGTGAAAAAATGTTGTCATATTTCATTGAAACTAAAACACCATCAGCTGCAAAACTCAGATTTCAGAAATGTTAAACATGAATAAAAAGATGGCATTACAAGTGATGGAAAACACTGAAGTGACGGAAAAGATGAGGTTACTATGGAACTTTCTTAAATTCCTCTCAAAATCAAAGCAACAATAAAGAGTTTGTTGTTTACAAACTGAATACATGCTTACGTATACAAGTTGTACATATGCTTATGAAAACATGGTGGCATCGTTTTACACTCTGATTTTAACATTTGTATGCATATACACAGTACATGCATGTGTGCTTGTGTATGTGCGCACACATTAAGACTGAAGTTCCAAAAGGAAAATATACAGGCAAGAAAAGGGGAAAAAATAGGGCACTGCAGAACTGGCATGCCATACTACAAAATGAAAATAAGCTGCAGTATTATTAGTGTTACTATCCAACAAACATTTGCTAAAACCTTGTAAACGCATTAACAAGATCTGTCATTAGAGTTCTCTGTCCTCTGTGAAAGAATAGCAGTGAATAATGATGCTTTCATTATGTAGCAACTAACACTTGTCCATTTTCTTTGTGAGGGTTTTATGAGAGTTTATTAAGCTATATTAGATAAACATATTACAATAAGAATTAGGAAAATTTTTCTACAAAATAATTTATTTCATAGGCTATTACATGGTTTTCATCTCCCCCCAAATCAGAACTCTACTTCCTGACCAATGCTTGGGTTAAAACCATCCAAAATTAATGCTGTAATGCAAATTTTAACTGTTAAGGCCTAGCTAAAGTCAACATCACTGAAATTATGATGGATAAAAGTAAAGTACAAAGATTTTTAAATTACGTTGTAATAACCACAGCAAAGAAATGTAAAAAATGCCATAGCCTCAATGACTTTAAATATATTGTTAAAAAAAAAGCCCGATATTAAAAACGGGTTTCAGAATTCAGCACTCATATTACAAGCAACTGTCCCAGGTTGGAGAGAGCTGTAGGAAATTTTGGACCTAAAAATGTAAGACATATGGTCTTGATTGCCTTTTGCAGCTACGTTAAGGGTTCAGTGTAAAGAAAAGCTTTCCAAACGCCAGCTTGCAAACTAGGTTTTTATGTGAAACTCTAATAAAACAGCAGCAGATGTTTCTATGCTATTAATTTGTTTGGGACATTTTTGGCTGGCTCATTCCAAATCAACTGTTATCCCTTGTCCAACAACTGCAGTGTTCGTTTCTTTTTTACACATGGAGGCAAAAAAAGGAAGCTTTTCCTTTGGAATAGCTATTGCATCAATTTGCTGTGTTCATGGGAAAGAGAATGCTAGCACTCGTGCCTTTTTTTTTTCTTTTTACAAATTCCCTTAGAAACTGATAAAAGGTGATTTTTATTTTTATTTTCTTTTACTATTGGTGAATGGTGGCATGAGGGGATCACCCAGCCAAGGAACTGCAGACTAATGACATAAATCTGGACTTACTTATGAAACCTCCTTATATTGCCATAGATGACTGATAATTTATTTTGGTCCTGACTTACATGATAAAAAGATCATCACCTTATAAGTGTTCAAAACTAACAGAATCCATTCACTTCCATTTCCCCTCTCTCAACCTTGTAACCCATTCTTGCTGCCCCAAAGATCTTAACAATTGCCTTTCACTGGATGTAATACATCTCTTGTTGATTTTCATTAAAACAATGACTATGTTTTACCTTCACAAAGAAAACAAACATGATTTTTAAAATTAAAGCCTTTCTTTAACTTAATGATTTTCCCAATTATGTATTAATCAAACTCCCAGCAAGAGTGGGAAGAAACAACAGGTCCAACTGATTCTTTCCACTGGCACCAGACGTGTTCACTTCTAACCAGTTTTCCTATATAACTGGGCAGTTTGCTATATATGAAATTATACATTCTGGTTGGTAATACTAAGAATTCATTTTTAAGGATCACTATCGGCCCATACAGATTATTACTATCTTTCAAGATTATACAGAAAACTTAATGGGATTTAGATAGAAATGCTAAAGCCTATTACTCTAAGAAATTACTCAGGCTACTGGCTAAAGTGCCAAAATGATTTGGATTTCAGTTTTGTTTCTAAAACAAACGTAATAAAGTATCATTAACAAAATTCAAGTATAGTCGGTTCAAGTTCAAAAAGTCTGCACATTCTAGTGTAATTAGAGAACAAGAAAGTTTTAAAGCCCTAATGGAACTTTCTATAATTCTCTCCTTAATTGGAAAATGTTTGCTACTTGGAAGTATTTCCAGGATATAAGAGCCAACTAACAAAGCAAAAACCTTATAAGATGTTTCTTCTATATGTGTCTGCTCTGATCTTTTGACATTGAAGCTGCTCTTCCAGGTCTGTAGGAACAGCTAAATCCTACAATATATCTCAACTGCCCTGTGGATAGAATCCATACTCTTGTGATGAGCATCTTTCTGATCTGGCTCCGCTCCTGTTCGACTCTCCACTTCATCTGTTACCAGTCTTGAACTCCCCTGCCACTCTAGCCTGCAGGCCAACTGAACATTTCCATTTCCAAACCAGTCACCATGTTTCTTAGCCACTGTTTAGAGGCTATTATGTTATTTTCTACATTTCAAAGTCTTAACTAGTTACCTACTATATATCCCATCAGTCTCAGATTAGATACTTTTTTGTTGCCTATAAATTTATCCTAATTCCTTTCATTCCACAGCATTTACCTACAAAACATTGCCCTTCCAAAGACATAACAGAGGGGGAAATCTCATTTGTGTGTGTTTACATAAGACGCAGTCCTTACCCTTGTAAAAGCAGAATACATTGCACTTGTCAGTATCACACAAGCTCCTTCATAGCAGGAAATGTTTAACGTCACCATGAGATCTTTTCCTAACATAGTACCTGAATCTTAGAAGCCATTTGACAATATGCTTGGAATTCAGCACTCTTTAGTTCCTCTACAACACCAGCACATATTTTGTTAGGCAGAGAACAAGTAGTTGCATTTCTTGATTCTGCTCATTCTGCTAAATCAAGAATAGGTTTTCGAAACTTGTCCCAAACTGAGTCTCTGCTCCAGACCCTCTTCTAGCCCTCCTACCAAATCATATTTCTCTTATACTTCTTCCTGACTCAAAAACTCTCCAATTCTCCCATCTTATAGTAAAAGCCAAAATTGTTATAATGACCTGGGAGACTCTGTCTCTATCATTCGCTCACCCTATTACCTCTCTCACTTCTTTAACATCTATCTTATTCTGTCCCAACCGCAAGAGGTTCTAGCCATACCTTAAGTGCTTCAAGCCCACTTCCTTCCTCAGCTCTTCAGCAGTTAATATTCCTTCTATGTGGATAATAGATACCCACAAAGCTCCTTCCTTCACCTTCTTTAGATTCTAAGTCCAATGATACCTACTCAGTGAGGCCTATCATTTTACATAACGTTCCCTTACTTAAAACTGAATGAATATCCTCACATCTGGCACTTCCTATCCTCCATCCCTTTTTGTCTGTTTGTGTGTTTTTGTTTTGTTTTGTTTGCTTTTTAGGGCCTCAGGGACAGCATATGGAAGTTCCCACACCAAGGGTCAAATTGGAGCTACAGATGCTGGCCTATACCACAGCCACAGCAGTGCCCAGATTGGAGCCTCATGTGTGACCTACACCACAGCTCATGGCAACTGTGGATCCTTAACCCAGTGAGCGCGGCCAGGGATCAAACCTGTATCCTCATGGATCCTAGTCTGGTTCGTTACCACTGGGCCATGATGGGAACTCCTCCCCTCTTTCTTTATTTTAGTTTTTCATCATCTAACAAACTATACACTTTACTTATTTGTATTACTTACTGTATATCCTCTCTTCTGCACCGCAAACTTCGTGAAAACAGGGATTTGAAATAGAGTTTATTTTGCTTTGTTTTTTGTCTCCCTAGCACTTGGAACAGAGTCTGCCATTAATCAGATACTAAATTAATATTTAATTGACTACTATCTGATAAATATAATAAAACTGAACTTACATGCAGTTCTTTTTTTTTTTTTTTTTCCTTTTTAGGGCCACACTCGACTCACAGCATATGCAGGTTACCAGGCTAGGGGTTGAATCGGAGCTACAGCTGCTGGCCTACACCACAGCCATAGCCACAGCCACAGCAATGCAGGATCCAAGCCATGTCTGCTACCTACAGCATAGCTCACAGCCAGATCCTTAACCCACTGAGCAAGGGCAGGGATCGAACCTACGTCTTCATGGATGCTAGTCAGATTCATTAACTGCTGAGCCACAACAGGAACGCCTACATATATTTCTAAGCATACATAACTATGCTAAAATAAACTAAAATCCTGAACTTGATCATTATTTTTAATTTCATTTTTGTAATTATTCACACAGTAAAACAAAAACTAAAAAGTGTAAAATGTTAACAGCTTATACCTAATGTCTAAACATGTTTTTACTTATTTTTTGTAGTCTTACAGATATTGATAGAAGAGTTTTGATTAAAAAATATTCTTTAGATCTTAGAAAAATATAAACTATGAACTGGTCCAGACTCCTTCTTAACAAAACTAAAACACACAGCTATTTTGTCAATCATTATCTGATCTAATCTTTGGAAAAATAAAACCACAATTTAACCAAATTTAAAATAAAATAGTTTTTATACCAAATATTACTTATCTAGAAGTTTTAAATGCATAAGCATACACACACTTACATACACATGCACATCACATTTTGATAACAAAATGGAAACAAAGTCTTCAAAGTTGTAAAATTTGAAATCTACATCTCATCTGAGCTCACATTTATAGAACATCTGTCAAGTTTAAAATCATTTCTTGATTTTGCCTGGTTTTACAAGGGATAAACACTTGTAGCAATATATAAACATACATTTATTAACACCTGGACCAAAAATGAATATACATGGCCCTAACAAATTCAGTTCATTTTTATCCTAAAACATTAATATACTGTACTCTCAGATAACCCAAAATCAGTTAAGTAGAATCCTTAGAAAAATCCCATTTAATCAAAATGTATTTTTGTCAACCACATTAAAAAAAGAAAGTTATGTATTATGCCATGTACACCTGTGCTTTCATTCCCAAGGTTACACAGTAGATGGATCAGAGATGTTAACTCAGTAAGACTTTAGAGTCTATTCTTAATTACAAATTTATACCACCTGTCTGTGACACTAGCCTAAACCAGTGACGTTCATCTCTGCTCTCATCTTTCTCATAGCTATAGCTATCATTTATTGAATGTCCACTATAATAGGCAAAACTTACTTGAGTTCTAGCTGTAAACTCCAACTAACTACATAAATGCTATCCTGTTAGGCTGGATTAGAAATACTCGTTTCTTTCCTCATCCCCCCTCCTTCCTGTTTAAGTAAATGTTCCATTCCTCCCAAATCTGAGACCCCTTAGCATCCTAGGCTGTTCATGTAAGTGTATGTCAGTTTCTTTTTTTTCTTTTTTTCGTAAATTTCAATGTGTATTTCTGAGACAAATATTTAAAATAGGGTAAGGTACTTTAGGCATAGCTATTCCCCTACTGATGGCCCTTTTTCTTTTTTATCAGATAGATGGTGGAAAATGTGGCTTTATGATATTATTTTGTCTTCAATTTTTGAGCACAGAAATAACTTCTAAGATATAAAATATAAGGATTCATGCCAAATTGCTAATAATCTAGAAATTAATCAAGTTGGTCTATCATTAAAAATGTATATAGAAATCCACTACATTAATAGATAAGGTGGGTTAAAATACAGACGACATGCGCGATATATCCAGGAAAACTGTTTCATACAATTCAAAACTTGCTCGTGAGAAAAAACAAAAAACAAAAAACTGCTCAGAAGGAGTTCCCATCATGGTACAGTGGAAACGAATCTGACTAGGAACCATGAGGTTGCAGGTTCGATCCCTGGCCTTGCTCAGTGGGTTAAGGATCCAGTGTTGCATGAACTGTGGTGTAGGTCACAGTTGCGGCTCCAACCTAGCATTGCTGTGGCTCTGGTGTAGGCCAACAGCTGTAGCTCCCATTGGACCCCTAGCTGGAAACCTCCATGTGCTATGGGTGCAGCCCTAAAAATGCACATGCACGCACACACACACACACACACACACACACACACACACAAAACTCAGAAAATTAAAAAGATACTATATATTAAAACCTTAGAGCAGGAGTGCCTGTTGTGACTCAGTGGGTTGAGAACCTACTATGCATGAGGATGCAGATTCAATCCCCAGCCTTACTCAGTGGGTTAAGGATCTGGCATTGCCACCAGCTGCAGTGTAGGCCACAGATGTAGCTCAGATCTGCTGTTGCTGTGGCTGACATAGGCCAGTAGCTGCAGCTCAGTTAGACCCTTAGCCTAGGAATTTCCATATGCCTCAGGTGTGCCTCCCCCCCAAAAAATTAGAGTAAATGTTATTCTTAGTAGAGAAATATTAGAAGCAGTTCTTTTTGAATCAGGAATAAGACAGGAAAACTTGGTATCACCATTCCCATTCAACATTTTTCAGGGGGTCCTAAAAAATAAAGTTAGCAAATTCCAACCTCAACAGTCTCTATAGTCATAGATAATTTCAATGATCATAATTCCAACCATTGAACTAGAGGCAGGTAACTGGAACCTGGAAAGTGAGGTAAAAATATGAGTCCAGGGTGGGCATCACAGACCTACAGAGGTGAGGCTGTTTGCTGTTGAAATTTTTTTCAGACAACATCCCAAAGCCTGATTAATTCAGCACCGTAAGAACAGTCCCTCATGGTTCAATCAAAACACAGCTATGCAAAAGCTGTGCAGAAAACTTCCAACCAAAACCACTTCAAAGCCAACAGTTTACAGCTAGAACAGATAAGGATGAGTAAGAGTCCAGCTGCATCACATGGAGTACTCTTTCCTGGCTGAAATCCCTCAGTTTAATACAGGGAAGACTCAAGTAAACCCAGCATTAGGCCAGGATCGTTGACCAAAGGGAGAATGAACCACGGAGGCCCCAAGCTGTCCAGGCTTGCAGCTGGACTCTAGGTCACAGACTCCGCATTGGAGTTCAGGAGGCTAGGGCTCTTTGGGGTGTGCGACAGAGAAGACCCAGGTCTCTAAAATCCCACAACCAGATGCTCCCTGAGGGTAGCTCCATTGACTCACCGCATCACCGTGAAGTTTCCGCAGGCTCTGACCTCCTCAATCCCCTAGACGATGAAACTGCTATGATGGTTTCCCTGTCTGTGGAGGCCTGTATCCTGCCAAGGCCACAGCAGTCCTGGATGCCTGGGCTTAGCTCCTGGGCAGGGCTCTGCTGCTCTGAGAGTGGAAGACCATGACCATGTCCCTGCACCCAGTGAAAGTAGGTGTAGTGCCAGGAAGTCCAGGCAGCAGCAACAGACCCTTGGGGCCCCGCAGCCACCTGGGCGCTTTACTGCCTCAAGCCCTCATGTGCTGCTGGGAACCTGGCAGCTCCCACTGAGGGCGAAGGAGCTTGAGCGTTTGCAAGAGGGTTAATGATCATTTGGGTTTCACCTTACGTGAGGGGTCTGTTCAGGTTTCCTAGGCATTTATTTTATTCTTTATTTTTATTTTTTTTGTCTTTTTACCTTTATCTAGAGCCGCACACACGACATATGGAGGTTCCCAGGTTAGGGGTCTAACAGGAGCTGTAGCCGCTGGCCTTCGTCACAGCCACAGCAACACGGGATCCCAGCTGCGTCTGCAACCTACACCACAGCTCACGGCAACGCCGGATCCTTAACCCACTGAGCAAGGCCAGGGATCGAACCCGCAACCTCATGGTTCTTAGTCGGATTTGTTAACCACTGAGCCACGACGGGAACTCCTCCTAGACATTTATTATTGGGCTATTTACCACCCCTACTCTGCACTATTTAATATATTTTCATATATATTTCTTAATATGAATGCTAATACTTTTTTCACATGTGTTATGAAGATCTCTTGATTCCTGTCTTTATTTTACTCTTTACAGTGTCTTTTTGATAAACTGAAGATTAAAATTTTAATGCCAAATGTAGCGATCTCTTCTTTACGATTAGTGCTGTTAGAGTCTTGTTTACCCTTACCCCAAAGTCATAAAGCTTTATTCCTCTGTCGTTTTATAGTTTTTCCTTTCACATTTATGACTTTTATCTATCTCACACTTATGTCTTTGTACAATGCGGAATAACCCCCCCAAGTATGAATAAGTTCCTGTCTTGGCACTTTTTACTGAAAAGCTCATCTTTTCTTCCCAACCTGTAATATCTGTTCTATCATAAATCAGTTTCCATTTGTCTTTGGCTCTGTCTCTAGGCTCTCAATTCTGCCTCCTGATCTGTTTACCTGTGTCTGTAACAATCTTCATTACTAGAGCCTTACAGTAAGTTTTTACACCTGATAAGGTAAGGCTGCCCACCTAATTATTCTCAGATCTGTCTTGGTTATTTTTGGTTTCTTGCCCTTAGGAAAAATTTTATATGAGCTTGTCAGCCCCCCTCACATACACTCATACACACACACATACAGATACACACTCCTGTTGAGATTTTTATTGGAAGGAAAAGAAAAGAAACAAAACAGAATTCTTGTTCTTAATGACGGAAAACTGTTCTCCACTAAGATCTACCATATTGCCTAATGGGATAGGATTTTTACAACTTTTGATCCAGTCCATTCTTCCATCTCTATAAACACATCTTTATAATGTACCTAGTTTAAAGAAACAGAATTGAAAGAGCATGATGTAACAAAAACATAGAGTGATCCGATTTGAAAGCTAAAGGAACACTCAGCAATTTCTTTATTTTCTGTCAGGTTGGGTCTAGTTATGTATTATTTTAGTGTATGCATTATCTGTATGATTAAAGGCAAATTCCTTTAAGACAGACAATTATTTGCTCACACCAATGAAACTCTTCAGTACTTATATTTTGCTTTGTGTTTGATGCTTTACAGTATTTTGAGTGCCTATGTAGGTCATGCCTAGCAAAGAATTAAGTATTTCATGCTTAATCATTCATATTTATAATAATCCTGTAAGATAGATACCATTATCTCTATACCTGCAGAAATTGAATCTTAGAAAGATTAGCTAACTTGCCCACGGACAAACAGCCAATAAATAGCAGGGCCTGGAATGAAACCTATTTTTCTTCGTTTAAAGTAGGTTGAATAAATGCTTGTTATGTGTATAAAAAACGGTGATAGAACTTAGATTTGAAGACCAATGTGGATACACCATCCGTGATTAAAGATGTATGATATTAATTGAGATTTTATTTACTTAAATCATTCATTGTTGATAGGCTGAGTCTGCACCAGACCTGTGATCCTCACTCTGGAATTATTTCATTCAGCTGTGGCTTGATCTACACATTGTTTTTCTTGCCAAGAACTGCAACAGTACAGGGAGCCTCTCATACTGGGCTGTAACTATATTAAAACTGCTACAAATAACTGCTGAACAGACTGTCTCTTATATCATTCAAACCAGAAGTTCAGTGGCAATATGCCACCACAACCTCTTTCTGATTTGGTAGCTATGAAATTTGCTCTATGATTCTTTCTTTCGGAAAGAAGCCCTTTCACTCTCTGTTGAGCGCACGTGTGTGCACACACACACGCACATAATCTAAACTGCTATGTGATCTTTCTTGACTTAAAATATGATTCTAATTACGGTGAAATTTCATCTATCTGGCCCAGTAAGAGAATAATTCAGGCTACTTAGCTAGTTTCCCATTTCGAGGGTACAAATTAGGAAGCAAATTTAATGTTTGAAAATGTCAATATATGGTGGACACTTCAAATTATATGGAAGGATAGATAACTGATTAAAGCTGCATTTTATAGTGTTTCTGCTTTATCCTATGACATCCAATCTATAAAGACATTTTACCTGTTCAAATGAGCCAATTCTTCGTTTTTTCCTCTAAATTGGTAGTTTTTGATATGCAATGTTTTATATACTAGTTAATATTGTTTATAAATTAATTGTCAACAGATTCATAATAATAACATGCCTCACTCCTTCCTCCCCAACTCCCACAACAGCACATAATGAGTATTTGGATTGGGCCCAAAGAAATGAGGTTGCAGGATAATTTAATTTAATTCAATTAAATTCTACATAATTTAATTCCTTTCAACAAACTTTTACAGACATCTGTGGCTAGTCCAGTACTCCAGGAAACTGGGTCCCTGTCCTTTGCTCCAGACGCAGACCCCGAGACAAGGCTTTGAGTGCCGTCACATTTAGGAGAGCAGAAAATTCAGATAAAGGAAAGGAGGCCAATACAAGATGTATTCATGAGTGGATAGATTCCCACTGAAGCCCCCTAGAACATTATATGGCATACCCTTCAGAGTTATTCCACTAGAGGAAAGGAAGCTATGGTATAATTATGCATCAAATCCTCTCTGGGGAGAAAGCAAACAAATATCTGGCATTGGTTGAGGGCCAGTTCTGGACATGCTAATTCTCCACAATTTTAGGGTGCCTGCATGCACAGCCAAACATGGGTGCCAAGAACGAGTCATACGTATTTGCAGAAGAAAGCCCTGGCCATGTACAGAAGCAGTGAATACAAAGGATATTTAAGTGGTAAGCCAGTAGCATCCACTACAACATCCTTAAACTGCACAAAGAAAATATCTGGAGATTCTTATCTCTCCATTCCTCATTCCGTTTGTGCCAGTGGCCCTGAATCAGCCAAATATTCTGCAAGCACCCTCAGAAGACAAAAACCAAATTGGGCACTTCAGGAAAGACAAGGAAATCAAAGACACAGTCCCTGAATACCTGAAGGACTAGTAGTGAGCTTTTATGATTCTATAATCTTCCTACATGGACTCTCTAATCTCAAACAAGTTAGATTTAGACATTGCAAACAGACCATAGGCAGACTACCTAATACATATTTCACAATACATATCACAATATATCTTCCTCTGAAGAACAAACATTTCCATGCATTAAAAATTTTATATGCCTTCCTCATTCTGTTACAGTTTAATGTCTATCCAAAATTAAAAGGAAGCCAATGGAGAAGGGGAGGGTTTTTCAAGTGATTGTTTATACTTTTAAAAAACGTAAATATTTTCCAATGATTGAAAATTAATGTTTACAAATTTAGTCGAATTGGCTTTGTTCAAGCACAATAGTACGTCTGTTAACAGTGACATATTTATCTGGCCTTTCCTAGTCCTAGGAAAAAATTATGTCAATTTTCCCTCAGACTGCCTTCCTATTCTGTCACACAAATTATTTCATGAAACATGAATCCAAATGTTCTGTTCTTTTTCAATTTCCTTTCACCACAAATTCCAGAGTTCTGCACTTCATGGCTTTTCAGTAACAATTCAGTCTTTTTATTCTAATGGCAAAAATGCAATACTGCTGTCTTTAATCAAGCTACTTTTGACATGTCTTCAACAGTGAAGATTCAGCCTTTTGTGTCAAAGGGAAACTTTTAAAGGTAATTACAATGATTTTAAATGATTTTTTGCTGATGCATTTTCAGCTCCTGGGATCTTCATTACTGCATTTTCCCATCAGTTTTTGCAATGCTTTTCCTCCTTAGTTTTTTAATGCTAGACTGTATCACTATAAATACAAAACATTTCATATTTTAAAGATTTCTCGTTGGACAACGTATATATATATATATATAACTATACATAAAGTATCGAGAAATTTAATTTTCTACCCTCTATCTTTGCTAAAAAGTCTAAGATCTAAGAGGAATGCAAGTAACAGGGGAAAAAATACTGGACATATATTCTAATTTAGTAACTCAAAAGCAAGCAGGCTAACTCTAGCCATCTGCTCACAAACTTAAAGATCATCTATGTATAATTAAGTAGCAAAAAGACTATCTCTCCTTTAAGTTGTCATCCAGGCAATACAAATCTGCAAAAGGACACAGTCTATAAGGACATTGTCTAAAAGGACACTGTCTATAGGCCGGCCCCACCTATATTTTCAGCTTCAGCTCACCATTTCCCAGCCCCCAGCCCCACTTCAGAGAAAATAAGCTTTCTCCTACTTTCAAATTATTCAGAACATGAATAGCTTTCTCTTACTTTCAGATTTTTAAACTACCAATATTCTAAGAGTATAACTTATTTTACTCATAAATTTTGTCACACTTGGTGTGTGTATGTATGTGTAGGCATTTGTACTTATGCATAGTATGAATGGCTATGTGTCTAGAAAGTATTTCTAATACTATCAGGTATTTAACATCTTTTCCAGTTAGTAACTAACCAATTAAAATTAGCAAATTAAATAAATAAATGCATAACAATTTTTATCCAACACTTTGGGATAAATAGAGATGAGTACATGCATTATTCATTGACCTTAATGAGAGAGAGAGAGAGAGCTGAATTCCTTAAAAAGCTGTATTACACTAGCTTTCCAAAGAGCACAACCCAGAAATTATTCATTTTTGTTCCCTTATTTCTATAACAGTGTTTGGCATATTGTAGGAACATAAAAAAGTTTTGTTGAATTAAGTAAATCAATGATTATGATATGATAGTTCCCAAATTTTCACATCAGTCAATGGCAAGGAGTATAATGGTCTGTGACAAGAGATACACATTATCAATTCTCTTCTTCTTCCATTCTCTAAAAGCAATTACATTTGATTTTCAGATTTCTTTTACCCTGTTTGATTAAATAAAGTCAACATAAAAACCTAGTTAGGAAGGATTGTTTGTGATTATTTGCATTATTCAAAACAGATTGTAAAATGTTTCCGGTGTTTAAACAAAATATATTTGTAATGATAAATGGCAAATGTTGGCTTAAGATACCATTTGGAACTGGAGTTCATAATGATAGAAGTCAGGTTGTAATACAAGTCAGGGCATAATAGAAGTTATGAGAAAACAAGCTTGAAATCAAATAAACCTAGATTCATGTCCTGATTTAGCTACCTAAAAGATATATAACTTTGGGTAAATTATTTAGACTCCCTAAAAGAGTCCTTTTCATCATCCATTTAACAGGAATAAAAGTACCACACGTATTTTTTATAAGTATTGGGAGAGCTTAAAGTAAGCAAATAATATAATGGTTACAGGTATATAATAACCTCTTAATAACCAATAGCTATAATAATACTATTTATTATTATTAATTATTGTTTTACTAGGCAACATATTTAAAATTCCTAATCTTTTATTTTCTCCCCTTTACCTCTGCTCAGAACCTATTGCTTCATAGTTATTCCAGCTCAGGAATGAGTTTCTATTCCTTCACAAATCTATTTCTTTCACCTAAATTTTGCATCTCACTTTTT
The DNA here is from genome assembly GCA_004024745.2 of Catagonus wagneri. Classification (NCBI taxonomy): domain Eukaryota; kingdom Metazoa; phylum Chordata; class Mammalia; order Artiodactyla; family Tayassuidae; genus Catagonus; species Catagonus wagneri. Next base: position 22,668,378 of record PVHT021183696.1, on the reverse strand, counting down.
CTCTCTTAAAACGTTTTTTCTCTGAATAACTCCTTTTTTTTCTATAAAACTCAAGTTAACCTCATTTAAGACTATCATTCTAACAAGACAAGAGTTTCTTCAAATACATACAGTGTGTTAGTTACAAATAACTGTCTTTGAATATAGGTAAATATTTTATAGTTTAAAAATAGCAGACATATGTTCCCATTCATACTTACAAAGGCATTTTTAAAACTTAAAAACTGCTAGACTAACAGTAAAGGCAAGAGTATAGAAATAAAGCCAAACCAATTTGATGTCAGCAGAAAACAAGCCTTGTAGCAAAATGGTCTCTGGCCAGATGATATTACTCATCAAATGAGCTCTGGTTTAGAAGAGCTGAACTCAAGAAAGAAAGAAAGAGTCTCGAAGTAACACATATAAAATAGAGTGGCTGATGACAAGTTAACCAAAATCTTCCTCAAGAGACGAGTTAGATGTCCCAGCCCCAATAGAAGTCTATTCTAAGACAGCCACATATGTCTATCTTCAAAGAGAAGCCATTCATAAAGGTTTGGGTCATCGATTCGCTGGAAAGCAAGAAGAGAAGCAAAACACATTTTCTGTTTTTTTTTATTTTTATTTTTTTCCTGCGTCTTAAATCACCTCATCATGAAGAAAGAGACTGGGCACATGAACCCCTAAAAGGTGTTATTCACATGAGATAGTTAACAGAGGCCCTGCCTGACAAAATGCATTATCTACATGTCAGTCCTGTCTCAAATTCAAGAGACATGTAGCTTCATGTAAATCCGATTTGGATATCAACTGTATAAGTGATATCCTCTCTGGGACAATCATCTCCTATAAAATGTGCTGATACTGTTCAATCTCAGTGCTTAATTAAATCTGTCACATCCCAAGGATTTTTATTAAATAAAAGGAATAACAACTCTTGCTAAGATTTTGAGAGATGTAACATATCCACAAAGATCAGTTTTCTGCAGTTCCTACTGGAAGAAAACATTCTCCATTCAAAAAATAACGCTTACTGTCTAGGATACACAAAAATCTCCGAATCAGCATACCCGTATCCCTGTTCATAGTACAGTCACAGAGCTGTAACATTTTCTGTTTTCCCTGAGAAGTCCTTAGTCAGCTGTAATTCATTAAGGAAGTTGTTCAAGCCAAATTAAAATTTCCAGAAACTACATCATCTGGGACATAAAAGAACTCTGCTTCAGTAATAGATTCAGAAAAGACTAGCTGGTTTTTCAGCATTACTCATTTAATCTCATGTAATCCTGCAATGAATGTACAACGCACATTATATTCTGTACAATAATCAACGTGTACTAGCGCATTATTGCTTCAATGAACTTTTTGTCTATTGAACCATTACAGAAACATCTTTCACAAAAATGGTTTTAACTGTAATTTGCCTCATTTTGAAGCCATAAAATGCTCTAATTTTTGGATGGAAATTAAGGTCCCTGAGAAAAGGCAATTTTTTTAAAGACATTTTAACATCTGTGGAAAAACTGTAAGTTTGCTAGAGGTCAATGAGAGAGTCAGAAACATGCGCTAGTGAAAAAGGTGAAAGGTGATTGTGCAAGGAGCATTTCCTTTCACCAACAGCCCTACTGAAATCAAGAGCTAAAGGTGACTACGGAGGCCATTCAGAATCTGTACTTCTTGGACAACAAAGTGCTTCACAGAATTACATCAAGTTCTACCATGGAGGAAGTGGTAAGGGATAAAGATAGGTAGAGTGGGCTCTAGTTTTCCAACTCCTGCTTCAATAGATCAGTTCTGTTGTAGCCCTCCACTCTGATATATTCACTTCTCATACAACCTACACATTCAGACATTATATACTGACACCCTTAAATGTTTTTTTGTACTGTGAGCACCTTTAGCTGAAATATCTATGGTGACATGACCTGGAAGTTAACATTTCCAATTTGGCAGCTGCTATCTTTTTCTGAGCAGGATGGTATCTGTCTTTCAGTGTGTGATTGTGCATATACCCATGTATATATTTTTGTTTTGCTTTGATTTTATAAAATACAGAGAAAACAGAAAAATGAAATGATGACACTGGTAGGAAGCACAGACCTCAAATATAATTATAAATATAAACTATAAATTATAATTATAATTATAAATCTAAACTACGAATATAAAATGAAGTTTATTTTAATTTCAGCTGTACTTTGATGAATATGTTTCAGCTGGATAGGAAAAGAATAAAAGAACATGTATGAAATTATGGGAAAATATTATCAAATACTGTGTTTTAACATTAAGATATAATCAGAAATTACATGTTTAGGCTTTCTCTAACTGGAACTTTTTATCTTACTATATGCAAATCTATTATGCAGTTTTTCCTTAGAGAATAAATGGGTTGTCTATTGTGCTACACTATGATATTTTATTTCTAAGACTTGAAAAAAGTTACAAATAGCAAATATAGTCCAATCTCTGATAACAATTATCAAGAAATCTGATATCCCCAAAGTTAGAGACTAATCGAGGTTCACATAACAGCTCAGTTATCAGTAGTCTTCTAATAGTTCACAATCTATAACTGTCAAATTATGTCTTTCTTGTGTATATTTGTCAAAGTTCTCCAGAGAATGACAGAATCAATGAGGGTATGGGTATGTGTGAATGTGTGTGAGTGTGTGTGTGTGTGTGTGTGTGTGTGTGTGTGTATAGAGGAGAGGAGGAAGGAGAGAAAAAGAGACTTTTTTTAAGGAATTGGCTCATTAAATTATGGGTGCTGAAATCTCTGAAATCTGCAGGACAGGGTAGCAAGCTTGAGATGGAGGGAAGAAGTAGTGCTCCAGCTTGAGTTCAAAGGTGGTCTGGAGGCAGAATTCTCATTCCTTAGGGGACTTAAATCTTTTTCTTTGAAGGCCGTTAGCTGATTAAATGAGACCCACCCACATTACTGAAGGTAATCTGATTTTCTTCAAGATTTGAGAGAATTCAGAAAGAGAAAGACAAATATCATATGGATATCTATCTGGAATCTAATATATGGCGCAAATAAACCTTTCCATGGAAAAGAAACTCATGGACTTGAACAGACTTGTGGTTGCTGGGGTTGGGGGAAGGGAATGGGATGAACCAGGAATCTGGGGTTAGCAGAGGCAAACCATTGCCTTTGGAATGGATAAGCAATGAGCTCCTGCTGTATAGCACTGGGAACTATAACTAGTCACTTGTGGTGAAGCATGATGAAGGATAACGTGAGAAAAAGAATGTATATAAGTATGTGTGCCTGGGTCACTTTGCTGTACAGTAGAACACTGACAGAACACTGACAGCCAACTATAAAGGAAAAAATAAAAATTAAAAAATAAAAATAAAAAATAAAATAAAAGTTAATCTCATCTAGAAAGTACCTTCACAGTAATGTCCAGATGGATGTTTGACAAAATATTTGGGTACCATGGCCTAGTCAACTTGGCACATAAAATTATCTATCAAATGGTGACAAAAGACTAGATTTAGACAAAAATAAAACAAGACGCTATCAACATTTTGATATACAACCATCCAAAGGTTTAAATTAAATCCAAATTCTGTAGCTATGTTATTTTACACTGTAGGCATAGAAGTTAAGTATGGAAAGTTGTAAGGCTGGTTAGCTTAAACAATAGCTAAAAATTCTGATTGCAATATTAATTTTACTTATTCTTCTTCTTAGCATAAAATTCATTTTCTGCAAGCTGATTTTCACTGATGTTGCTGTTTTCAGTTCCATGTTATGTATATTTAGTCTTCCATAATGTAGTTTTATCTTGTCTAAAAGGCCTTTTTTTTTTTTTTAACAAGCTCTAGAGAATTCCAATAGGGCAAAAAGTGGTCAGTGGAACAGATTGCACCACTAAAATACATTAATTTATTACTGCAGTGTTCACTTGAAAATGTGTTTAATGACCTAGGAAAATGTTGCATGTATCCAAGCATAAGAATAATAATTTGCTGGCACACAAGTCTCATGCTACCATACTAACCCTAAAACAAATGGTTCCATAATGTACATAAAAAAACAAACAAACAGATAAGTGTATGAATTTAATTACAAAAATTTTAAATTTTATTTTGAATCCCAAACTATACCACTTCATCATTTTTATCACTTGGAATACAGTAACTTTATTTTTTTTTTTTTTTTTTTTTGCCTTTTTGTCATTTTATGGCCGCGGGTTTATGGCCGCACCCGCGGCATGTGGAGGTTCCCAGGCTACGGGTCTAATCGGAGCTGTGGCCACCGGCCTTCGCCGCAGCCACAGCAACGCAGGATCCGAGCCGTGTCTGCAACCTACACCACAGCTTACGGCAACGCCAGATCGTTAACCCACTGAGCAAGGGCAGGGATTGAACCCGCAACCTCATGGTTCCTAGTCGGATTCGTTAACCACTGCGCCATGACGGGAACTCCTGGAATACAGTAACTTTAAACAGATCTTAGAATATTCCTAAGCTAAGCTCCTGATCTTTTAGATGAGCAAATCATTGCCCTTGGTAAAGGTCAAACAGCTTGTTAGGAATGAACCATGTCAGAAAACTATGTCTTGCATTCTCTCCACTATAATAGATGGCCTCCTAGTGGGGAAAATTCTTGATCCAAGATTATATTAAATCAACTTTGTAGAAATATTCCCTAGTAAAAACTCATGCAATCTGGCAATTAACCAACTGACTAACTGTAGAAAAAGAACTTTCATATATTCTCACAATAAACTTTTTATGATGGAAACAGTGTAGAATGTTTCTCAGGGAACCACTTAATAGATCATGAAACGGCATTAGGGAAAGTTCGACAGCATAACAGCACAGTGGTTTGCAAGCAGCCAGGTGAAGTGTAAAAAAATCACTCAGTGGGAAAGACACATATATTCTAGTGTTTTCAGTAGTGTAATGAAAACATAATACTTAGCTTCCATCTATAATATACTGAATAACAAATCTGTAATTATATGATTCCCTTAAAAAATGAAACCTAAAATAGTCTCTGAAATAGAGATGGGTCCTCCATAAACACTTGATGGGGTAGAAACGGTTTTGAAGCATTACAGTTATGATAATACTATCATGTTCTAGAAGCACACATAATTTTTAGCAAATTTGGAAAACTAAATAGATTAAACATATACTCATTAAATTTCATTGATATTCTGTCATACTAGTAGCACCCCCATTCACAATCAAAGTGGACAGGTCAGGATTAACTCTGCAAGCTTGGTTTTACACCTTTTTGCTTCTAGTCCATTTTTCTGTCCTAAAAAATATCTGTAGAGTAGGTAAAAGAGATAGACAATATTTACATGTCCCTCCCCACAATATGAAGAAGAGTTCTGTGATAACATCAATCTGGCTATTTCATCAAGAGTTAATGATTTTCATCCCTACCATTTTCCTAGGGTGGCCTTTAGATCTGTGCTGTTTTCACTCTTTGTAAAGACCATAGAGCTCCCTCTTGAGATAAGAAGAGGTCTGTAGATAAGGAGAGTTCTAACACCCCCTTAGAGCAAGAGATTCTATGTAGAAGTTAGTTGTGTGACTTGTTTCTCTATGTTAGTAATGGTTAGGTGGTCACTTGAGTGAATATATTTCATGATGGAAATACAGAAATACTATCATTATTGGAATGTAGGAAGACTATATTTTTCTTTGGGTTTTAAAAGCATTTAGGAAAAGAAGTTGGACAGGATGAAAAAAACACAGTTATGAGTAGATTTTACAGAGTTTTCTACCCAATTTTCAAGGCATGTATCATTGTATAAAATAATGTGACACAGGTCCAATCGTTTGTGTGTTTAACCATCAGCCCATGTTCATTAAAAGTCTGAAAAAAATAAATCCACCCACGGTGACTAGCGACAAAGACTCAGTCAGGCATCCAGTCCTACTTTTCTTTCTAACACCTCATTTGTCTCTTGGTCCTTTTAAATGATTAAAGGGTCTACCCTACATTTCTCAGTTTCACATTACATCAGAACAATGGTCCATACCATTTCCAGAAGACTTCCTCCTAACATGGCCCTGTCTACAGATGTTACTGACTATATTACTTCATGACCTGAATACAGATGCATGCTGTGTGCTCCTCTATTGGAAGAAACCTTGGAGATCATAATCCATAATTTCACATTTTAAAAAAAGAGGCTCAGAGGAATGACTCATTTGGTCATTCTTTTAATTAACAAGGGCAGCAGAAAGAGAACTTGGTTCCTGTAAATTTCTGGCAGAAAACTTCCAGAATATAAATCTAGAAATAGATTTAGAATGATGCTGAGATTTACTGATGGACACCTCTCTGCAGCGCCTGCTCTTCAACCCTGGACTGTAATTTTAAAGCCACATTCATTGACTAAGTGCGTCTCAGACACAGGGACAAATCTGATTATAAAGAACATAGGCATTGGTAACACAAATACCAAAGCTGTCTCATCTTAAAAACGATATGAAAAGTTCTATAAATATTTAGATAGGTGGATAAAAACATTCTGCAAATATTTTGTGGGTTTTCTTTATTTTTAATATAAACTGCATGTAAGAGAGAAATTTATCTCTATTCTATTTCTCAGTGTTTCATACCATACTTGCCAAATAGCTAATAAAATACATAGTACAATTTTTTTTCAGTTGTGAACAATATACAGAAGGGATGGCAGATTATCCTACCCATCAGAAAGCTACCAATAGCTTTTATTTTATTATTTTATTTTATTTTATGTATTTATTTTGGCTATATCCCCAGCATGTGGAAGTTCCAGGCCAGAGATCAAACCTGTGCCATAGCAGAGATCTGGGCCACTGCAGTGACAACACTGGATCCTTAAACTGCTGCACTATAAGAAAACTCCTTAATTTTTTAAATTAGCTTTATTGAGGTATAATTGATATACCAAAAACTGAATACATTTAATGTATACAACTTGATGAGTTTGGACAAAGGTAAACACCCATAACGTTATCACCACAATCAAGGTAGTAATCACACCCATCACCTTCAAAAGTTTCCTTATGTCCTTTTGCTGTGGTTGCTGTTTTCTTGCAGTAAGAGTACTTAACATGAGATCTGCCCTCTTAACAAGTTCTGAAGTGTACAATGCTGAATGGGTAACTATAGCCACTATGTTGTACAACATCTCTAGAACTTACTCATCTTGCACAACTGAAACTTTATACCTCTTGAACAACTCTCCATTTTCCCCTCCTTCCAGCCCTTGGCAACCACCACTCTACTCTTTTCCAATGAGTCTATTTAAGATACTTCATGTAAGTGGAAACATGCAAAACTTGTTCTTTTGTGACTGGCTTATTTCACTTAACGTGATGTCCTCCAGGAACTCAACACCAAAAACCACTTGCTAAATATCCGTGGTATGTGTCAGGGAGTAAGGGGGACAGGGGATGATAAATGAAACAACTTTATTAAAATATTGACAATTGTTACTGCTTAGTTGTGGATAAATGTGTTAATTTTACTATTTTTTCTACCTTTGAGATTGTTCTAAATTTAAAAAAAAACTCACTGACCCTCATCTATCTTACTAGTCAGTAGAAATTGATTCATTTTTCCCCATTTGGTTAATTTACAGGTAATTTGATGTTAGATACTTTTAAAATTTCTTGTCTCACCCAGTAACCTTTCTCCACAGTCTTTTTCCTCTCTACACTCAAAATATTTTCTTTGATTCACCCTTTGTTCTTTTGTGTAAACACAGATATTTATGCAGGTGCATATATTCTCAACCTTTTAAAGCAGATCTCAGCCAAAATTACTGAGCAACAGAGACCTCAGTTTATCTTACTCCTTTTTCTACTTTATTCAGGGGAGGGCTAACCTCATTAACTATCAGATGTCTGTCTCTGCTAAACAGTGATGCTTGAGGATAACTAATTCACTCATGGCTTCACTCTCACTAATGTTTATTGAGTATGAACTAAATGTTAATATTACACTAAGAGCTAGGTACACAAAGAAAACTGGACACAATCTGCAGCTTTACAACACAAAACTGGGTAGCAAATAAATAACAAATGTGTGTTTTAGTAGTCTGTAATATTCTCGGGTGACAGAAGAGGGATATCAACATTTTCAGATGAACTGGAAGAGAAAACATCTTGGAGGAAGTACTTCCTGAGAAGAGTAGTAAGCAAATGAATACAAAGGTGGCAGGAGGCACTCTAGGTATAGAGTCCAGCCCAAGAGGAAGCATAAAACAGACAAACAGGTGGTTTGTTCAAAAAACCATAAACAGTTAACTGGGACTACAGTATGAGGTAGGATGTGTGGGATGACTGGAGATGAGACGGTAGATCTAGCCAAGGCAAGATAACAGAGACCTTCATAACACATGCTAAGGATCTTGGACTTTATCCTGTTGGTAATTAGAAACCAAATGTTTAAGCAAGTAGATGATGTGATCAGATTTCCATTCTAGATAAATCACGGTGGCCACTCTATGCAGGGTTGATTTCAAAGGGTTATCAGTAAAAGCACTGTTATAATAGACCAGATGAGAGATCACAGGGGCTCAAAGCAGGGCAGTGAATTATAAGGATGAAGAAAAGGGTGAAGGTTTTTTAAAAGACTTTTCATCAATTAAGCAGTGTTTAATATTTAATTAGATGGGAAAAATAGGATAGGAGTGCAGTGAGGGAAAAGCAAAGGATTTCTCCTAGCTTTTTAGGTTATTTGACCACAGTTGTGCACACAACTGTTAAAGAGAAAGAAAAGACTTTTAATTATATAGATGATTTTAGTTTGGGATATTTTCTTAGGATTGCTTTGTGGGAGAAAGGAAGCAAAAACATTTAGTACTGGGCTTGGCATACATGCTACCTATGACTGAGGTAAATAAAGGAGGAGGGGATGAACAGGCAGTTGGCTACACAAACTGTGATATCATTTGGGAAAGTCTGAAGAAACACACTGGGAACTCCATGTCATGTTTGATATTATGATTCTAAATAAGTTTAGCAGGAAGAGCATCTAGAATAAAACGTAAACACATAAAGCTTAAATAATATAACAACGAATAACAGGCTATAGTAAGACCTTTGCCAAATATTAATTCTGGGTGAGCAGAGAGAAGGAACAGCAAGCTTATATGAGAGAATGTAATTTTACAGAATCTAAGGAAATAATATTATGAAAAGTGCACCACAGAGGAGAGAGGTCCAGAAAGATGACCGAAATACGACTGCTTACACACTACAAATAGAAGAACATTCGTGAGCTAATTAAGAAGAGTTACAATGGAGTGATGATGATTGAAACCAGATTATAGCAGTTTTCACTGAGAATGGAAGGTTAATAACTAGACATAATGAGGGTACATCAGACTTTCAAAAAGACCTAATAAACGTTCAGAGAGGGTGGGGGAGAGAAGGGGAGGAGAGAGAGAATGGATTACAGCATCAAGGGATATATTTTGGTTTTGTTGAGTTGGTAATTTAGGAGGGGGAAGGCCTGGGTACATTAACAGAGCAAATTTAACAGGAAATGAGAGTTTGAAGGGGGAGAGGAAGGAATAACTTGATGGAGGAGAGCCAAAGGAAGCGGAAGTCAAAAATGTTCAAGAAGGCAAATGAATGTGGCAAAGGCCACAAAATAAAGTGAATCTTTCATATCTCATTGCTTAAATACAGCTCCAGGACCTCCACCATCATAACATAACCTCCAATTTGTATTAATTTCATCATCAGGGTACCTAAACTATTTAACAATCAAAACCATTAGCAACATGGAAACAAGCTAATTTTTTGAAAAATAGAAACCAAGTATGTAAAAGGCAAAAATTAATAAATGTACTCATATTCTGTCTCCTCTGGCCTTGCATGACTATGCATGAACTGTCAAACTGAGCTCATCTAAGCAACTGGCCTCGCTTTCAGCTAAAGTAGCTAAGTTCTTTGAAGTCGTTGTTGGACTTGATTTTTAAAAACCTGCCCTGAAAAGATTTTATGGAGTTATATGTCCAGAATATTAAAATACTTTATAATGAACTGTTAGAACAGAGTCAGTTTTTCCTCTCTCATGCTAATTATGGACATGAATATTTTTCCCTAAAATATAAATGTTTGTGTATATAATGACATGACATTAAAAAGTCTAAAGTTTCTGTCTCCAAGTAAAGTTTTAAAAACAATACATTCAACTTGTTTTACTAGCAGTATTTATCACTTTCAGACTGACTATTATAACAGTGAAGCCAAAAGATGAATCAGTGCCTGTTCTACATTAAACAGATGTTTTCGTCATCTAGCATTTTCATTACTCATAGAACAGAAGCCTCCATTAGAATCACCTCCTAAATCCCATATTTCAAGGAACTGAATTATTTTTTCTCTGTGAGTAATGTCATCACAAATTATGTATTTAATAATATTCTCCAAATGTCTTATTTTGCCTTTTCTAGATGAAACAAAAGGAAAGGAACAGAAAAGCAGATTTTACCCCCCCCACCACCACCCAAAACAACAAGATGAGCATTTGATAGTAAAGACAAAGAAATGTACTCATAGATGAGATTTATAACTTGGAGAACAAGACACCTGAACATGACCTTTTTTAAAGACGGTGATTCAGTGCCATGAGTTTATAAGCAACATTCTTAATACCTCCAAATGAAAAACAGCTAAGAAACTGCTATGACACAGTGGTCTATACTCTCCACTTTACAATACTGCCTGCTAAATTTCCTACAGGGAGCGCTTAAGATTGTATTACAAAACAGTAATTTGTAGGTAAAAATCCTACTGGGAAATGATACACTCATAGTTTCATGTAGACAATATGTCTAAGAAATTATTTCAACTTGCGAATTATAAATTCCCACATTTAATTGACTGAGAAATGCACATTTCATTGTATTTCTAACTGTTATATTAATCTTCTGAATCTCAATATAGTAAGACAGCCGAATTAAACTTTTTTAAAGCCATAGTCATATATTCAGGTTTTAAACTAAGAGTATTCCCATTTTAGGAAAGCAGTGGTCTAATTAATTATAACCTTGGGGACGACATTTTCCTTACTGTCTTAACGTCTTTTTTAAGCACTTAAAAGACAAATTGAAATTACCTCACCTAGTTTTGTCATAGAATTGAATCATTCCAATTGAATTAGACCACATTTATTTTAGAGAAATTAGCAGATGTGGAAATCTAGTAGGCTCAAAAGATAAAATATATAATTGAGGGAGTTCCCCCTGTGGTGCAGTGGATTAAGGATGCAGCATTTGTCACAGCTGTGGCGTAGGTTGCAGTTGTGGCTCAGATTCGATATCTGGCCTGGAAACTTCCATATGCTACAGGTACAGCCAAAAAAGAAAAAAAAAATGAACAAACAAATCATCCAAACCAATAGAGCCTTTTTACTTTCTCAAGTATCAATGGAAATGTTCTTTATAGATTATTTTAAACCAATATTTAGAAATGCCTGCATTTCCCTGTTTCACTAATAAAGGAGTTTGGTTCTCTTTCAGAGCTCTCCCCAAATCTCTACGTTAAGTTGACCATTTAAGAATTCCTTTAGAAAGCATGAAAAGCACTCACTCATATTTAACAGTTTTAATTGAAAACTGTAATACAAAGATTTACAATGACAAATAATAATGATATAACATAATATTGCTGAGGCTAAACCAAGAAAACACAGTAATAATAATCACTTGCTGATTAAGACTGGGAATCAAGTTGTATTAGAGGGCAAACTGGCCTGCACAATAAGAAAGTAAAGCATTGTACTCCTCCCAAATTTTCTTTCCTTTTCCAGAAAATTGAGCTGTAAACAAAATCTCTTCTTGATGTAAGAATGAGACAGAAGCATTTTAAAATAACAATTTAAAACTACAGTGCTCAAATTTAGTAGTTTTTATACCAAAATAAAAGGAAAGAGTATAAACATGGGTTGTGACACATAGAGCAAGAACACAAAAAGAAGTCACTAGAGCATTCATACAGATTTCTGTTAATTTATTTAAAAATATATCCATCACATGTTAGAGTCTAAACCTAAACAAATTACTATAATATCAGAAAAAATGAGAACTGAAAATGATACAAAATAAGTACTATAAAGGAATTACAATTCACAAATTGAAATAGATGCTAATAAATTATATAGAACAATTAATAAATGTAGATTTATCAGTGTCCTTCACAATTAAAAACATTTAATCTTAATAATTTGTTATATATTGTCTATAATGTTGGCTATATTCAACCCAACTTCAAAACGGAAACTCCAAAAAACGAAAAGTATTGGTAGCTTCCTTGAAATAACAAATATATGAGTAAAAAATCCCTAAAAAATGGAGAAGCTGACTTAAAAGTCTCTTTTATGGCTCTGCCAAACAATGAATTTTTTAAAATATATAATCTAATAGAATGTTGCTGATAAGTTGAAAAAATTGCTTAATATGATCTAAGATGGATATTTTTGACCTTATAAATCAATAGTTAACATGATATTTAGTGAGGCACTATTCAGGAAGAAAAAAAATGCTTTCTTTTTTTTTAAAATTATTTCATATTTTTATCAGTATGCTACCCAATGCAGCTTGATAAGAAAGAATATATCAAGTACCAATTTGAAGAAATAAATGGCAAAATTATAATTTTTTGATGATGTGACCACTTATGTGGCCACCTAAAAAAAAGGCTATGAGAATACCTGTGTTCAAAGTACTGAATAATGAAAACTTTTTCCTTTCCTATCTATCACTGGTCAAGAAGACAAAGAAATAATCATTATGGAGTTCCTGCCCTGGCTCAGCGGAAACAAATCCAACTAGGAACCATGTGGTTGTGGGTTTGATCCCTGGCATTGCTCAGTGGGTTAATGATTCGACATCATTAACTGGGGGCTGTGGTGTAGGTTGCATACATGGCTCGGATCCTGTGTTGCTGTGGCTGTGGTGTAGGCCAAGAGCTGTAGCTCCTATTAGTAGATCCCTAGCCTGGGAACTTCCACATGCTGCGGGTGTGGTCCTAAAAACAACAAAAAAGACCAAAAAAAGGAAAGAAAAATAATCATTATAACCACAAAATATAAAATTAACAAAATTGTATAGGATCAATATGAGCTAATACACACATATACATGTGTGCACATGCACACAAACACAGGCAAACCATTAAGAGCAACATCAAATACCAGGTAACTAGATGGAAAAACATGTCATGCTGCATAATGAGGTAACTCCTGATTATAAAAGTGGTAAATCTGTTCAACCTATTAACCAAATGTTATTCACTTTCCAATTTTGCAAATACACCTTAACATTTTCAGCACTTGACTTTTATCTTGAAAGAATATATTAAAATTCTAAGTGAAGTCTAGATTACTAACAGTGCTGAACACATTTTTACATTTAAGGAAGCCTAAATGATCATAAATTCAGCTAATAAACTAACATCTTTGGTTTAATTCAGATTTTTAAAAGTTTAATTTAGATTTATAAGAACTTATAAATAAGGTAACCTTTCTATGCCCCCTTTTCATTGATTACATAAATGGCCATTATGAAAGAAACTACCCCCCCAAATATGTCTATTGTAATTAAAGGTCATATTGACATTGATCACAATCTATATGTACTTAAGAATCAATACATGACCAACAGTTTTACCTAGCTCTTCCTTCTTTTGGACCACTATTTGATTCAACTACTTGAAAAAGCCTCTCCCTATTTTCAATTCTTACACATAAGCCATCGATAAAAAGAAATGACCAAAAAGCAAAGGGGATTCTCAGCCTTAATTCCCGACCCACATTCCCCAAACATAGACATTTCTGGCATTCCTTTGATTTGATTAAATGTAGATTTCAAAAGATGATTACTATGGGCTGTTACCTGATTTTCAACTATTTCAAACCAAGATCTTTTATTTGATAAACAAACAAAAACATGTTTCCAAAGATCCTGAGGGGTTTTCTTTGTGGGCTTATATTTTTCATACGTTTTGCGGACATATAGTCTACCCTTAGGTGAGAATCACAGCCCAAGGTCTATTAATCTGAGTTACTAAATTCTTCAGAAAATACTAAAAAGTTATAAGGTAAAATTCATGTTTGCATTTCATTCTTAAAGTATCCAATATTCAAAACAAAATTTGAGTTGTTAGCATTTTAAACCACCTGAACTTATCTGTCTGTGTGTGTGTGTAAAACTGGTGACCTTTCTTAGTCCAAGAACTTGTGTTTGTTTCCACTGAATATTTTTTTTTAAGTAACGCCTGAGAGTAACACCTATTGGAATATCACAATAGATATTTTTAGGATAAACAAAGATGAACAAAATATTTATAGAATAAGCAATTATTTTTGAAACTAATTCTTCTAAAAATTTATTAAAGTCCTTTCATTAGGAACAAATTTATGTTCATTCTAGCAACAGCATGATTTTATCACCTTTAATCAAATCCACCTCAAACTAAAGCTTTACAGACTTAAAACTTGAGTTGTACCACTATGCAAGACATGAAAACTGTTTCTCCCCTTGAACCACTTCACTCTGCTCTCCTTTGAACTACCCCTGTCACTTCGATCACACCCATCAACAACAAAAGTACAAAATGTCACCTCCTCTGCTGTCTCTCAGGCCATCTGCAGTTGAAATGGCTCTGAATGAATCACCCCCATGAATCATCTGTTTATATTTATTAAGATAACAGAGAACAAATGATAACAAAAATTGTATTAGCTACATGATAAATATGCTACCAGAAGCCACACAAGACATCAATGAAATGTCAGGAAGGCAATATGGCACTGTGTCTTACCTGTCAAAAGTTATTTCCAAAATAAATGGACCTTAGGCAGCACGGCCAATGCTTTCATTTTGGCTGTCTTAATGATCAAAGCAAATCATTGCATGATTGATTCAGCTGTTTCAATCACAACGAGGGCCAAAATGAATGGATTAGATGTTCAGCTGTCCTGAGCATCCAAAGGAAATAGATATGGTCTCAGAAAAAAAAAAAAAAGGTCGTCTGTGATCTAGTGATAGCTGAAAGTGACTAATTGTGCCTTCATATGGAACAAACAGTCCATAGATTATAACCAGTCTACCAGTCATATTCACCCTCTATCAAATTATCTGAATCTGGATTTCATAATTAGAATGTAATGATATAAAAAAAATGATCACTAATGTTTACTGAAGCCTTAGTGTATGTCATAAAGTAGTTTAAGTGCTTCATAGGTCTTAAGCAATTCACCATCACAATAATCCTCTGAGATGGGTACAGTTATTACCTACATTTTAAAGATGAGGAAACCAATATATGAGGTCATACTTGTGAGAGGTCAGATGGCTAACTGTGCAAAATTGCATCACTAGTAATTGAGACACTACTTTCAAGCCGTAATCCCTCATAATAAGACAAAAACATTTAGTTGAAATAAATATTGTCACACATTAATGTAGAAAGTCAATCTCTATTTATGTTGATGTAAATATAAGACAAAAAGCCTTTTGATTCTAATAACTAACTAAACTAGAAAAAGTGAACAGACTACATAGTGTAGTTCATGCTAAATGCCAATAAGGCAATACTATGTGTTAATACAATAATATATACTAATAATACATGGTCAACTTCAGATTATCCAAGCTAATGAGGAGTAAGGGTCATGGGTAAAGCCAAATCATAGGTAAAGCTAAACTGTATTTAACTCTGGATTATCAGACAATACATAAACCATAGATAAGGCATAAGAGAAACCTTAGCATTCACTCATCTCCCCAGCAAGCCTTGAAATTAAACAACAGGTTCCGTCAAGGGTTGGGGCCATGCCCCAAAGGAAGCATACAGGAACTCCTTTCTTCCTCAGTCAGAACAAGAAAAAGGTCTCTTCAGTATGCTGGCCATAATTAACCAGATGAGAAGTATGATGCCCAGAACTACTGACACTTGCCTAAACACAACTATCTGATCTGACCATAAATGGAGTGGAAATAATGGTGGGATAACTAATACGCCTTTGGAATAGGGAAGACCTTTTTAACAATGTCGCAAAAGCAAGAGCCATAAAAGAAAAAAAATCATTACATCAATTATTTAATGCCCAATTTTCTATTCTTCAAAATCACCATAAACAAAAATCAAGACAAATGAGAAGCTGAAAATATTTGCAATTCCTATGACATATTATAGACAACAGCAATTTCCCTAATATATAAAGAACTCATA
Source organism: Catagonus wagneri (assembly GCA_004024745.2). Classification (NCBI taxonomy): domain Eukaryota; kingdom Metazoa; phylum Chordata; class Mammalia; order Artiodactyla; family Tayassuidae; genus Catagonus; species Catagonus wagneri. The sequence goes on along the minus strand of PVHT021183696.1, from coordinate 22,652,184 downwards.
CAAATCAATAACAAAAAACAAGAGAAACATGAAAAAGTATATGACCAAATCACTCATACACATATACACATACACTTTATAAATGGCTCCTAAATATTAGATGAAAGAACACTCCACATCACCCATAAGGGGAAAGTAAGTTAAAATTATACAGATATCGCAGATTGGCAAAAATTGAACAACAAAAGGTAGAAAATTTGATGTTATAATATTAGTGAAGGTTTCAGAGAAACAAGAACAGCCTTGCCTCACTGGTGGGACAATAATTTCTTGAATTGGTGGGAAGAAAAATTTGGCAATATCCAACAAAGTTACAGATGCATATGCTTTTTGACGCAGTGATTTAATTCTAGGAATTTATCTTGCTGAAAAATTTACACATTTACAAAACAATATTTGTATAGGATTATTCACTGTAGCACTGTTTGCCACAGTAAAGAGACTGGAAGCCATTTAAGTATATGTTAGGAAGAAACAAGATAAAGTATACACTATTCAGACAACTGAACACTATTCACACATAATATAAAAGGAGAAAGTTCCTTATGTATTGATATCAATATATATAACATGTTACCATTGGTATGAGAAATGTGCCTTTGCTCTCATATGCTTAAAATTATCTCCAGATAAATGATCTCTGGAAGGATTCCCTCAAAACTAGTAATTTGGAAGTTTCCCTGCAGAAGAACTAGGAAACCAGGATACTTTTACCATACATTTTTTTGAAGTTTTTGAATATTAAACTATGTAAATGTCTTAGCTATTTAACAATTTATTAAAAATAATAATCAGTTTCTCAGATATGAAAATCAATGCTTCATTCATTCCCTGATTAGGAGACTGAGACTTACCTTCCATGAGGCCAAAATTATTATTATTTTTTTTTGTCTTTTTGCCTTATCTAGGGCCACACCTGTGGCATATGGAGGTTCCCAGGCTAGGGATCTAACAGGAGCTGTAGCTGCCGGCCTTCACCTCAGCCACAGCAACGCAGGATCCTGGCCGTGTTTGCAACCTACACCACAGCTCAAGGCAACGCCGGATCCTTAACCCACTGAGCAAGGCCAGGGATCGAACCTGCAACCTCATGGTTCCTAGTCAGATTCGTTAACCACTGAGCCACGATGGGAACTCCCATGAGGCCAAATTTAAATTCATGATTCTTTTTCCAATAGTGCTATACATCTTACCAAAAGATTGTAAAGGAGGAATTAATCTTTTTTTTTTTTAAATATACTTAACATTCTTGTCTTATGTATTTGAACTCCCTAAAAGCTCTTTGATGCTCCATTATCATATAGTTATATCTGCAGAGATAAAAGCATTTTGGCATCACCTAGGACAAATTAGGTACTAAGCAAACATGTCTCAAAACTTTCAATAATAATATATTTCTCCAGAAATATTTAAATAAAATCTATATCATGATCTAGAAACAAATGGTACAATATAAAGTGAAAGGTCACTTCCATTCTTTTTTAAAGATAGAACAACGGCAAAAAGTAATTCCAGAAACTAAAGTTCAAAAAGAATCCTTCTGCAGGGAATAAAATACATGTGTAGCAGAGAAATTATCAAGTGACAAGAAGGCCGGTAAAATAAATTACAGTCTCAACATATTGAGTGAAAGGACATGAAATAAGTTGAGTGAAAGTTGAAATCCTGAGTCTGCATTTATTTCATTAAGATTCAGTTTCCTATAGATAACAGACGTGTGGTTGCCAAGGCAGAGAGGGGAGGAAGTAGGATGGACTGGGAGTCTGGGGTTAGTATATGTAAACTATTATATTTAGAATGGATAAGAAATGAGGTCCTACTTTATTATAGCACAGGGAACTATATCCAGTCTCTTGGGATAGAACATGCTGGAAGACAGTATGAGAGAAAGAATGTGTGTGTGTGTATATATATATATCTATATATATATATCACTGGGTCACTTGGCTGTACAGTAGAAATAAGGGACAACATTGTAAATCTACTATAATTTTTTTTTAAAAAAGAGACTAAAATTCAGTCTACTAAAACTTTATTTAGCTTACCTGTAAGTGAGAGTACATAGGGATTACCTACTTGTGTAACAAGAAAAAAATACACACAGACACTATGAGCTCCACTGAAATGACTTTATGCTAATATTAGTATTTTGAGAAATAAACATGATCTTAAACACTTAGATGTATTACACATTTTTTTAAGAAATTGCTATTGTGTTCCACTTTGTCTATACTCAGCTACTATGAAGGAAATACATACGTGACATGCTTTACTGAGAAACTCAAAGTGAATTCAGCTAAGATCAAACAAAGACCTTTGCTTTCTCGGTCTTCCTAAGAGAATGTGTTTGTGATTTTGGACTCAGTAAGTATTTTTCTGACCTTTTGCTGTCTGCAATTATTTTCCTGTATCCCCCTTTTCTGGATTATCCAACTGTTTAATATATTCTCATAGACTCCCTTGGCCTTTTAAAGTTTAAAACACCTATTAGAAAAGAAGTTTGTGATTCGCCATAATTTTAGAGAGGAACAAATGAAAGGTCAAAGGACCCAAGCCCAGAGATGACAAGAGAGCTCACTGGCAAATCGATACTAGTCTTCGTGTTGACCATGACGAAAGATTTATGAGCAAAGGGCAAATCAGTTAGGAGGTTCAGGGAAACCTTGTGCTTAGGCAAGATGTCCCTCTCTGCTCTTTTAGCTCACCTGAAATCCACCTGTCTTGCATCACAATTCTCAGTATAAATATCACACAATACAAATTTAAAGTCAAGTTCAAACGTTTAAAATATTTTCAATGCAAGTTCAATTTTCAATTTTCAATTAAAGCATGCATTCAGTCTACTAAATACAGAAGTTAGGATAGTCTCATGGTTTAATAATTAAAGAATCCAGCTCCTGCTAGGGTATGAGTAACACCTTGAAATTCCTCCAAACTAGCCTCTGGAAAATGGTGGGAGTAGCGTTAAGTGCGCCACCAAAAGGTGTGTGTATTGCCTAAGTGGGTCAATGTTATTTTAAAAGCTATTCTACATTTTAAGCGATTTTGTTAAAATAAAAGAATACTTTATTTAGTATGTTATACTTGTAGAGGCTGAAGACAAAAATTGGTCAAAATTTGACTTGGTTAGAATTCTGAGACTCCCTAAGGACTTATTTCAAAATAGTCTTTAGCTATTCCTGTGCTTTCTAATAAGGCAGCCACAAGTGTTAAATTGACTAACTACTGCAAATTATGTTGTGCTGAAGCATAAAATTCACACAGATTTTGATGACTTAGTGTGAAAAAAATATGTCAATCTCATTAATAGCGTTGATACTGATTACACCTTAAAATGCCATTAGTATTTTAGATACTGAGGTGAAATATATTTGAAATGAAATATATATTGAAATGACATACTGAGATTAATTTTCTTTTTTCTTTTTTCTGTGGAAAGTGGCTACTATAAAATTTAAAATTACACATGTGGCTCATATTTGTACCTTACATTATACTTCCATTTTTCTTTATATGTTTCAATGTGTGAGATATATGTATACATGTGTGTATACACATAAACATGTATGTATGTGTATATATATACATATACATATATATATTAAAGAAAAAACTGTTTACTAAATAATAAAAAGGAGTACTTTCATAAAGGGGGTAGAATTTTTTTTTTTTAAAGCCACTCTGAATACTACACAAATGCAGTCTTTGAATGGCAGAGGTTCAAGAATAGGTCACTGGAAGCTAAGCATAATGCCCATAATGTCTGGGGAGACTCCAGAGGGGAAAGTGATAGCATGTCTACGTGTTTTAATCCCCCAGTAGCACAGGCAGTTGCTCTGGGGGACTGCAATAAGCCGCCTTTCCAGATAAGGTAATACACGTGATTATGAAGAAAAGCTTTAAAATCCGTGCAGTAAATCACTAAAAAAAACAGTGCGCTCAGAATTCGTAAGGCAATTATTTTTCCTGGATTACTGTAGTGTGCTCAACTTTGCTGGCTTGTAAAGGTGGCCCCTGGAGACTCTGAAATATTGGAATTCCGCTTATTTTTATATAACATCAACTGGACACTTAAATTAGCCCCAAAGATTTCTTTTCCTCTGCCAATGCCCTAGGATGAGGCTTCTTCCTGCCACTAAACACTGGGGAGATAGTAAGAAAGATATAAATGTAAAATGTAATTAGTAATCTCTTTTGTAATTACAAACAAATGGCTTCTAGGGGTCCTTCTTTAGTTAGGTCACCCCGCAGTCAGAACAAGTGAGGTTTGGAGTGACAAATTCCTTTGTGAAGGCAAGACAAACATAAAAACCAAAAGACTTTTTCTTGTCCAGACTTGGAGATTCAAGTCAAATTTCACTGAAACAACTTTGTCTTATAAATCATCAGTCACATTTTATTGCATTGATGACTTGATATAACAAATTGTTAATAAGATGCATGCATATTTGATCCTCCCCACTCTCCAAGTAAATCAAAGTCCAATCTGAAATGTTTCCCTGTGAATACCAAGCATCTCCCCAGTTAAAACAATCAGTACCATTCTCATTTTTGATGACAGCATCTTTTTACACAGTCTTTTAGATAGGAAAAATTTTCAGGCCTATAAAATGTCACTTTATAAACAGAATTTTGGAAAATATAATCTTCGATTCGTAGATTCCACAACCATGAGATCATTTTAAGGATTCCAATCTTCGCTGTTTCTTTTCTTTTCTTCTTTTTTAATTGGTCTATTTAGACAAGCTTACACTATGTTCACAGTGTAGTTAAATACCATGCGTTGACTCCTGACATTATGCTGTTATTACCTTAAAATGGAAACATTCATTTAAAGTATATAAGTGGTGTACTTTTAAAGAACCTTTCTGTGGTTTTCCAAAAGCATTCCAAAGAGGTTACTTACGTTGCTTTGAAACTGGTTTGAGTTATGGGAAGGCCATAGCCTCAGACCAGCAGCTGAGACAGCAAAGGAGATGAAAGTTTTTAGCTCGAGATCCAAGGGGAAACACAGCTGCTACAGCTGGCCTGCTCAGATCTCAACACTTAGTACAATGATCGAGAAGGCGATAATGCTGTGTCTCAGCTTGAAAAGTGCATTAATAAAAACAATCCTTAAATAGAACAGGGAAATCGATTAATCAAATCTAGGCTCTAGGCTGAAAAATGAAATGATTTAAAAAAAAAAAAAGCGAGTGAAGGGGAAATCCTCTTAGATTCCTAGAGATAACCATACCAGAGTCATTATCTTGACTAAGAGACATCATACAGAGTATGGAATATAACTTCTTAAGAAGCCAAGTTTACCTTGGATAGGTACTTCTAAAAGAGTTTCAAATTATTATAATGGAAAATGGGAATTTGGCAAACGTGTATCTTCCATAATAGGTGCCAGAAATGTCTCAGGCCACCGTTTGTTTCCTTTTAATCGTTGTACTGCAGAACACATGTGTAAAGCTGGTAGATCTTAGAGATTAGCTGTGCCAACATGTGGAGGACCTGAAGCTGTGCCTCCAAACCGTAGCTTAAGGATGGCAAACATGTTTCCATGGTCTCTCAGAGAAACGATGGCAAAAATATCTGTATAGGGCATTTTTCCAAAATAATTATAAATATCAGAAAAATGTAAGATTCCTCTCTCACATTAATAACACCTTCCCTCCAAAGGCTTCAAAGTTCTAAACAGTCATTATCTTATTAACCTTAACAAGCCAGTCAGGCAGGTAAGAGAGCGGTATTATTATACCTATTATTACACCTATTTTAAGATAAGAGCCCTGACTTGGTAAGGGCATGTAGCTTCTCCAAGGCCACACACTAAGTTAAAGTGGAAATGAGACTAGGACAGCTCATTTCAGTCCAGAAATTCTTCACTATTCATTTGTAGTGATTTCTGGTTTCTGGTAAAAGAAAAGTTAAGATAATTAAATGAAATTTTTAAAGATTCTGGTTTCTGGTAAAAGAAAAGTTAAGATAATTAAACTAAATTTTTAAAGATGCCTATATTTAAAAAAAAAGATAATTAAAAGCTTTATACTACATCTAGATTACATTACAAATATATATAATTGTTTTGTTTGTGTGACAACAGTGTTTTTGGAAAAAGGGCAACCTGCCAAAAGACTATAAGAATTGTTAGACAACTAAGCAGCCTTCTGAAAAATTTTTTCCATTTACTCATCATTTTTTTCCCGTAAAACCAAACTATGCATCTTAAATGCTAAAAAACCTTGTTACTTTTCTGCAAATGAACTATAACATCATGGAGGAGGCAAGAGATATTCAATGATTTTATGTTTTCTCAACAACCAAAGAAATGTGCTAAACTGGTCTATTAGCAGTTTTAAAGGAAAAGGAGAGTTTTTTTAATTTCATTTCTTCATTTCACCTATAAAGGTAGAAATAGTTTGAGTTATATCCCAACTTCAGTTAGAGAGTTCCATTCAATCCATCATTCATTCAACTAGATTCATTCTAGGTCCTGAGGACAAAGTAGTGAACAAAGATGCAGTTCTTGCTCTCATGGCAAAAGTGCTAAGAAGAAAAACTAAAGTAGCACAAAGGGGTAAGGGTGAGGGCTGCTCTGTCACACAAGACATCACAGAAATCTTTTTTCATGACTTTTGTGCAGCACATATTTAAAAGAAGTAAGGAAGCTAACCCACTGGGCATTGGGAGACTGAATTGCGCAAGTAGAAGGCATCCTGCTAGCCTGGAGAGGACTGAACCTAGTGGAGAAAAGATGGTCAGAGAAAGACAGGGGAGTGAGAATAAAAATCACAGTCAGGTTCCTAGTCATGTGTGGACTTGACTTTGACCCAAAGTGAGACTGAAATTCCACAAGGATTTAGAGTGGAACATTGAAACGACTTACTTTTCACAAGGGTCACTTCTAGCTGCCTTGAGAAAAGACAGGGTTGTGGAGATGGGACAGGCATGGAAGCAGGAGCCCACTTAGGTGGTGATGGCAGTTAGGTAAAGGAAATGGTGGCTCCTTCTGCCACGTTAGTGGGGATGGAAAAATGGCATGGGAGCTGGATACATGTGGAAGGTGGAGATAACAAGATTAGCTGATGGACTGGAGGAGGCCCATAGAAGGAAAAAAGGAGTTAGAGATGACTTAGTGGCATTTAACTTGAACAACTAAAGGTGGGATTTCTGTTTACTGAGCTAGGAAGCCTCAAAGTGGAGCAATGTTTAGATATTTGTTTTGGACACAGTGAGCTTGAAGTGTCTTCTTGATCTTGTAGTAGAGATGCTGAATCAGCAGTTTGGTGGAGTTCAGTGGAGCAAAGCTTTACAAAGATGGAGGTTTAAGAGATTTTAATCAACTCCCTTCAGTTACTTTTAGGGAATCATAAGAAACGCTCTCATAAACACATGCTTATTAGAAGCTCTGGCAGAAATCGGGGTCCCTGAATCCCAGTTTATCTCCTTATTGTATCATGCTATATTATATCATGTCTCACTTTGCTCACTACAAAGGTAATGTGAAAATTAAGTATGATACTCCATGCAAATACTCAGCACAGTTCCTGGCATACAGAGAGCACTGAATAATGGCTGGCTGTTTTGTTTGTTTGTTTTGTTTCATTTTGTTTTTTACTGTATGTTTATCTAGAAAATATGGCTAATAATTAGCATAGATAAAGTATGAACTTATTTTGGAAAGGGTACTTGAATGCGCTTGAGAGTATGAAAATCAGTTTTATAAAATGTATGTTATTATCGTAAACTATTATTGATTCATCTCCAATAATATATAAAAAAATAAGTTAATGGAATTTTTTAAATGAAAGAAAAATCACAGATAAATGTTTAAACGGTAAGGTAGCCTTTGATATTGACATTTTTATTTTTTTCAGATTAATTCATTTCATGTAAGCCAAAATAATTTAGAAACTGTCAACCAACACACTAATTTTCTTATTTAAAAAGATACTAAAATTTAGTGATTTCTCTGAATATAATATACTATAAACATCGCAGGGACACAAAGGGGTGCTCATGCTAGTTATCAAAGGTTATAAATAATAATCTCTCCACATATTATAAATTTAAGCAGTGCATTAAACCAATATGTGTAGCTTCCCAGAAATTTAAACCATGTTTTAATTTAGAATCAGTTCCTAGGAAATGAAACATAACTTCTAGTATGCATTCATTTTTAATGGTTTCTATCAATCCCTAAAGCCATTTAAAGATCTCATTTAGTATTATAGGATATTTATAATTAAGCAAAGCAATTTAAAACATGTTAAGCAGAACAGCAAAGATGATTTGTGGGAAGGAGTACTTAAAAACTCTGAAATATATCTGACTCCAATTAAGCGAGAATCTTTATCATTGTAACATATTTATTTTTTTCTGTACAGTAATGTCAATCCTACTTCCTCTAGTATGTTATAACAACTCATTAAATAATACTTCCAATGACAAAACTCTTTAACAGGAAGCTAGCAATTCAAACAATATTAAGATGTCACCAAACAAAAATTAGAAAAAAATGTGATCAGCATTATGCTTCAATTCCTCCTTATCATAATTATTCATTAAAACCATTTAACGCTTGTCTACTGTTCAAGTCTTTGTCACCACTATTTGATGCCTGGTGACTTTAGCAATGAGAAGGAAGATGTCTATCAATGACACAAAAGAATTAGGTAGGGATCAAATCACAAAAGAGGTTGGCCAACAGGCTAAGGGATTTGGATTTTACTATGAGGACAATACGGACTCTTGAGAGATTTTTAGGAAGTAAATGATGAGATATGATTTGCAATATCATATCAAATAGATTTTTTAAATGGCAATGTGGAAAACAACTTCAAGGGTATGAAAACTATGTGCAGAGGAACCAGTTAAGAAAGGTCAAGTGGTGGTGATGGATTTTGAGGTATTTGGTTAACAGGTTCCATTTATGTTGGTCATTGAATGGGAATGGGGATGGTTAATGGAAGAGAAGAAGGTGACATTAAAAATAGATTGTTTTTATTGAAACAAATAAAAAGAAGAAACAGATTTGAAGAGATAATAAATTCAATTTCAGACTTTTTTTAAAGGTGATTGTAGGAGGTTTAAGTGAAGATGGCAGTAAGCATTTGGTACTTATGAGGCTGAGGTTTAGAAGCAAATTCTGGAAGCCATCAGTTACAGGAGTGGTTAGAAAAACAGAAAGGGGGAGGGAAGCAGGATGGAAGGGGAGAAAAGGAGGGATGGTGACAAGGAAGGTGAGGAAAGGAGAGAAGGTAAGCAAAAGTTGCACACAAAGGAGACAAGGAAAGAAGGGACTACCGCATACACACATTATATATACATATATATATGTACACATATATGTATTGTGTGAGATATGTATATATGTATGTGTGTATAATGCATTCTGTATTACATATAAATGTAGTATATACAGTTGACCCTTGAGCAACATGGATTTGAACTGTGAAGGTCGACTTACAAACAAAATTTTTTTCAATAAATATACTGAAAAATTTTTGGAGATTTGTGACAACTTGAAAAAACTTGCAGATAAACCTAACAACCTAGAAGTACTGAAAAAGTTAAGAAAAAGTTAGGTATGTCATGAACACATAAAAAATGTGTAGATACTAGCCTATCTATATAGGCACATGGTGAGTATTATTTTATATAAAATTAATAATATGTTAATTTTCTTACTGTTCCATAATTCTGCTTTCAAAAACTTACATAACCATACATTATGCCTCTCTCGTTAACTGGGGAAACTACATAATATCAGCCTATCATCACAGGTTAAGTGTTTTTAAAAAAATATGCAATAATGTTTCCAATACTATATTATGAATATGACTATAATATTGTATGCTATAAAAATTTTATAATCATTCATTAGTGTATAGGCTAAGCTATCATGAAGCAACCATATCAATTACACCAGGCTACCATAAAGCAATCAGATTGCTGCTTCTTTGTTATCAATGCATGAGTTGTTATACCTGTAAATAAATACGTATTTCTATTTCACATTATTTTTTCATTTTTGAAGTCTACTGTTATTAATATGTATAACATTTTACAGTGTTTTGTATCATACAAAACAATATTGATGTAGATACTGATAGACAATTCATCTTGTAAACAGACTATGTAAATTTACTGTACTGATAAATACAGAACAGTATTGTAAATGTATTTCTCTTCCTTACAATTTTAAATAAGTTTTTCTTATTTTATTGTAAGACTACAGTATAGGATATGAATGCTAAATATGCGTGAATGGACTGTTTATCAGTAAGGCTTCAACAGTAGACTATTAGTAGTTGAATTTGTGCAGACTCAGAGGTTATGAGTGGATTTTTGACTGTGGGGTGTCAGTACACCAACTCCTGTGTTGATCAAGGGTCAGCTGTGTAATACAAGGTTACGGTGACGGTTTTATGTGTCAACTCATCCAATCAGTTGAAGGCCTTAAGATAAAAGGATGAGATCCCCCTTCCACCTACCTTCCCCCACCCCAAAGACACACAAAGGGATTCTGCCTCAGTGCCTTCAGACAAGTATGCAACAACAGCTCTTCCCTAGGTTTCCAGCCCTGCAGATTTTTCCGACTTTCCAGCCTCCGCAATCATGTTAGCCAATTCCTTAAAATAAATCTTTCTCTTTAACAATCTCCTACTGTTTGTATAGCTCTCCTATATATAAATTTCTTATTATTTCTGTTTCTCTGGAGAAGCCTCACTAATGTAATCACTTCATAGTCAAGAATATTTTTGTTAAAAAACATATACACCAAAATATGAAGAGGATGAGGAGGGCTTTCTCTGTGTGGCAGGATTATGGATGAATTCCCCTTTTTTTCTTCATCCATTTATATAGTCCATGATGCTTCTTGTAAGAGCTTATACTGACTTTACTTTTATAATCAGAAACAAGCAGTGAACTCTTTTAACTATAAATAAGAATTAGAAATTTACATTACTACCTCTAAATTAATCTTTCACAGAAATTATTAAAATTTTTCCAAAATTGTAAACATATTGGAAATTGTATACAATATAGAGAGGCTTGTATACAAAAAATGCAATGAAGATGATAGGATCCTTTCACGTTTCAATAACTTCTATAGTTTGCTAAAATATTAAACATTTTAAAAGGCCTTGGCCAAATGAATGAGAAATTTCCCAGGGCACCAAAATTTGCTTATACTCTGATGGAATGGTATAACATATCTAAAATAGAAGGTTATAATTCGAAAGGATGGGAGTTAATCAACAAAATAACAGACAAAAGAGGGTTTAAGAACAGAAGGGTACAAATATAAAAAATGTGATTTATCTGGTCCCTGTGAGCATACAGAGGGCCTGATTTGAAGATGCTCTCATTAGGTTTGCTAAATCTAATGCCACTAAACATTTGAATCATACCTTTTTTTTTTCCTTTTAAGGCCACGCATGCACCATATGGAAGTTCCTAGGCTAGCAGTTGAATAAGAGCTGCAGCTGCTGGCCTATACCACAGCCATGGCAACACCACATCCAAGCCGTATCTGCTACCTGCACCACAGCTTGCAGCAACACCAGAGCCTGAACCCACCAAGGGAGGACAGGGATCAAACCCATAACCTCATGGACACTATGTCAGGTTCTTAACCTGCTAAGGCACAAAAGGAGCTCCTTGAGTCATACTTTGAGCACTTGTTCTGATTTCATGCTCACCCAGCAGCATCCCAAGGAGAGTATGTCTTTGTGTTATGGCCGTAGAGAAAAAATTTGGTGTTTGGAGAACCTAAGTGTTCAAATTATCATTCTAGTTTATGTATTAAGAAGTCTCCTTGAGCTTGATTAATGTGAGTCTACTCTGAGAAACAGGTCTACTCTTGGGGTGCTAAATCTGGCAGAACCTGGGCGACCAGAAATTTGGCAAGGTGAATTTGCCTGTGCCATACCGTGAGAACTACCTGGGTTGATAATTTGTCTTAAACAACTGGCACTCCTTTGCACTACAAGGCAATGTGGGTTTTCGCATTAATATTTTACATCATAATTATTCAAATTATATGGTCTTTGAAAGTTAAAGTGGCTCAGATAACCTCATTAAACATATTACATATTATTAGGTGTCTTTAAACTTCTCTGCTCAGGCTTTAATGCAGTATTATTACTGCTACAAAGAACATTCTTTTAAGCTTAACTTTTAAAACTAGGTCACAGGTAAGAGTACAATAAAGAAGACAATCTATTTTAAATATCATTAAATAACAAAAAACACTGTGATTTAAACAAACATCCTTGCATGAACAAAGCATTACTACAAAAGGAACATGAAGTATCACAAACTGCTCAGTTACTCAACATAAAATGATGAAAACTTAGCAGAATCTTTTCCTCCTTTTTAAACATGAAGGGAAATGAAACTAGGAAAATTCATCCAGATCAAAAATTACTTTTACATGTTGCTTTTACTATTCTAAGAAGAAAAAAAAAACACTTAAAAGTTAAAGTATAGTTAGTTCCAAGGGAATATTCAGAAACGATACACTACCAGAACTTCCTATTTTTTTTTTAAGCTTCATGGCTAACAAATTACATTCTGAAAGAAAGATCTATTTTCTAAGTAATCTACACAACGGTTGTAATTCCTTTACGATCTGAACATCAGAAATGGCTTTTAAACAGGAAATCTGGATTGCTGTTTCCAGGACTTATTGTAAAATTTTTATAGGAGGCACAAAAACTTCAGCTAACTTGAGAATTATATTTAACCTATAGGAAATATCGTAACCTAGCAAAAAAAAAAAGGTATTAAAAAATTCAGGGGAAAAGGCCAAGAACAAGCACATAAACAAAGTGAATAAACATGTCACCAGAAGAATATAGAAGCTATCTAAAGCTGAATAACTTTCCTATGCTTATTACAAGGGTGTCATCTTGGGAGATAAAATATAGTATCATAAATTTAAAGGTCACTGGATTTTTCAAGGTAACCCAAACATTGTAAGGACATACAATTAATTCTGCCAACAGTTACTGCATAACCAATAATTGCAAAGAGCCCCAGCTATGTCTCATAAAGTCTGTCGCCTCTCATGTGGCCTGACCTTTAGGTACAGTCCAACTTAACAAAAATATACTAAATTATCCAATCTTTAGTATAGTTTGTGTTTAGAGCATACAGAAAGAAAAAAAGTGTATTTCTATTTAAAAAGTATATTTCATACAATTAAATTAATCAACACATGATCAAAATATATTTCACATTCTGTACGACACAATCTATGAACGATCACAGATATTTGAAAATTGTCACCATTATTTTCTCTAACTCTAAAGAGCCAGTCCTAAATTCCATTTCTACTCCTTTAAAAATCCCATTCCAAATTATGTTTTGATGTTTCTGAATAATGTGTATAGCATTAATAAAAGGCTAATCACATATAAAAAATAAATCTTTTAAACAATTTTATTCATAGTTACAACCATTAGAAAAAAATGCCTCCAATCCGAGCTCAAGCAATAAATATTATTCATGACATCTATTCATACAATATTCAACCTCCTAAAAGCTGCTTTTCAAGGCTCCAAATAGGTGGTATAATCATTAGGTAATAAATTTGTAGAAATGAATGAATGCGACCAGTACTAAGGATTATAGCCTTATAGACAAGCTTCATTTATTCAACTGCCATGGATGATATAACGAAATGTGTTTTTGCCATTGTAACAGGTTAATCAACAGATCAAAAAAAATTGAAATTTTGAAAATTTAACAGTTGAATTTCTGTGTGCATTGGGCAGTTAACCATAGAAAGTTAATTTGCGATTTAAGCATCAAAGGAGTTCTGATTATGACCCTGATGTTTGGAAATGTGCCCTCTTCTTCCAACAGATCCAAAGAAATCAGTTCTAGATACTCCTGTTTTTAGATATGAGAAAACAGACTTGAAAAGGCTAAGGCAGGTGTTCTCAAAGTGTTGTCTCTGGATCAGCATCAGCACCATATGGGTACATTTTAGAAATTCAGACTCTCGGAGCCAACTCCAAACCTGCTGAATCAGAAACTCTGGGAGTATGTTTAGCAATTTGGTTTTATCAAGCACTTCAAGTACAGCTGATACATAGTAAAATTTAGGATTTTTTGCCTAATGTTACACATCTAGTCATTAGTGGAGCTAGAGGGGCCTCTCTTTTTTAAATCCCAACTTTTGTGGTGGATATATAAAACAGAATACTACTCAGCCATAAAAAGAACAAAATAATGCCAGTTGCAGCAACATGGAACTAGAGGTTCTCATACTAAGTGAAGTAAATCAGAAAGAGAAAGACAGATACCATATGATATCACTTATTTGTGGAATCTGAAATATGGCACAAATGACCCTGTCTACAAAACAGAAACAGATCACGGCCAAGGAGAGCAGACTTGTGGTTGCCAGGGGGAAAGGGGAGAGGGAGTGGGATGGGAGGGAAGTTTAGGGTTGGTGAATGCAAACTGTTACATTGGGAATGGATGGGCAATGGGGTCCTACTGTTTGGCACAGCAAACTGTATGATTGGGTCAATTTGCTCTACAATAGTAATTGAGGAAATACTATGAGCTAACTATATTTTAATAAAAATATATATTTTAAAGATAAGTAAGTCCTAGAGTTCCTGTTGTGGCTCAGTGGGTTAAGATCCTGACTAGTATCCATGAGAATGTGGGTTCAACACCTGGCCTTGCTCAGTGGGTTAAGGATCCAGCGTTGCCATGAGCTGTGGTGTAGGTCACAGATGTGGCTTGGATCTTGAGTTGCTGTGGCTGTGGTGTAGGCCTACAGCTGCAGCTCCAATTCATCCCCTAGCCTGGGAACTTCCATATGCTGCAGGTGCAGCATTAAAATGCTAAACAAATAAATAAATCCCAAACTTTAAGCTGACACCTTATATATGGCCTTCAGCTGAAGGCTACCCTTTTTGTTTCAATTCCTTATTTCTTTCTAAACTGGATGACTTTTGATAGAGTATACTGAACATAATGGAATCTTTGATATTACAGAATCCTACAATGCCTCAAGGTCAGCATTCTGACAAATGTTCAACTGTCATGCAAAAATGGGAAACATCCCAGATACAGTGTCAAGATTTGAGATGGAAATATCAGATACCTCCAGCTTCCAGCTGTTGATCTGTCCAGACCAGCTCTCCATCCCATCTTTCTCAGCCTACAACCAGGCCTTCTTCATTAAACAGGGAAGGGACAGCGTCTTAGGACTGGTGCTCTATTAAGAAGAGGGTTACTTAATGGTGAGGAGCAAGAAGAACTAGGGACATTCATTCTCTTAAAGGACACACCAGAGGAAATCAGTAACAAACATATAGACCCCACGCTTCAAAACGACTTTCATTCACCTCTTCAGTCATCCCAGATCCCTCCTGCCAGGACCAAAAGCAGACTTTGGATGTACTATGCCGTCACCCAATCTGTTTTCACAGACCAGCCGTGACAAGGTAACCAACTGGTGCTGCCAGAATCTCAGCACGAGAAATCCTTATTTCTAAGGAACTTGGAATCAGGGTGACAAATTGTCCAAAGTACTTTGATTCAAGGAATATATTATATATAACCAAGTCTAGAAGTCAAGTTTTCTACAACTTGAATAAGTATGAAGAGAAGGCCAAAGATTGACCATTATTACCTCAGGACATATCTGGGAACTGCTAATATACACCCCAAATTTTCCCTTTCCCCCCAACATGTATAAACCACTCATTCCCTCAACAACTATTTGTGCCATTCAGGGTTCTAAGAAAATGGTATGGAGGCAGGAGGACCAGTGCCAGTCCCCTGAAGTAGCACAGGAGAAAGGAACTCATGCCAAGATAGCAGAGATGGAGAGAAGTATTATAGATGGCATTGGGTGTTTTCACAAGTAGAGTCTTGCTGATGGATTTAAATGTAAGGACAGAGAGTTTGAACTGTAGGTTTCAGAGGAAGTACAATTTTGGAGATGATAAGATCTAGGATAAGACCAAGGAAATGTAAAAGAAAAGATGACTGTAGATAAGGTGGTCAGGGAATTGAATGGGTCATTGGATGTTTAAATCTCCAAGATTGTGACAGATGCTGCAATTAAAAGAAAGTCAATAAATATGTGCTAAAGTTATTACTGTGTGAGGGAGAGGAACTGGGAGCTGTGAGTATAGTCAGTTCTGTGGGTTTCCAATTCATGGATTTAACCAACCCTGGATCAAAAATATTCAGTCAAAAAAAAATCCAGAAAATTCTAAAAAGCACAATATGAATCCACTACCCATTGGCAACTATTTACTAAGCATTTGTATTGTATTTACAACTTCTTACATAACACTGACATTGTATGAGATTTTTATAAGTAATCTAGAGATGATAATGTCTGTGGGAAGATGTGTGTATATTACATGCAAATACTATATATATACCATGTTATATAAGAGACTTGAGCATCTGAAAATTTTGGTTATTGGGGGGCTTGTCTTGGAATCAACCCCCCTCGGATACTGAAAGAAACTGTATATGTAGCAAGGAGGAAGGGTATTGGGAGGTAGGGTCTGTTTAAATGAATTTCGAAGACACAGAGGTTTTTGGAAAAGGAAGGAAGAGAAATAATACTTTTTGTTACCTCATGAGGTCTTTTGAGTGGAAAATAATGTAGAGCGCCACTGCTTCAAGACTATAATGATGTCTCTAGTTTTTCTGGTCTAACTGTGGTTTAAGACTTTCTTCATGGTTCTTAGGAAACCATGATGGATTTTTCCCTCCATGGATCTTTACCAGGAAACTAAGGGAGATGAACAAAACACAATAATAGCAATAAAAGCACAGAAATGAATAAGCTTAAAGAAGAAGGGTTCCTTAACACAAGTAACTAGTCTAACCACAGACTGAATTGGCTAGAATCTGGATGGAACAGACAGTCAGTCCTAATTCATTTTCCTCAACTAGATCCCTTAAGGCTTGCATGCCAAATGGAGTGGCTTCAGCTCATTTCAACCAGAGATGAATTTTTAGCCCCTGGCAGGACCTTCCAGGCACAGGCTCTCAAGGGGCTCTCTTTGGCTGTCCTCTACCACTTGAAGTTTCCCTCACTCTAGCAAATGGTACCTGTTCCTGGAGAAGACACTTTCTCATCCTGTCCCAAATTCCTTCTCTAGCTACTTTTTCAAAATGTCAGCTTTAATGAGGTATAACAAATTGTAAGATGTTTAAAGTGCACATTGTGATGATTTGATATATGTATACATTGTAAAAGGATTCCTCTATTAGTTAATTAACATATTATCACATGATGCTCGCCTTTTTCTTCCTTCCTTCCTTTCCTTTTCTTCCTTCCTTCCTTCCTTCCTTCCTTTTTTCTTTCTCCCTTTTCCTTTCTTTCTTTCTTCCTCTCCTTCTTTCTTTCTTTCTTTCTCTCTTTCTTTCTTTCTGGGTGAGAACATTTAGTTCTAATCTCTTAGCAAATTTCAATTTCACAATACAACGTTATCACCTGCAGTCACCATATTTTACACTAGATCCTTAGACTTTTAATTGGGGGAAATGGAAAGGTTGGTAAAAGGGTACAAATTTGCCTCTCCAGTTTTGAAGCTACCCTTGCTAGAAGTTTTTCCCAAAAATCCCAGATGGCTGCACCTGAACTTCCTTTACCAATTAAATTCTTGCTACCTCCTCCTCATATGTGGATTATACTTAGTGTCACTAAGAAAATTCTGGGTTTCTTCTTCACTTTTTGACCATATGATATTACTTATTCCTTATTATTCTGCCTAGACTATCATATTGATGTTGATGGATTTCCTATAGATATTTCTGGCCTGAAACCCTCCCAATTTTCTTCTCACACTGCAGGAAGATAGTATATGCACAAATCCAAACTACTTATCTTCTCAGAAACCCTATTCTTCATATCTCCTGTATCTTGGAACAATGGCAACACCTTCCTCAGTCTCCAAGGCTAGCAAGTGTTATATCTGGACCCTATATTTACCTTCCACCCATCATTCAATCAATCACCCTGAAAGAGTTTCTGGATATAACTTGCATCATTTCTACCATTTCTACTACCACTTTCCTGCCTTGTGCTTCCCCTTCTACACAACAACATTCCAACAGATAGATACTCTGTCTCCAATATAACCTCCACATTGATACCAGACTTTCATTTTTCTAAAACATGACTTTTAGTCTAGTACTCCCTATAGCCTAAAAGCTTCGCTGACTGCTATTATAGAATAAAGTTCTAACTTAGTAAGGTTACACAAAATCCCATTTTCATTTCATATTGCTTTGAATCCCAGGTTGCTGCCACATCCTGAATGTAGCATATGCCTTTGCTTTTAAGTCCTATAGTCCCTAAGACAAAAAATACCTTTCCTTTATTCATCCTCCAGGATATACTTCAAAAGCTACCTCTTCAAAGAAGATTTCCTTGATCTTTTTCTCCCCATTAGAAATAACGGCAATTTCCTTTGTGTCCTAACACTTTTTTGTAGCTCTCTGGAGCCCCTTATTTCCCAAAAAGCCTCTAAGTTTCTTAGACCTTCAGATATTTAAGATAAACTATTTAACAAGTGAAAGGGAGAATGCAGAAAAGTTTCTCTAAAGCTTTCGCATTTGGCTATTTGGATATAGAATAATCCTGCTCTCCAAAAATATCTATAGAACATGTGGCTATATTACCTTGCATGGCAAAGGGAATTCACAAATAAAATGAATACTCCGTGGTACATTTTAACACAGGGAAAGTATACTGGATTATCCAGGCGGGCCCAATCTAACCAGTGAAGCCTTAAAAGCAGAGAACTTTCTCTGATCAGTATCGGAGAGACAACAGATGTCAGACAGGCTGTAAGCATGAGGGACTCCACCAGCCCTTGTTAAGACGGGCCAGCAGGAAAGCAAGAGAAAAAATAAAGGCAACCTCTATGGCTCTAGGAGCAAAGACCAGCCTCTGACTGACAGGCAGTAATGAAACAAGGACCTCATTCTTAAACCACAGCCACAAGGAACTGAATTTGACCAACAACCTGAATGAACCTAGACATGGATTTTTCTTTAGAACCTTTAGTAAGGTCTATCTTTGGTCCTTTGTGTACATGGCAAACTTGAGTCAATTCAAATAAGTGAAAATATTTTAAAATGGCTTATAAATATGATCATTAGCTTCTTTCCTACTCGGAACACGTTTACTGTGTCAGGAAAGGCTCTATGTGACATATGTCACTTAGTTCTTTGAAAGGATCTATAGAAGAATCTCTATAATTCTCTCTTGCCCAGATGAGGAAACTGAAGGAAAACGAGGAAACTAATTTGTCCTGTGTCTCATACCTGGTAAATGGTACAGGTCCCAATTAATTTAGAGACCTAACATTCCCGACAGCTGATCTGTTTGGAACTGTAACAGCATCTAACAGTCACTGAAACGCTCTCATGTTTTATAAAGACCGTAGCTGCATTTTTACTACAAACCTTTAGATTTTTAAGACTAAGTGAGGAGTTCCCACAGTGGAAACAAATCTGACTAGTATCCAAGAGGTTGCGGTTCGATCCCTGGCCGTGCTCAGTGAGTTAAGGATCCGGCATTGCCATGAGCTGTGGTATAGGTCATAGATGCGGTTCAAATCCTGCATCTGTGGCATAGGCCAGCAGCTGTAGCTCCTAGCTATAGCTCCTAGCCTAGGAACCTCCACATGCTATGAGTGCAGCCCTAAAAAGCAAGCAGCAGTAACCAATTAGGAAACATGCAAACTATATGCGAAGGAAGAGTGTGAATGCAGAATCGGAGCCAATGGTAAGTTAACAGGGGAAGCCAACTGCAGCCTAGTGTCATTCACCAGTGGCAAGTTTAGAAGTGGGGAACATAGAAAGATCTGGGGGAGGTAGTCTCCCTGCCACTGAGCCAATAGTTCCTCCCAGTTACTGCAGGACTCAGGCCAAAAATTACACTTGTTTTATAGTTTCTTCATTTCAGGGGATTCTTTGAATCTGAAATTTCATATGCTTGGTTTCAATCCACCATGTTCTTTCAGTTAAATGTCAGCTGCTTTCAGTTAGTAGGCTAGGGAAATACGCCAAAATATACCCAAATACAGTCACTGTTGCACTGCATGCTATTTCTGGTCCAACTACTGGGAGTTGAAAGAATGAGGGATGGGAGGGTCTTTCCACCGTCAAGATCACTTTGGCAAATGCAAGATAGATGAATGTCTCATCTGGGATAGTAGAGAAGAAAATCCACGGCACACTGATTCATCTGAGAATAACATAACTTTCTTATGTCCTGTAATTAAAATTTATTGTATGACAACCTGCTGTCTCTACAATGCTAAGAGATCACTGCCAAAATAATGGTGTAAGATCCTTCAGATAGTTTGCTCACTGCATTCTGTGCTATCATATAGTTCATAAATGCCCACCTTACTAGGAACATAACTAGATTTACTTTTCCCTCATCAAGAGGAATATGTTAACTTACCATCTTTCAAATACACTGATCCATCTTTTTTTGTTTTGTATTATTTTTCAGGGCTACACTTGCAGCACATGGAAGTTCCCAGGCTAGGAGTCAAATCGGGAGCTACAGCTGCTGGCCTACACCACAGCCACAGCACTTCGGGATCTGACCCGCATCTGCAGTCTACTCCATAGTTCATGGCAACACCAGATGCCCAACCTACTGAGCGAGGCCAGGGATGGAACCTGCCCATCCTCATGGATACTAGTCAGATTCATTTCTGCTGTGCCAGATCCATCTTATTTATCCCTCTCCTCAAAAAAAAAGGGAAAATAAAACAAACAATGGGCTTCATGGCTTATAAAGAAATGCCATTTATTTTATTTATTTTTTTTTTTTGCCTTTTGTCATTTTAGGGCCGCACCTGCAGCATGTGGAGGTTCCCAGGCTAGGGGTTTTATCGGAGCTGTAGCCACTGGCCTACGCCGCGGCCACAGCAACGCAGGATCCGAGCCGCGTCTGCGACCTACACCACAGCTCACGGCAACGCCGGATCGTTAACCCACTGAGCAAGGCCAGGGACCGAACCCGCAACCTCATGGTTCTTAGTCGGATTCGTTAACCACTGCGCTACGACGGGAACTCCCCATTTATTTTTTTGAACCTTTTTCTTTGTCTTGGATAATCAGTTTGCTAGCTCTTAGCTAAAAGAAATAATCCTGGCATCCACAATATTTATTAAAGTGCAAATTAATTGATTAGTGTAAGCAATGTGATTTGAGGGAGTTCAGCTATAAATCAGCATAGCATATCCCCTGGGAGGCCTATGCATGAAGAAGCCATACTTTAGTAATTTCAATAAATCTTTTAAACAAGATTATATACATGCAAATAAATTTTTCACGCATAAAAAAAGGTAATAGAGAAGATGTTACTTTTTACAAGGCAATGCATAATGTTTGAAAGTTTTTAACTCCCTAAGTTCTAGATTAATTACACTGAAGGAAAATTAACCTCATTTCAAAATTAGTTTAAGTAAACAGATATATTTCAAATGAAATATAACCATTTTAGGATCTAATGATATTAGCAAAAGGATCTTACACTTCTCATCTTAACTCTTTTTAAAAAACACATACAGCGAGTTCCTGTCATGGCTCAGTGGTTAACAAACCTAACATCCATAAGGACGTGGGTTCGATCCCTAGCCTGGGAACTTCCATATGCCACAGGTGTGGCCCTAAAAAGACAAACGACACAAACAAACAAAAAACACATACAGAAAAATCTCCATGTTTTCTAAATTTTTAAAAAATATTACCTCTCCAGTTTAACCCTTTCCAAAAAAAAGGAAAGGAAAATTTCAGGGCAGAACAAGAAAAAAAGAGATGATTAAAAAAAAAGTTCACTATCAGGGGATGTTGAACTATAAGATCTTTATCATTATAATGGTAAAAAAAATGATTAAATTTTTTTGGCTTCATCTGATAAATTTTCATGTTTAGCCACTACTGTTTTGTAATCATGGCAGTATCTTTACTATAACAGGCTTCTAATTGTTTGCATTACCATTCATTTATTTGAGAAAATAATATATTATCTGAGTGATACTATACTACTTACTATTTTGCCATCTGTGGGGAATTCTTTAGATTGGGATATGTGTCTGCACATTTTACTTATTTGAACAGCATTATTCAAGTACAGTTCCCTTTGTGCAATACTTAAGGGAAAAACAAGTAATTGGAACACAAAATACCAACAATGTAAAATAACAAATACTATCAAAATTGCCATAAATGTGATAGCAATACTTCTTCCGTGAAAATGCTACATTGCTTTATTTTATTTATTTATTTATTTATTTATTTATTTATTTATTTATTTATTTATTTTGCTTTTTAGGGCCACACCCGCGGCATATGGAGGCTCCCAGGCTAGGGGTCAAATCAGAACTACAGCTACCGGCCTACATCACAGCCACAGCAATGTGGGATCCGAGCCGCGTCTGCAACCTACACCACAGCTCATAGCAACACCGGATCCTTAACCCACTGACCAAGGCCAATGATCGAACCTGCATCCTCATGGTTGCTAGTCAGATTCGTTAACCACTGAGTCACGACAGGAACTCCCCTACATTGCTGTGATTTTTATCACAACTGACAAGTATACTATAAAACAAAGATGGCACAAATTTTGTCGCCACCATATTCCTCACTCATTTGGGTTTAAATATATCCAATGTTCCACTTATAAACTAAGAATGTCATACAAGTACTTAATTGGTTAATGAACCAGCTTTAAAAAAAAAAAAGCCTGTATATATTATAAGTGGTCTTGTATAATTCAGAATTATTGTTTCATCTACATTTCTTGAGATAAGTATCTGAATACTTTTAATGTCAGAAAGAGGATCTAATCTTATAACTCTTCACTAGAACCTAGAACAATTCTTGGCAGAGAGCTGACATTCTAAAAACTATGGATTGAATTGAGTGATGTGTTCCAAAGTTATGTACTTGTTGTTTCTGAAACAGTAAAAGGCACAATAGCAAATTTTGATTGAATTGTATGACCATTTTAGAGACAGTGATCATCTACTATTAGATCACGCCATCTATTACAATCTCTATGTCTTCAAGCAAGTAATACCACTTATCACCCAGAATAACCCTGTTTTCTCAGGAAGACCTCAAGTTTTCTCAGTGTTCTCACATAGGTTTGTATTTGCTAGTTGGTTAGATCTTGGAAACAACTCTCATACTCTGGAATAGAGACATCTGTGCAAAATTCTACTTCTATGTGATATTTTCTTGCTTAAGAGTCTCTCTGTACCCTGGCAATTCCAAAGTCACATGCCAGCTTTCCTTGTTTTATATCCAGCCCCATATTTGCTGCACTGGTCAGTCATCCTGGTCATTACTGCTTTACATTTAACACCGAAACTTAATGTTTCCCCATTCTCTTCCTTAGAGGGATTTCCTAAATTTCACAACTCATACCAGACAAAATATTTTAAAAGCTGCCACCAAAAGAGAATCATTTCAATATACTTCATAAATGAAATTACTTTATGGTTAATTTTACCACAAATTTATAGCCATCTCACCAGATGATAAGGTGAGTTCAATTTTTTGTGCAAACATATAGTTCTAGGTTTGCATTTCCTAGGTTCAATGCAAACCACCCAATAAAAATTTATTCTGAAAGTCAAAGAATTAAAATTCTGCAGTAGAAGATTCTTTTAAGTGCAAGATTTTTAGGAGTTCCCAGTGTAGCTCAGTGGAATCTGACTAGCATCCGTGAGGATGCAAATTCAATCCCTGGCCTCAGTGGGTTAAGGATCCAGTGTTGCCATGGCAGATGAGGTCGGATCTGGTTTTGCTGTGACTATGGCATAGCCAGCAGCTATAGCTCTGATTCGACCCCTATCCTGGGAATCTCCATGTGCCTTAGTGCAGCCTTAAAAAGACCAAAAATAAAAAAAGGAGTAAGCTTTTTAGGAAATGATACTAAAGGTGAAGGAAAGAAACCTGACATTAATTCTGATTTCTAAAAGAAAAATAGAGATACACACCATATTCTATTTACCTGTAGTTTGATGGGGAAAACATGCCAACTCAGTAGGACAAGACTCTTTGGTTGACAAGCCAACATTCTAATATAAAATATATTTAGCTTTACATTTAAATGTTGAACATGATTCTCAAATAGAAGATACAAATATAGATACAAATATAGATCTTTTAATATCTATATATGTATATATCACAGATGGCTTCAACTAAATTCAAATGTAACAAAAAGACTCCTTGGGAATTCTATCTTATACTCACCAAACAAGTACAGAATATTACACATTTTGAAAAATAAACACATTTCAACTCTGTCTTCCTTGCGTTATTTTTACGTGAACATTATTTATATGCTCATTATAGAGAGCATTCTGATTATTAACAATGTTTCCACATATCAACAAAAAAAGAAAAGAAAAATGAGGTGTTCCTTAGATCACCTGTACTCAAAGAGAAATGCTTTATTTACCTAAAAAAAAGGCAAGAAAGATAAGACTGGTAAATCCTACCCTTAAAAAAGCTGTTTTGGAGTTACCCTTGTGGCACAGCAGAAACAAATCCAACTAGCATCTATGAGGATGCAGGTACGATCCCTGGCCTAGCTCAGTGGATTAACAATCCGGCGTGCCATGAGCTGTGGTGTAGGTCGCAGATGCGGCTTGGATCTGGTGTTGTTGTGGCTGTGGTAGAGGCAGGTAAGTGTAGCTCCAATTCAACCCCTAGCCTGGGATCCTCCTTATGCCACAGGTGCAGCCTTAAAAAGGCTGTTTTGCCTCTGTTTATCAAATTTATGTATCGTAGATCTCTGCTTTACAACCCCACCCCCAAGCCATTTCCTTGGACATACACGTTTTCTTTTTTTTTTAAGGGTCTCACCTGTGGCATATGAAAGTTCTCAGGCTAGGGGTCCAATCAGAGCTATAGCTGCCAGCCTACGTCACAGACAATACCAGATCTGAGTCACGTCTGTGACCTACATCACAGCTCATGGCAATGCTGGATCCTTAACCCACTGAGCGAGGCCAGAGGCCAGGGATCATCCTCATGGAAACTAGTCTGGTTAGTTACTGCTGGGCCACAATGGGAACTCTCATATATTTTCTTAAGTAAAGGAACTAATACTACATAGACCTTGAACCGGAAATACATTTTGTAATAACACACTGCTGAGGCGTAAACTCACATAGCGTTCCAGGTGACTAAAGATACACTTCAGATTGTGAGAAAACTTAATATTGTTTATAAATATTCATCCACATAATATCAGTTTGGCACTGGTGAATGCAGACACATTAACTTATACAGTTTTACAATCACAGTGTATAAGGACAGTTGATGTAGGCCTTTGTCTCTATTGTATTTCTCTCTTGGGAGGAGTGGGAAGATGGAACTGAAAAAAGAAATATAGTCCATAATGCCAGACCATGAAAGATCTCTACTGGTATCTAAATGATACTACACATAGCATCAATTTACAAAGGAGAATTTCAGGCTGTAAAAGATCCTTTTGTGCTTCAGTTACAACCAACCAAGAATGTGATTAGAATAAGAAGACAAAATTGCTCACCACGTTTGCAGTTCTTTTTGAAAAATTTGGTCTGTCCTTAATTTTGACAAATCGGGACGTTATTCCCCCTTAAGTTTCAGTTTATCCTGGAGAGCAATTCAGTACCTCATTAAGAAAATTCCTTTTGCTCTTAACTTGAATATTCAAGGGAGTGTTCTTTTACCACAAACCCAAGCAATCAGTTCCATTCCTGTGCACTCACTCTATTCTTTTTTCTTCAATTATTGTTCCATGAAGCCACCTTGTCAGGAAACTGGAAAATTGCCATCTTCATTTATATTACCTTAGATGTATTTGTAGTCTTATGATTATATCTCTCTTCATTCCCATAGGATAGGAGCAAAATGCCAGCCGTCGGAGGATACAGGAAATTGAAATTTTGTCACCTGCAGAGGACTGAAAGTGTTTGATTTTTTTCTCCCTTCAATGTTAAGAAAGGATCTCTTGTGCATGAAAGAAAATTACCTTCCCTTCAGTAAGACACATCTGGAAATATTCTTAACTATAGTCTTGCAAAATGACTAAGAAAGCTGATACCAATGTTTTTGTGATTTATTACAAGAATGCAGTAGAGTCTTTAAGGGATGTTTTCTTTTACTCAGCTATTTGCTTGGGAACCATGATGCAACTGATAGCCAGAAACAGAAATTTTTCTTCCCCGAAGGGCATTTTGCTCCGGATATCTATACACTGTATCAAAATGGAGTTGAAACCGAATAACCCAGTGGGCTCTTCAGACTTCCAGAAATGCCTTCTAGCTTGTTTTAAAAGCCAGAGAGGCTACAAATTTTGTTCAAGTGGCACACAATAGAACTCTTATCTTGTTATGCATCAAATCTTCAACAGAAGATTTTCTGCCATCCCCCTAAGATCTCATGCTGTGCAGGCAGAAAATGCAACTACAGCAGAGTAACCCAATTTGCCTTAGAATTGAGACTAATAGCAGAACCTCTCTGTCTATTCTTGTCTTAAAGGCTTGTTAGACTCCCAATGGGGAGGAAAGTTTCCCTGCTGATAGAGTTGTAGCATATCGAAAATGAATCATGAGTACAAAGAAAGATTATTTTGCTCAATGAGACATTTCTTACACCCTTGCTCAGGCGATAGCATTTCTGGCTAATTACCCAATTACCACTGATACAAGGTTTGCAAGAGAATTAAGGACACGAGGAAGGGGAACACATGGAGGTTCTAAGAGTTGATAAGACTATATTTTTGGTTCAGTAATGTTCCAGAAGGACCAGAGCACAGAAGAAAATAGTTATAATACACATTGCAATACACTCAGTAACGAGATTATTACCACATTTTACAGAGGATGTGACTGCAAACTTGGGATCTTAGAAACCAAAAACATGTCAAGGTCTGAGAACTGAAAAAAAAAAAACACAAGTACCATAAATGTTGACAATATCATCCAATGAAATACCTAAATCGCAGCTAGAGTGAATTTAATGAGTAGTTTAAAACTGTGTTGTCTTTTTATATAACGGCTTGATCTCTTAGATACACAGAGCACTTACCACCCTCCCCAACAAAACGGTTTACTATTAGAAATCTTACACTTTAATCCATAATTTCAGGCATTATCCAAAGGTAACAGCAAAACTATAATTGATTTTGATTGTTAGAATCCTCACACTAAAATTTCAGGATAAAGTAAACACAAGAAAATTGAGCCTTATATAACCCTGAAGCAGGAATTATGCACTCAAGCACAAGATAAAAAGGATAAAAAGGGAAAAAACACACTTGGTACATCACAGCTGTCTTTTATTACATATAATTATCCATTCTCAGCCTGAGCTGGGGAACAAAAGCTTAGAAAGAACAATGCCTATGTAGATGTCAAAAGGTAATACTTCTCTTCATCTATGTAGCCTTTTATTTTATTTTATTAAAGAAGTGTAGGTAGAATAAGAACAACTTGTTTCTGTACTATAGACTTTGTTTTATTTTGTAAGCTGTGGAAAATCACGTTTAAAATATTTGTCAAAATTGCGTTTTGACTATTGAACAGTAAGTTTTAAACTATTTCTTTTTAGGGTAAAAAATTAAAAATTAAAAAAATAAACAATGTTCATTTTATTTAAAAGGAAGATTGTTGTTTATTTAAAATTTTAGAGTTGATAATTAACTACGAATAAATCACAAGTAACTTTTAGAGTTGAAAATTAACTACAAATAAATCACAGTTTTTCTTTTTAAAGAAACCTTTCTGTTTCAACAAATGAGTCATGAAACTAAAATTTATCTAATTTAAATAATAGAATCTTTTTCTTTTTACTGGAGTTATAATCTCAACATTTTTAATTAGGAATTTTGAATTCATCTACCTTTGTCATAGTTCAACTTAACCCAGGAATTAACCCCACTTTACCAACTTAACCGAATAATTAAACCTATATGTAATGTTTCTGGTTTTGAATCTCTCGATTTATCTCAACATTTTTTGAGTTGATAAAAGTCTCAAAACTTTATATTTAGCTTTATAACCACAATTAATAATTTTTAAGCAAGAAAACAGGTGTTTCTTATCTGCAAAAATTACACAAAGTAATGAGAAGTAACTTTAATATATTAGTCATCGACACTTGGTCATCCTTTCAAAGACTGAGATGCTTTTAATAGCTGTTTTAAAATACCATAATATCAAGGCAACTGAAAACAAAAAGAACTTTGTGTAAAATATGTAACATTAATGTAAAGCAAAAAATGACTTTTTTTTTTTTGTCTTTTGTCATTTTAGGGCCGCGCCTGTGGCATGTGGAGGTTCCCAGGTCAGGGGTCTAATTGGAATTGTAGCTGCCGGCCTACACCACAGCCACAGCAACACAGGATCCGAGCCGCATCTGCAACCTACACCACAGCTCATGGCAATGCCGGATCCTTAACCCACTGAGTGAGGCCAGGGATCGAACCTGCAACCACATGGTTCCTAGTCCGATTCGTTTCTGCTGAGCCACAATAGGAACTCCTGCAAAAAATGACTTTATTTTTAATGGGTAATTTTGTTCACTCATTGTAATCATAGTTTAGTTCTTATTTTCCATCTGTACCAACTCTATACCACCTTTGCTTTGGTTGGGATTTGTTCACATGATTTGCCTTTGGGGGCCTGGTCAACTCCATCTAACTGCCTGCAAGTGACAGAGTACTATAGTGAAAACTAATTGACAGTAAAACCAGAGGTCATTAATATTAAAGTTTATTCTAATGCTCAGTGATGCCCTCAGGGTCCCAGATACTCAGCTTTAGTTCTACACGTGTTTGCCATGCTTCTCCCTTTTGATCAAAGGATGACTCCTCTGCGGGTATAAGCATCTCATTCTCACACAGCAATATCTTCAGAAGGACAGAATCAGGAGTAAAAGGTTTTCAACCCTTGCACAGCCTAATTAGGAAGAAAGGATTCTCTTGCAATGTCCTCCAAAGGACAGAAATGGGTGGGAATAAAAAGACTTTCTCTTGTACTGCCTTACAGGAAGAAAATGTTTCCCAGGAGCACCAGGGCAAACTTCGCTTTGTAAACCTCCAGTGTCGTGACCGAGCCCTTCATCAATGACGAGGCGTAAAAAGACGGCCAAAATTGGCTGAGTCGGTTAGGACACATTCTCCTGGTCCGGGCACATGGCTTTCCAGATAACACTGAGACACTCTTAAGAAAAACCACTGAGAGAGTTTCCACTGTGGCTTAGAGGGTTAAGAACCCAACATAGTATCCATGAGGATACAGGTTCAATCCCTGGCCTCACTCAGTGAGTTAAGGATCTAGTATTGACTTGAGCTACGGTGTAGGTCGCAGATGTGGCTTGGATCCAGTGTTGCACCTGTGGTGGAGGCCAGCAGGTGTAGCTCTGATTCGATCCCTAGCCTGGGAACTTCCATACGCCACGGGTGCGGCCCTAAAAGGAAACAAAGAAGCAAACAACACTGGGCCTGGGAGCATGAGAAGGGTCATAAGCAAGAGTGTCTCCCAGTCTTCGGGCCTAAGCCTCCACTTATTAGCTACCCGGTGTTAAGGAAGTTCCCAGTTTCCACACCTGTAATTAGGAATGAAAATAATAGTACATGCCTCATAAGATTATTAAAGGCTACATGACTTACTGTGTATCAAGCATGAGGTAAAATTCCCGGAATAAAAAGCATTTTATAAACACCATGTGTTGCTAGCTGTTTTGGTGCTATCACCAATATGAGAAAGTGCCTAAGCTGAATTTCCTTGTTTACTTCTAAGAGAAACATTGTAAAAGGAAAAAAAAAAAAATTGTATAAAGATATTGGTACCTATGTGAGTGTAAGTGTTTGGAGAAGGAAGGCAGGACTCCCATAGGAAAGTCAGTGGCATAAAGCCTACTTTACTTTTGTGACATTGGATATGATTCCAATCACCTGAGAGTTAACGATAAGTCAGGTTAGTGTTTTTCATGTGAGTCAGTATTATTTTTATTACATAATTTCAAATACACTGAGCTTTAGATTTACATCTTTTAAGTTATTAAATCCCTTTTTAAAAAGTTTCCATTCTCCTCAGCTTTAATTTCATGAGGCATCACTTAATTTCACTAACATGTTTTTTTTCATTCACAGTACTACTATTTCAACAAAGTTATATAATTTTCACTATACTTCTGGTTTTTTTAAAGTTACTACTTTCACACTCTTCCATCTTTGTGGCAACTTTGTGAATCTTAGTTTTTCTAATCTGATTTTTTTAATGTGTGAAAAGAAAGCAAGTTAATTTTGAGAATCTATGAATTTTGAGAATTTTTTTGAATCTATCCATCAAGCTAAGCACTAGAAAAAGATACTCATGTTATATGCTTTTATAACAAAAAGGAATTTATAAAGGTAAAGGTTTGGGCTTTGTAAAAAAAAAAGTAACTACTAAAAAATCTGAGTCTGAAACAGATCTGCTTAAAAATTACTATATCTGTCTACCTGAAAGTAGAATGAATCCATCTGTTGCCATAATATCCTATTCCTGATTCTCAGTTGTATTAAAAAAAAAACAACAAGATAAGAATGAAAGAAAATCACCTCCTTTTGCTTTAAACTCATGACCTATTCATTTTGGACACAAGAGCTCTTTTTTTGTCACCTGCTATGTTATCAACAATATGAGACCTAAGATTCAGCCTGGTTCTCCCCAGTTCATGTTTTATTGTAGCCACTTTATAAGATTTGAGCATAAGATGCCTTACATTTCATTGTCTTCTGAGACTTGTGACTACATATGCGCTGGCTTTGGAAATTTTTGGACTTTTAACAAATACTCTTTTCTATGACTTCTTGTCCTGACTAACCCCCTCTCCTCCTCCTTACCGCTTTCCCCACCAAATCTGACTGATGTTACAGTAAGTAGAACCACTCCACTCCATACCAGGGTGGGGGGTGGAGTGGGGGAGGGGACACAGACAACCTTCCCAAAACCGCCTGATAAGGAAGTGACTCAAAACTATGCTGAGTTTGAGGGAAGCTACAATGTCTGGTTTGATAAATCTTGTCTGGACTTTCCAACTCTGCTCTTGTTTCAGCTTCCCCTGCTGCAATCTAAATCTATTCTGGAATCCTAGAAGACTGCAAAAGGACAAAAGAATTTTTTTTTTTTTATTGTTATCAGGCTCATGACCTTCCGTTTGACAGTGAGAAGGATTATTTTCTTCTTCTAACAATCAACAACTACCTTTGAGACCCCAACATTATATTAAACAAACACACTGAAGGACAAATTCTGCTTAGTTACAAACCCCAAATTAAACACATTTGGGGGTGGAGGTGGGGGAGTGTCTGGGCATTTAACAGCAGGCTAGTTTCCAGGTTGTAACATTCACATTATCAGTGAGCTCCCTAGACAAATCAAGGCATTTGTCCTTCCAAAAGTCTTATTTAATTAAGAGCCCAAGTATAAGAATTTTGGAAATTCCCATGATGTTGGTAATTCCACAAACATTATTTTTCACTTCAGAAAAATCTTAAGTGAAGAAAGATTTCAAGTCCAAGTACTGAGGAATATTTCGAGAGAATGTGTCATTATAAAATTTACAAACTTTAATTTAGGATTAATTTTAAATTTAAGAAACATACATTGAAAATGTTTCTATTTCCCAAGCCAGGAGAAAGAGATCCTTTTTCACTGAAGAGCAGGAAAAAGTCTGGATTAGATAAGATCTGATAATGTTCTTTCTTTTCTTTTATGGGATAAATATTAAGAATACTAATATCCTATTATATTTACTTAAAATCCTTTCCCCTCCCGAAACAATGTAAGGGGAAATATTGAAAACTCTTCTCTCCATATTAAAGGGCTATGTTCAAGTTCCTAAATCAATCAGCCTCTCTCTTCCAGCCCCTTCCCCCACTTCAGCTTGCCAGTGGAACTCAGGTAGCTCTGTCAGTGGAAAGTGGATTTATTGTGCCACTGTACTTAGATCTCCCTCTGGAGATATCCAATTTTGCCCTATCTCTTCCTTCCAAAGGAAAATAGATGAGCTGGCTAAACTGTTAGATCTTACTTCTGGATTCTCCACAGACTTCTGGCCATGAATTGAAACCCTAGCCGAAACAACATCAAAGACATGAATTCCAATTTTTTCCCAGAGTGATAGTCTATGCAAGTATTTTATTACTTGTCATACGCTTGGGACGAAGGTGATTTCTTCTTCTGTGTGAGTAAATTAAAAATGAGATATCACTTTGTTAGATATTTCTTTTTTAAAAAAGTGTTTCTAATAGTTGAGCCACGTAAGCGGCCCAACATAAAATTAAAGTAAAGGAATATTTCTTAAAAACTTTAAACTATCATGTATATTCCTGAGAAAAGATTAAGAAATTTTTTAATAAAGGCTTTCCTCAGCAGATGAGAAAAGTTGAGGAGTTAATAATAAATATTCTTTTTTGTGTGTGTTCGTTTGTTTCCAGGTGACTTCTATGGACCATACACTGGATATTGGGTATACTGGCTTCTTTGAATATATATATCAACACTGTAACAAGCATAGATATATACATCAACATTGTAACAAACAGATGTTCCTGATAAGGAAACTAAGCCTTGGCAATCAAATGACCTAGCTAAGGTACTATAGCTTACATTCAAACCCAATTTCTCTGTCTCTGTAACCTATACTCCATATGCCCCTTTGGAAGTTCAAAAAGGGAATATTCTCTGATATTTACTTCCATTACTAACTTTATAGAACTAGCAGTAGGGGAAACCTCAGTCTGCAAAGGAATGTTCTAAAGGAATCATGAGTTAAAACATTAAATCAGATTAGGTATTAAAATATAGTCAACCACTGTATCAACTTGCAGCACATTTAAGACAAATTACTTTTATCTCCTATAAACACACCCTTAGTAATCATCTAGCACGCAGTTTTTTGTTCCCGGTAATTTTCTATAGAATTCCACATTGATAAAACTCCCATGATAGGAAAGATGGTTAGGTAGTTAATTACTTTTAAAATTTGTAAGCCTCTAGTACTTTTTGAAATTAGCCTAAAGCTAACTTTAAAACAGTATGTCATAAAACTATTTCATAATTTGCATTATAATACATATGTAGTAAGAAAATTAGAATTTGGCTTTCAAATATTTATATTATACACATAACATACATAGTATAATAAGATATAAAATATAGTTATAATATTAGGTATTGACAACTAATACCCTAAGGTTAAGAGTAAAGGGCAAAGAAATCTTTGAAAAACCTATGCTATATATTTTCAAGTATTTGATATTTCCTGGTGTGTTTTTATTACTAATCATAATATATGTTAAAGCTCAAAGCAAGATTTAAGCAGTAAAAATTGATATATAGAATTTCATAATAAATGAAATTAAACTAATTATTTTTACTATTAGACAGCATTAACCATTTTAAGTGATTCTATCATGTGATAAATAAAAATTTCAGCTAAAATTCAAAAACTGCACTGTCTCAAATTACTGTTACTTTAACAATATGAACTACTGTTATTTCAACAATAGTTACCGCAAACAAAATACCTCTATTCTATTGAAATTTACCTTAGATTCAAAGAAACCATTCTATGCCCACTGTGTTACTTAAGAATGAACAAATTATTGACTCTAATAACAATCAGAGCTTCACCATATATTAAACATAGGAATTTTAAATGTGTGAGGTTTTAGAACTACACTGAGGTGCTAAAACAAAGTATCATATACCACCAGAAGAGTCATGGGAAAATGAGAAAATGACAAAGCTTGAAAACGAAGTTACACCTAAACTTTTGAAAAGAGAATAAACTGTCTTCAATTTGCAGGCAAATGACCTTGGCAGCAACTTTCGTTATTAGGAAGCGATTCATTTAAATAATACATGGATTAGAGTAATGAGGAGGGGAAAAGGAAAATCACAAGGAATTGTTGTGGGTTCACTGAAAATAAGTCATGTTACCGTTCAGACTTTCTGACTGGGTTGATCAGGAAAATATGATAGAAATCAGATGACTTGATATTTTTCATGAAGAATACTGGGACAGAAAATCAATGTCTAAAAGCAAAGGCAAAGTAAACACACTTAAAATAAAGCAAAGAAGTAAACCATAAGGGCACTGGGATTGTGAAGTCATGTAAATGATGTACATAATGGTAAACTGGAAAAAAAAAAAAAACTAACTCTAATAGCTAAAGTGACTTGATTTCACTGATTACTGACTTAAAATAAAGCTAGGAGAGAAAAAAACATCAAGATGCATGCATTCAGAATGGCTTATAAAAATATTTGCAAAAGTCCACCAGTCCAAAAACACTAACTAAATAGAGAGGCATGTTACCAGTTGAAGAATTACCAGAATCCAGGCCAAGTATTCTGGCAGTCTCCAAACATCAGAACAGTCAGACAATTTGGTTTTAGGAAGACAAAATGTTACAGAAAGAATCATGAAAATCTGTCCCACGTGGAGATTAAAAGAGGAATCAAAGTGAAAAACATCAAGCATTTACCTGTCAAATGTTAGGAATTAACAACTCAGAGGAGAAAGAGGAACTATTAATAAATGCTTCACATATATAACCTTTGCAATTTAAATGCTACTTTTTTTTTAGTGACAGATTTCCTTACCTGAAATCAATCACTACTTACCAAAAGAACAATATATGAACATACTAAATATAGAGCGGAGCACAGTTAATGAAGATTTACCAATAAAGAATTAAATACTAACATATAACTTTTTCACGTTATTAGTACAGTAAAACAGGAATCCTCTTGTGGTGTAGTGGCTCTGGCTTTGTCACTGCAGCAGCCCAGGTCACTACTGTGGCATGGGTTCGATCCCTGGCCCAGGGAACTTCCGCAGGCTGCAGACGTGACCAAGAAAAAAAATAACTTACAGTAAAATGACTAGAGAGCACAAAGTTCTATTAAAGAAAAATAAAGTTAATCAAAGTGAGTAATTGATAAAAAGTAAAAACAAATTCTAAAACTGAGATGTTATATGTTGAGTATAAACCTCACTTGTTCGCGTTTTTTGAAAAATATTATCTAATAAGTTAGTAAAATATGCAAAGTTTTCAATAATAAAGATGTATTTTATATCCTTTAAAGTAGGCCTGTATAGTATGACAATATTAAATAGTCCAAAGAGTCAAATATCAATCTACTTGCAGAAATAAAAGCTAAAGAACCTACTAACAGTTTGTCCATAATTATATATCTTATTCTTATAAGGACCATGTTACCTAATTACACTATAGGTTTTGTTGTGCTTACTCGGATTGTTATATTTTCCATTGATAAGTACTGATAAGTATGATAGTAAAAAAACTAGCATTTGACTTGCAAATACTTATGTTACATATGTAATGTATTCCAACTTAATCAATGATTGTTAGAATAAAAAGCTCATTTGAAGTAATGTGGGTAAAGCAAAAAAAAAAAGTATGTAAAAATTCTACCTTTAAACAGAATAGAAAGTCAATATACTCAGAAATAAGCTAATCATAATAAAAATGTCTGATTACCTCCTTTCAGGAACAACATGGAAAACATGATAAAGAACATACTAGAGTGTAGGCTTAAAGTCCAGGTACAGTGAAAGCTCTGCTATGTTATACTTAAAATACTTTTGGTCAAACCAAACAGAGGAACAGATACATGTAGACTCTGAACCAAAGAAATATCTTTAAGCCCTATCACTTTTTTTGTCTTCTAATTGAAATAGTGAAAAATTGCTTACAGCACATGTGGGGTTCATTTGGTGTGACTGTATCACTCTATAACTCCACTTAATTCAGCTACATAGTATCAATACCAATTCCTATGCCTCCAATAGGATGTAAGCTCCATGAATAATGGCAAGAAATTTCATCTGTTTGCTTCACTGCTGGATCCAAGGGCTTATCACAATGTCTAGCACATAGCAGCCACTAAAAACAACTTACTAAATAAATGAATGCAAGTGTTAAACACCAAAGCAACTGATGATACTGACATTTTATAATACTAAAATTGATGTTCTGGGATATGTATATTCTATATCTTTTAAAGTATAATAAATATAAAAGAACAGAGGAAATTCTGGATAATTTTAAGAAGTCTAAGAATACATCTCTTGTGAACAAGAAACATTACTGTAAAATTAAAATTTCCATATGAAAGAAAGTGAAAAAGTCAATAGAATAACAACATAAAGTTAGTAAACAATTGTACTATGCATTACAAGAATTCACTGATATGAAATACTAAAAAGTATAAAAACATCACTACAGCAAATCTAAATAAAAGACAAAATTTAACAGTAGATTGTCGGGATAAATTTCAAAAAGAAAAAATGCACATTCAAATGTTTCCTTAAGGGCTAAAGAAAAATAATTTTAGTATATTATAAAAATAGTTTAAGATCTACTTTTTTAAAGAGTTTCAAGTAAAATGAGCATTCTTGCCTAATTCTAACTGGACTCTTAATTCCAATATCTCTCAGACCAATTCTAAATGATATCTGTAAATAGAATTAAAAATTGTCTTTGAATACAAAGTAAGGCCACCTGATTTTCATTCATACAATGGAATATTACACAATCTTTAAAAGTAATGTATTTACTGAGAAATATCTGACATATGCCATGTTTAAAAAAAGTGCAAATAAGGTGTATAAAAAGGTAAACTTTGTATAAACTTACCTCAATACTTTTTGAATTTTGTATCGAATTGAAAACTTTATATCTATTCAAAACGAAAAATATATTTCCATGATTATCTCTTATATTTGTACAGGCTTCTGGCTTCAGAAAGAATCTTGAATCACATACCGATTGAATCACACGTTTCCTATGCTTATGCTGACACTACCTTATTAACTCTCACTAAAAATTCTTTTGATTCAGGACCGCTGATCTCAAGGAAAAATGTTTTATTACTCTAGGAAAGGTCTTATTTAAAACACCAAGAAGCAAACAATACTTTAACACTGAGCAATCCAGGCATAGTCACAATCCAAACAATTTACTCCCAAATCCATCTTCTAGCTCAGGAGTCAAACGAAAGCCTCAGCAAAACTCTAATGCCTAAATGCCACGGACCTTGGAAAATACCAATAAACTGTGAAATGTGTAATTTTAGATTATTGCATAGTGGACACTGTACTGTAACTACTTTGGAAATAATCAGCTTTAGTAAAATGGCCAAATTGCTTTCTCAGTGATAAAAGAGTAACACTATCAAACTTAGGCTAAATAAGAAACATGGAGCCAAAATTTAACTGTCAGTCATTGATCTAGCTTACTATCAACTCACATATTTATTTACTTTCCAAAACCTTCAAGAATGCAATAGAAGGAGTTCCCTTCGTGGCTCAGTGGTTAACGAATCCGACTAGGAACCATGAGGTTGCGGGTTCGATCCCTGCCCTTGCTCAGTGGGTTAACGATCTGGCGTTGCTGTGAGCTGTGATGTAGGTCGCAGATGCGGCTCAGATCCTGCGTTGCTGTGGCTGTGGCGTAGGCCAGTGACTACAGCTCCTATTAGACCCCTAGCCTGGGAACCTCCATTGACAAAAGGCAAAAAAAAAAAAAAAAAAAAAAA
>PVHT021183696.1:22586288-22613535 GCA_004024745.2 Catagonus wagneri | reverse complement strand
AAAAAGATTAAAAAAAAAAAAAAAACACTGCAATTGCAAAAGAAAAATTTTAAACTCATATCTGGCCATTTTGTTTTTTTAGTGGAAGTTATCTTTTAAATGTAGGGAAAAATGAGTCAGTGTATTAGCATCATAAGATTGCTGCTCTTATTTAAAACTGTTCTTGTCTTGCCCTCCAGTTGTTTACTCTTCCCTTAATGCACTGTGCTCTACTATCCTTTTGCCAAAAACATTTTAAACCAAACTAAATAGCATGTGCAACAAATTTCCTCTGTTATGTTAAGTTGGCCTTAATAAAAATTATTAAAGACTGCAACTAAAGAATTACAGGGCAGGACAGAGGACTTAATGAGGAAAATTCTCATTTTCCCCAACAAAATATCCCAACATTTTAAGTGGCATTTACTTGGTCTGTATTGGCACGCATGTGGAAGGTAGTGTGTGTGTGTGTCTACACATATATCGTGCCTACAAGCTGGCCAGTTAAAATGGCATCATCTATTTATATAAATTTCACATATCTTTCCACCCCTGGTCTGACCTAGATAGGAGGTTAGGCAAATATAAGCAAAACTCAAGTAGCATTTTTTTAATCTTATAAAAATTCATGAACATCATTACCACATGCTTTCATTCATTAAAAAAAAAAAAAAAACTAAATACCATCTGTGCATGATAGTCTAATTAGGGGATTAGAATCACAGACGCTTTGCTGGCTCACATGTTCAAGCACATGCCCCCTTGACCACTTCAGAAAAGAAAATAAAAAAGAACAATAAAAATGTAGTCAGAGGCATCCCTTTGGATTCAGCTTTGCCTACCAGAGTTAACTAACCCCATAGAATTTAGGTGTCTAGCACTCCCTTTGGAAATTGACTCTTCTTTCCCCTTGACGTGCACAAGCACAAGTCTTAGGATAAACTTGGCATCACTTGAATCAGGTTTTAATAAGTTCAAACAACATTTTACAGAAGACTGGTATTTACAGTCTGAAACATATTGTAGGGACAAATTTTTCTGGACTTGGTACCCACAACAGAAAACTCAAGTGATAATTCTAAATTGTTCTGAAAGAAAATTAATGAACTAGAATCATTACTCAGGAGTGATGTATAATATGTACATGACCCATACAGAATGTATAATAGAACCTGTAATACTTATTCAAACTTCACGATAATTTCAGGGTTCATGAATTATAGAAGCTGAATTACTAAAATGTGTTCATGTAGAAAAGTCAAGGCGCATCATATTTATTTTTAGTTAGGACTACTCTTCTTCCTTATCCTACTTTCTAGTAAAATTATTGCACTAGAAGCATTTTAAACTATAAAGACCATGCAATCTAATTTGATGTAAATTTCTGTCACTCTTCTCAACTAGGATCAAAAGACTGAATCCTCCACAGCTATTTAAGATGTCAATAATTAAATATATTCTGCATAAAAACATGCAATGAAATTTTGTTTTTCATAATCAGAAAAAATATATGCACTCTGTACATTAAAAAGGTTTTCATCTTAGAAAATGCAAGTGATAGATAAACAGAAACCCATCATCACTTACAGAAAAGGGTACCTTTGTGTCCCTTCTATATAGCACAAGTTAAAAAGAAAATAAAGACATGGTAAAAATCATGGAAAGAAATAAGCAAATCAGTTAACCCACCTAAGCTGCTACAAACATAAATTTTTTAACCTTGAAAATAAAGTGCAGTATCAACAAAAATGCAAATTAAATGGCATCACCACAAGGTCACCACTCTTTCAGCCATCATAGTACCTTGAGACTCTATTTTTTATCTATTTTTCTATTTCTAGTCCAATCACAATGTTCCATAACAACAGTGACCAGTCTGCTAAAGAGCAGCTATTTATGTCTTGGTTTCGTTAAGACAGATCCATGTCCAGCTGGAAATAAGTTTAGGCATTTTCAGCCCAAACCAGCTACATAAGTAGGTCTCTTCCAGTAAAATTAGGTCTATGCAGATTCTTCACATTCAGCTCCAAAGGGAAAAAAGTCCCCATTTAAATATAGCTTATAAAATCTGGAATTATATGCTATTCTTTCAGTGGTCAGACTCTGCTAGTTATTGACTAGTGTATTCTCTTTGGATTCTGGAGGCCATTTTTTATGAATATTGGCTGCTGCAAAAATTTCATATTGTCAACAGATGCTGGGATGCTGCTTATTCAGCTTAGGAGTGGTTGCCAGTGGAGGCTCACTGCTTCAGGCTGAAGCAAATTAATCCCAGCAGAGATGAGTTTTATTTGTTTCTTTAATAGTGGGAAGAAATATTGATGAGAGAATTCTGAGCTGCACTAAGGACAAGGGGCTGCTGAAGATTTCACCAACTCATTTTAGCATCTCCAAGTTGGAGGGCAGTATGGTAGGGTACCCCTCTCAGGCTGCATTACCCATAGGGCATCATACACTCCTCTATTCTCAATAAACATACAGCTCTTTGTTCTCCCTTTATTTACTATGGAAAGCATTAGTCCTGTGTCTGAATGTGTTCCTATCTGGCAACAAAAATTTTTGAAAAAAATAATTAAAATGCCTCTAAAAATTGTAAGCGGCAAGAACTAAAACCATCTTTCTTTCACTGTTGAGTTTTGAAAAGTATATTTTCAGACACTCAGCATCCTCTGCTTTCCTGAATTTAATGATGATGAGCTAGTTTTCTAACTGAAGACACTATTTTCCATATTCTTCTCCTCCAGTGGAGAACCCTTCCTCCCCAGGAATAAAAACTGGCAGATTTTACTAACAACTGCATCAGTCATGCCTTGGTAGAGCAAAAACTCAGTCAAGGGATAGGCAAGGATGGAAAGAGAAATACCTTCCAATTTAAATAGAAATTCCTCTTAAATTAACTTATGGGTATCCAATAAGAGTATAGTTACTCAATTTTTAAATGAGTTACCAATTTAATATACTTTTAATAGGTATGGTATTAATAGATCAAATGGAAATAGAAAAAACACACAAACAGAGGTTATGGATTTTAACTCTTTAGTAATTATTGTTAGATGAATAGTAAATAACTAACACGTGAATCCAAGGGTAAAGTTTATGGTGTTAGATTTGATGTTTATGTGCATTTCAGCCTTGTTTTTCCATCTCTTTAAAAACTAATACTAAGTGAAAAAATGAATTGTGGACATTTCTTATCCTTGATCTTAGAGCTACCCAGCTGTAAATATTACAGTTTAAATTTAGAGCAAGTGTTTAATTTAAAAAATATCAGAGAAATGACTACCTTTGGAGAAAGTGTGTTATAATAATGGCCAATGGAATCCAGCGTGAGCCCTAAGTTTTACGCTCAATTTCCTGATTTACAAAGGTAAAAGGCGTGCAGAAATTGATATGTGAAAAAAGATCCCTGCAAAACTAAAGAGCAGTAAATAATTTTTGACTAAACCAATGAAAGTTGAAACACACATTCATCTGCTTTACAAAGACCATGTGAACATCGGCATGTTCAAAACACCATTGTGTCCTGCCTCCCCTTATGTTTCTCTTCTGATCTTCAAGATCTCACCCTTTCTTACTTCAAAATACAACAAGCTGTTTTGAGCTGACATTTTGAGCAGACGGCCATCATGGTGAAATATCTTCCAAATGTTTCCTCTTCACTGCATTTTTCTCTCACCTCAGGGAATACACACACTATCTTCTCTCCATGCCTCCCAATATCCCTACTCAACAGTCAATATATGTTCTCAGTCTTCTCCCCCTATTTTTTCCCCTCCCCTCCCTCAGTATCCCTTTATCCATCATTTCATCTATTTAATTCTTTTGTTTATTCTTGTCAAAAATGTGCAGAAAATATCTGTCAGTCTCTTAGCTGTTTGAGGTAAACCCTCTGTTTTCCTCACCCTTTCTCTCTCCTCTTCTTTTCCACAGTAAAAACACTGAAATGAGCACTTGTACTCAGTTCAATAATTTTTTTTCTTGGACATTTGTACCCAAGTTTAAAATTTTTCTACATCCTTTTGCTTTAAAAAAAAGGACCTAGGTGGCATAATGGAATTTAGTATATCAGGAAAATATAATAATATTTTGCCATGACTTCCAAGCACTTTTATGGCATCAATCACTGCTGTGATTACAATTGTTTACTTTCAAGGTAAGGTATTTAAATGATTACAATGTTCTGCCCTATTCCACTGCACTGTTGATGATTTGTTATTACACAGTAAATTAAACTACAGTATACAGTTTCTTGGGTTTTCTCAAAAATCCGGCCACCATTTAAAACCCTCTCTTTCCCATCTAATGCTTAAAGTTTCTTAGATTTATTGCATAGGGATTATATGGTTACACTTAATTTGTTGTAATTTATCTAGCTGTACACTAATGATTTATGCAAGTTTACGTAGTCACATTTCAATTACATTTGTATTTTATAAAATATTCATTATTATTAATTTAGCAAGCATTTTAATAGATCTATATATAGTTCCTAGTATTGAGGAAGAAAATAATATGGATGCAATACAATGAAAATCAGATCTCATACAGTAAGGGAGAGGAGAGAGACATGAAAAAATTATAATGTGTTGTGATGGCAAGTGGTTAACTTAACAATCCAACAAATAGAAGAAAACCAAATGTCCACTGACAGAGGAATGGATAAAGAAGATGTGATAGATAGATAGATAGATAGATAGACAGAAAGAAAGAATA
Organism: Catagonus wagneri; assembly: GCA_004024745.2. Lineage (NCBI taxonomy): Eukaryota > Metazoa > Chordata > Mammalia > Artiodactyla > Tayassuidae > Catagonus > Catagonus wagneri. Next base: position 22,608,843 of record PVHT021183696.1, on the reverse strand, counting down.
GTGGAATATTACTCAGCCATAAAAAAGAATGAAATAATGCCATCTGCATCAATATGGATGCACTTAGATATTATCATACTAAGTGAAGTAAATTAGACAAATACAAAAACATATGGTATATGCGGAGTCAAAAAACTGATACAAATAAAACTATTTACAAAACAGAAATAGATTCACAAACCTTAAAGGGGAAAGTTTGGGGGGTGGGATTTGGGAGTAATACATACACACTACTAGATATAAAATAGATAAACAACAGGGACCTACTATATATAGCACATGGAACTATCCTCAATATTTTGAAATAATCTATAAGGGAAAAGAATCTGAGAAAGTATATGTATATCTGAAACCAATACAATATTATATATCAACTATACTATACCTCAAATTAAACGTAAAGTATATATATTAAAAAAAAAAAAGAATGACATGAATTTTTGGATTCAAATGGGCCTCAGCTCCAAATTCGTTCCATTACTTCTTAGCTCAGGACTTAACTGTTAAAATGGGCTTTTGAGAGACTCAATAAAACTCATTACTGGACTTCAGTCAATATTAATTCTTTTGTCTTTATAGAGCTCTAAAAAGTTGTATGCAAACACACACACACACACACACACACACACACACACACACACATGCACACACACACACAGTGATTAACTTAAGTTTAAGGCTAGAAAACTAGAGAACAGTTACCAAGCTTTTGACATCCCAGAAACGACAACTGAGTATACACTTGAACCTGGAGCTGAACTTGACCAAGATGATTTCAAGGAAAAGCAAAATTCGGAAAAACACAAGCATGCACAAAGACATCAAGGTATTTAAGTCCATTAATATTTAGTAGTTCTCTGTGGGTATGTGTGGAGGAAAGAAGTAGAGAGTGACAAAATAAGATGCTGAAAATGTATGTTTAAATTAAATAGTGTTGGGCCTTGCATGCTAACACAAGAGTGTTTTGCTTGGTTTGCTGTTATCCTATAATTACATAAATATTAGCTCACCTAGTTCCTTGAGATCTGAATAAGATCATTTCAGACCTTCCTTCCAAATACTTGGTGGTTCAAATACCTCCTCAAGCTTTGCACCAAATCACTGAAAGCTGCTTCTGTAATTGTGATTTCTGTTTCACACTGCATTACCATTTAGGAAAGAGAGACTCTACCCAGCTTTGCACATGACCCCACCCTCAAGTAAAAAATTCTTTCCAGAAAGCATTTGTGACTTTAGTCCTTCTTGGCTAAAGAGTAGGAAGATCAAGAGAAGACAGAGTTGCACAAATGCATACAACTTTAAGTTCAACATTAGATATTGTATTTCTTAAAATGCTGCCGCACAACAAAGGGAATTTGGGGCAAGAGGAATTCTTTCCTGTTCACCGTTTTTAGAATGTAGTTTTGATCAAATAAAAAACATGTTTGGCTGCACCAGCAGTATGTGGAAGTTTCCAGACCAGGGACTGAACCTGCGCTTCAGCAGCTGCCCAAGCCACTGAAGAGACAATCCAGGATCCTTAACCCATTGCACCACAGTGGGAACTCTAATTAAAAGTGCGGGGTTTTTTTAAACAAAATAAACCATCGAAAAACTATTTCTATGGATACTGCATATTTGATTAATCACAATGTCCCATCCTCTGAGATTAATTTTTTAAATTTAATGTTAACAGTTTATTATTAGTAAATCATTGATTTACAAAATTAGAATTTTTATCGGTGTGTGGGTTTTTAATAATGAGTCTGATCATGGTTGAAAAACTTAAACTATGATTTGTACCACAACATAGCAGCAATTGCCAGACTTTTGTGGTAACAGATTTGAAGTATCCAATGGTAATATTCTAAAAACAAGTCTTGGAGTTCCCGTTGTGCTCAGTGGTTAAGGAATCCAATTAGGAACCATGAGGTTGCATGTTCTATCCCTGGCCTCGCTCAGTGGGTTAAGGACCTGGCGTTGCTGTGAGCTGTGGTGTAGGTTGCAGATGCAGCTCCAATTAGACCTTTAGCCAGGGAACCTCCATATGCCATGGGTGCAACCCTAGAAAAAGGGAAAAGAAAAAAATAAATAAATAAATAAAAATAAATAAAAACAAGTCTTATTTCTAATATTCCTTTACTTGCTCCAAAATAACACACCATTTTTAGAATGTAAGTCTAGCTAAAATTAAATAACCATTTCGACCCTAAAGTGAACACTATCAGCAAACAAACAAAATTATAGAACTCTTTTTTCCATCTTGAAATAGTAGTTTTTTACATTTCAGAAAGCCCTCTGGGTTGCTTTCTTGTCTTGACTTCAAAGAGATATATAAGCTTAGATCAATTTTGCCGTGTCATATAGCATGATGAGAAATAAGCCTGGGTTTGTTTCAGGTCATGGTGAACCAACCTCCCAAAATGCTAAAAATTATACAAGTTTTACAAAAATTCGCTTTACTGGTGCCATAAAATAGCTAGCTACTACATCAAGATTGATTTAAGACCCATGAGTCATTTGCAAAAATAACTGTTTGCCCACTGGTTTGATGTTTCTTGAGTGTTATGCTAGATATAACTAGAATGTAAACAATAGGTCCTTAAAAAATACAATACTACCATCTCTTTTAGGACAAGATGATGCATTTTAAACAAAGATACCCTCTCTCAAAGCCAATGCTGGAGCCTAAAGCTATAGATAATAGAAGATTTCTCAGAAAAAAATAATATGATCTTGAGTGGATGCTGCAATTGCAAGAGTTAAACTATTAGGAAGCTTTTAGGAATGATCACAAATGAATTCAACATGAAAATAAAATGTGTTAATACTACTAGCACTAAGTAAAATACTGTTTTTGCTTCCCTTGTTCTATGTTTACATTAAGCATTTTTTTCAAAATACGCCAGTTTATGTTTATTTCATAAATTTCAAAAAGAATTAAAGATGAGCCAGGACAGCACATTTTTTCACATATGCTGGAACAGCATATTAGGAGAACGCTAGAGGCTCTGACATTCTTCCTTTCAAAATTAAATTACATTTCCAAGTTTACTGTACTTCGGACCCTAAAATTAAATGAAATCCACTAACTTGACTTCTTTAGAGAGCCTTGACTAGGAAGAAAGTGCACATGTGCATGAGGGAACATACACACAAACATGATTCTAATTACGGTGGACACAGTCTTCTAGTGATTGATGCACACATGATGTTTCTTCCTAGTTAGGCAGAAATGTTAGAAGTCAGCAATTTGGCGGGAACAGAGACTGCTATGTATATTGCCAGTTGGGCAGCTTGACAATATGGGGTTTTGATTCCTGCTTGAGAACTGTGTGTTCATAACAGTACAAGCCTCGTTTGGATTGAAAGAACATAGAAATTAACTCCAAGGAAAAAGAGGAGGGAAGAAAGTCAGTAAAAAGGGATATATTTAGAAATGCACAAAAGTAAAAAATTAACAATCAAAATACAGGTTCTAAAAGAAACTAGATTGGAAGAAATAGATTTTTAATAAAAATACAACTTTCCAAGCTAATGATACTACAGCATTATTCACTTGTTCTTCTTCGGCATTCCTTCTGACTGGCTCCCCTAGTAATATCACTGTCCCTCTCTCAGTGAGCTCTCCCATAACCATCCTAAACTAAACCCTCCCTATCCCCATTGCATGTCTTATATCCCATTTACACTTTTATTTTCCTCCACAGCACTATTACCAATTAACATACCATGTATTTTACTTATTTTCTTAATGTCCATCTCTTCCTACTAGAATATAGGATCCAGAAAGACAGAAAAGTTTTCAGTTTTGTTCATGGCTATATCTCCAGGACTCAGGAAAATTTTTGGACAGATTATGTGTTTCATAACTATTTGTAAATAAATACGGAATTTCCATAAGTGAAATCGGTACATTTGGGAATAGCAACAGAATATTTTGTTGTCCATTAAGACATGTTAACTTTTTTTGGTTTGTTTTTTAGGGTTACACCCACAGCATATGGAAGTTCCCAGGCTAGGGGTTGAATTGGAGCTGCAGTTGCTAGCCTACACCACAGCCACAGCAACACCAGATCCTTAACCCACTGAGCGAGGCAAGGGATCAAACCCGTGTCCACAAGATCCTGGTAGGGTTTGCTACCGCTGAGCCACAATAGGAACTCCAAATAAACTTCTTTTTTTCAGTTTCACTTTATTCAGGATAATGTACATGTTGATCATATTTTATATTAATTATTTTCTGTGCAATTTAAATACTTGGTTTAATTTAATAGGGTTTTTTCCATTCTTTTTTATACGGAATGATATGTTCCACCCCAAGAAATAAAATGTTATAAAACACGAATATTAGAAGAAATCAAGGTGGATATGGGTTGAGATAATTATAAAGAATGAGTCAAAGACATGTGATTACAGTTGTAGTTTTAGTAATGGCCGAGTAGCTTAAATTAAACAAAACCACCCACAGATAACTATTATAGATGTTGGACAAAATATAAGGAACAACTCTTTGAAAGCACCACAGAGTGACTAAAAACAGGCATAAAATGGGAAGGATTAAACCTTGAGAGATGGAAACTGCACTGGGAATTAACGTTGGGAAATGAGCATTAATACATCTTTTCCAATAAAGTCACTCCCCAGGCCATGCAGAAACAATAAGTTAGAACTCAATCATAGAACTCAAGCAGAAAGCCACAGTTTTACTGGCCTGAGATGTAAGAGAATGAAGCTCAGAACTGCCAGAGTGGCTAGAAATTGAAGGGAAAAAAATTCTAGAAATGAGAAAATCACATGAAAGAGTTCCAAGTCTGCATATAACTTCCCCTCAAATCCTTGAGTGACCCATTAATTGGGCATGAGCAGTGGAAATGCCAGAGATCTCAATGAGAAGCATCAAGGAGCTGAGGCTAAGATAGGGCAGATGGAATGGAAGTCATGCCAAGTTAGAAGTGCCACATCTTCCGATTAAGACAGTCTTAGGCACAAAGGATTCTTTCGGGGCTAAAGGGCGGAGGGTGGGGGGAGCCATACTAAAGAAGAGTAAAACCAAAAACCAAACCACCACAAAGTTTAGGGTGTCAGAATGTAATTTAATTACCAGCTGGAAGAAAAATTAACATATTTCAGGAAAAGATAACAGAATACAAAGCCTCTTCAATGTCTAATTTGAAATGTCTTGTATGCAACTAAAATTTTAGACATGCAACTAATATACAGAAATATGCTGATGAAGAAAAAAGGTGTCTATAGAAACAGACCTCAACATATATCTAATACTGGACTTAGCAGACAAGGGCTTTAAAGTGGCTAATGAAAATAAGTACAGTGGCTTAATGGAAAAGACAGCCATAATAATTAAACAGATGAAGATATTCAGGCAAGAAGTAAAAAGTATAAAACAGAATCAAAATAAAAAAAAATAAAAGTCTGAAATGAAACTCACTGTGTGAGCTTAAGAGCAAATTGGAAATAGCAAAAGGAAGGGTTGAAAAACCCAAAAACTGGTCTCAAGAAATTATCCAACTAAAGAACAGAAAGAAAAATGGCTGAAATAGAATGAACAGAGCTTCAGAGATAGGCAAGGCAATACAGAATTGGCCTAGTAAGCAAGCAGATAAAAATTGCAAAAGGAAAAGTGAGTGAAAATGGCCAGAAATATTTCCAATGGCAAAATTTTCCTGAAGTAGGAAAAAAATATAAGCATAAAACTCCAAGAAACTTTATGAATATCATCATAATAAATTAATAAATAAATAAAATAACTTAAATATATCATAGTAAAACTTCTGAAAAGTAAAATTAAAGAAAAAGCCTTGAGAGAAACTAAAGGAAAAGAATGGACATAATTATATCTAATTTTTCCTCTGAATCAGTAAAGCCCAAAAGACAATGAAATTATTAAAATGCTGAAAGGTAAAAGCAAAACAAAACAGTAACTTTTTAAAATAAAAACTCTGCTGAATTCTATATCTGGTGAATATATCCTTCAAAAATGAAGGTGAAATAAGGCCACATTTCAATAAAGGCTAAGAGAATTTACTGCCAAAAAACTGCACCACAGAAATGCTAAATGAACTTCTTCAGGCCAAAGAGAAATAACACCAGATGGAAACCTCAAACTACAAAGGAATGAAAAGCAATAGAAATGGTAGATACATGGACAAATTAAAGGTAATTTTTTTCTCTCTTAATTTCCCTTAAAAACTATTTTTAAAGCAAAAATTTTAACATATTGTGGGATTTATAATAAATCAATATAAATTATAAGACAGCATTACACAAAAGGTAGTAATGGTAAACAGAACTATGATAGTGTGAAGTTTTTATATTCTACTTCAAACAGTACAATATCGACACCAGATAGACTACAATCATTTAAGTATGCATGTATTTATATCTAGCACAATTTAAAAATTAATAATGATAGTATAAAAAGTATAAAGATCTAACAGAGGAATTAAAATGCAATACTAATATATATTAGATATATATGTTTGAGTATATACACAATGACAAAGTAACAGACCCAAACCAAACTATACCAATGATTACCTTAAATGTAAAATTATTCTATTTAATAGACATAGACAATATCAATAGATGATACCGGTAATATTAGAAAAAAGCAAGACTACCCAGCTTTGAAAGATGCACTACAAATATGAATACACATATAGATATAGGTTAAAATTATGTGGATGGAAAAGTTATATACCATTCAAACAGCAAGTTTAATAAAGCTAGTATGGTCATATTAATACCAGACACTATAGAATTCAGGACCAAAAGAAAAAAAAGTCAAAGGCTAGACATTCTACAATGATAAAAATGTTAACAACAATCTTAATTTGTATGTGACTAATAAGAGAGATTAAAAATTTACAGAACTAAATAGATTTATGATTATAAATCTTTACAACTAGATTTACCACTGTAATTTACAATTATAGTTAAAGATTTTATCATCCTCCTTTAGTAACTGAGGAAAACTTCATACTGTTAAGATGTCCATCCTGCATAAAATGATTACAGATACAAGAGAATTCCAATACAAATTCAACTAGGTTTTTTCTTTTGTAGGCATTAACAACGTTATTCTAAAATTTTTGAAATTTTTAAGAACCTAGAATAGCCATAATAATTGTGAAAAAAGAAAAAGAGGAATAACTTCATGACTTTAAGATGTTAATGATAAAGTAATCAAGATAGTTTGTATATTTATTTTTGGCATAACCAAAGACAAATAGATCGATGGAACGGAAGAGAGAGTCTGGAAATAGACCCATGTGTATAAAATCAATCAATTTCAACAAAAGTGCCAAGGTAATTAAATTGGGAAAGGAAAGTCTCTTGAACAAATCAGGCTGTAACTACTAGATAAACATATTAAAAAAAAAATTTCCCCAGTCTTCACACTACACACAAAAATCAATCTGATATACATCATTGACTTAAATGTAAAAGCTAAAATGATATACCTTCTGGAAAACAATATAGCCATATAGTCATGCTGTTGGAGTAGGCAGTTTTTTATGAAAAAAGTACTAAAAATGTTTTCAATGGAAAATTGAATTTTGGCAAAATTAAAAACTTCTGCTCATTCAAATACACTATTAACAAAATGCAAAGACAAGCCACAGAGAGAAAAATATTACGTTTACATATATACTCATATGCGTATATATATTGACAAAGGATTTGTATCTAGAATAGATTATAAAATATTCTACAAATCAATAATAGAAAGATAAATAAGCTCCTTACATGGACAAAAGACTTGGACAGACAATCCATAACATATATGAGTGGCTGATAAGCACAGGAAGAAAAGTTCAACAGATATTAGGGAAACACAATTTAGACTGCAGACGGAGATCTCATATCCACACTAGAACACCTACAATGAAAAGCCTGAAGACACTAAATGTGGCGAAGATGTGGAGCAGTTAGAACAGTTATATTGCTGGTGAGAGTGTAAAATGGTAAATCATGTTGGGAAATTAGCAGATTGTCTTCCATAAAGTTCAACATATATTTAACACAGTCCAGCAATTTCACTTCAAACTATTTACTCTCCCCTCCAAAAAACAAAACATATGTCCATAATACTTGTACAATAATGTTTCTAGCAGCATATTTATAATAGCCCAAAACTGGAAATAATCTAAATGTTCATTAATAGAAGAATGAATAAACAAATTGTGACATATTCATACAGTACAATTCCACTCAGTAATTTTAAAAAAAAGAATGAACTACTGATGGGCGTAAACTTGTGGATGAATTTCACAAACATGTCAAGTGAGAGAAGCCATAGCAAGAGAGCACACACCAAATCATTCCGCTTATCTAAAGGTAAAGAACAGGCAAGACTAATCTATTGTGATAAATATCTAAACAAATAAGGACAGACAGGAAAAGGAAATTATGAAACTTGCAATGATGGACTTGTTCTATATCTTGACTAGACATGCTGTTACATGGGTGTGTATATTCACCAATACTCAGTTAGGACACCTAACATTTATGCATCACATTGCATGTAAATTTTCCCTCAATGAAAGGATATGATTATCTATTCCATAGTTTGATATTTGTTTCAAAATTGATTTTTAAAATATAAAATTTACCAAACAGTATCAAACTAATCTGAGATATCAACACATTTATAAAGTATCAAATAATATGACACCTACAATTCCAAAATTAGAAAAGATGTTAAAATCACCATTGAAATAATACTGTTATATTTATCCTTTGTGTTCAAAATAAACCACAATCAAAAGTTCATCTCTGATCCTTACATTGTCTTTGAAACAGAAGGTAAAAGAATTCCTAACACTTCAGCAGAAGTTCCCTGTCAGCCTAGCAGTTAAGGATCTAACATTGTAACTGGTATACCACAGGTTCGATTCCTAGCCCAAGAACTTCCACATGCCATGGGCACCGCCAAAAAAAAAAAAAAAAACGCAAAACAAAATACCTATATCCTAACACTTAGCAGTCTTCTGTAATTTAAAAGTAGTTGTTGCAACATTACAAAAACTTTTTTTAAATCTAAAATATCAGTTGTATGACATATTGGGAAAAATAATTTCATGACAAAAGCTACTGCCGATACATTTTTTTTTAACATGCAAAAATCTGTCTCTAATGCATACAATTTGTTAGGTTGGGAGATAATTTTAAAACTGTGAAACCAACACCACAATCTAGGCCATAAATATTACATCATCTCCAAACTATCACTACTTTTTTTTTTTAATTGGCACAAGTATATTCAACTATTAGAGTATTTCTTCTTCAATTGTGTTATAATGACATTTATTATGAAGCTGCAACATGGAATGTTTCCAGGCACTTTTTATAATTGCTAGAATCATTTTTATCCTTCTTTTCTTTACTTTTTCTTTTTTCTTTCTTTCTTTTTTTTTTTTGTATTTTTAGGACCTCACCTATGGCATATGGAGGTTCCCAGCCTAGGGGTCGAATCTGAGATACAGCTGCCAGCCTACACCACAGCCACAGCAACACCAGATCCGAGCCACATCAGCAACCTCACCACAGCTCACAGCAACACCAGATCTTTAACCCACTTGGCAAGGCCAGGGATCGAACCCACGTCCTCATGGATAACAGTCGGGTTCATTGCACCTAAGCGACGGAAACTCCTTAGAGTCATTTCTGATAAACATTTTAATTAGGATATTTGGGAACGTCATGAAACTTAAGTTTAGGTTTAAAAAATCCAAAATTATAGAAAAGAAAATCTCAACAATCACCGGTAATTATAATTTTAACTTTAAATATAATGAAAATCTTAAGCCTAAGCCTAAATGATTAGTAAAGTTACTGATTCTCCCTAAGATTTAAAATATTAAAAATGTTGAATTGTTCAGAGGTAGCATAGGATTCTTATTCTACATGCAGAAATTTCATTGTATAAGTCAGGTTCCATTTAGATTTAATACAGATCTCTGTACTATGAAGCTAACTATATTTCTGAGCCATAAAGATGATAAAGATATGAGGAGAAAGGCTTACTTTTCTTTAAAATATATAACACTGCATGTCTACCAAAGTTTGCAGTACAACTTTAGGGCCATCTCTATGCTTAAAGTATTGTGTCTTCTGGGGCTTGAGAATACAAACAGTTAAATGTGAGAAAATACACTGGAAACTTCACAATAATACAAGTCAGGTTCTTGGAACTATAGAAAGAACCATTACCTTAGGAAGTAATATATAAGATCAAACAAAAAATAAATACAGCACTTTGCATTAAAATATTTTTATTTGAAGTAAGTTTATTCCAGTTTTTCTGACTGCACAAAATAAATTCATCATTCCTTAAGGCCTGTAAAAATGGAAATTTGAGAATACAAGCAAGTAAAATATCAGACAATCGAGTATCAAATTAAGGATAAGGATGGGGTGCTTCACTGAAATTAAGTGTTTTATTGCATGAAAGTAAACTCTAGGTCACTGCTGTACAGCAGAAATTGACAGAACACTGTAAATAAACTATAACAGAAAAAATAAAAATCATATAAACTTTAAAAATTAAAAATTAAAAAAGAAAGTAAACTCAAATATTTGGTCATCTTTGGAAGGATATATTCCACGGATAGAGCTCTTATGGGGAAAAAAATCACCAGAGCCCTTCATTAAAAATCAATATAGTTGAATCCTTCAAAACAATCTGAAAACACATAAATATAAATGAAGGCACAGTGTTGTCTTTGCATCATACTATGCACCTGACAAGCAGTAGGTTGCCTTGCACAATAAATATTGGAGAATAAAAAGAATGGATGAAATTAAGAAAAAAAGTTTTCATTTGAGACAGGGTTAAAAAAAAAGTCAGCTCATTACTGATTCTTATGGACGCTGACACCTCTAATTAGATGTGATACAAATCATGCCTCGATGGAAAAAAAAAATGTAAGTTTGGTTATTTAAGTGTGGTTGAGATATACTAACTAAGTGTGATTAGAGTAGAGACACTGGAAGAAAGATCTGGTGTGAGAAGACTCTGGCCATATAATCAACTTGGTCAAGTAGCATTATCTCCCTAAAGGCTCAACTAAAATGGGAATAATAAAGGCTGTATTGTATTATGTGGAATAACTGTTAAAAATATAAAGTGTTTAGCACAGTAGGTAATACTAATTGCTCAAGGAATGTTTATTATCATTAGCATCATCATCACTTCTATGTCTCACCATAAGTCAATCAAATTAAATGATTGTAATTCTCTGGGTGGGTAGGTCAGCATAGAAAGTGCTTAGTTCAGGTTTTTGAAAAGTTTAGTTTTATTGATTTTTAGGCCCTAAATGGGCCATTTATCAGAAACCATTTCTAGTTTATATATTTCTGAGTTTCCTTATATCTCATATAAAATCAACTACTTAGTCGTAGGAATTTTTCTTCCCACTGCACTCTCAGGAAAGAAGTTTCCCACAGCCCTCTGCTCTATCAGGTCAACCACTATTGCTCTTTGATTTTCCTCCTAATCTTAGTCCCCTCGATTTCATGAAAAGGAAACCTCATTCTGGCTCATGCAAAGAACGCCTACAACATTTATCCCTTTCTTTATCCCACTCTTGCCAATGGTCACTGGGGTAAACAGAGCACACTGGGAGATATAGTCTTGATATATCAAGTTAAAATTGTGAATGCATTTACCATAGAATCACTGCCAGGTCTCATGTATAGGCTGCTTATTAATATAAATCCCATGCCTCATGTATAAACATTATTTATAAATTATAAATAATTTTTCTTGGGCCAGTTTAAGAATTAACCACCATAAATTTTAATTTTTTATGGTTTTTACTTTTTTCATTATAGTTGGTTTACAGTGTTCTGTCAATTTCTACCATACAGCAAAGTGACTGAGTCATACATATATACCCATTATCTTTCTCAAGTTATCCTCCATCATATTCCATCACAAATGACTAGACACAGTTCCCTGTGCTATACAGCAGGATCTCATTGCTTGTCCATTCCAAAGGCAATAATTTGCATCTATTAACCCCAAATTCCCAGTCCCTCCCAGCCCCTCCCCCTCCCTATTGGCAACCACAAGTCTGTTCCCCAAGTCCATGAGTTTCTTTTCTGTGGAAAGTTTCATTTGGGCCATATATTAGATTCCAGATATAATATCTGTCTTTCTCTTTCTGACTTACTTCACTTAGTATGAGAGTCTCTAGTTCCATCCATGTTGCTGAAAATGGCATTATTTTGTTCTTTTTTATGGCTGAGTAGTATTCTATTGCACATATATACCATATCCTCTTAATCCATTCATCTGTTGATGGACATTTAGTTTGTTTCCATGTCTTGGCTATTATGAATAATGCTGCAATGAACATACAAGTGCATGTATCTTTTTCAAGAAAAGTTTTATCCAGATATATGCCCAATAGTGGGATCGTTGGGTCATACAGTAGTTCTATATTTAGTTTTCTGATGTACCTCCATACTGTTATCCAAAGTGGTTGTACCAATTCTATTCCCACCAAGAGTGGAGGAGGGTACCTTTAATCTGAATAACAGTAACTTCAAGGTTAAAATAAAATATTACACTTTTGGAAAAAATCTCTCCTTTATAAATAAAAAAATAATTATTTTTTCCTGTTTCTACAGTACAAAACTGACTTCTCTAAAACAGTTTCTCTAGGATCTGGTCTGAGATACTTCTCTTCTGAAGAAGAAGCCTATAGAGTATGAATTAATACGTGGAAGACCACAAAGGGCTTCTGCTCTTTTCTTCACTACTCACTAATTCTGAACTTTGACATACTTGTTTTCTCCAACTTTCTTGTTCCTAAAAAAAAAGATCACCTATAAAACTTCTAGTAATATTTCTATAATAATCAGAAATTAGATTTTGCCAGAAATGCTTAATCTTTTCAATACTCATCTGAATCTCAGTTTTTTGCCTATAAAAAAAGTAGTTTGTTTACCTGTAAAATTCAAAGGTCATATTAAAAGAATGCATAATTCTAGCTGTAAAGAAAATAAACAAAAATCCAGCATTAACATTACCCTCAGGCAACATATCATTCAGTCTCAAAGATAATCTGACGACCAGAAAAATTCAAAACTATGAAAAATAAGTAAAAGTGGAAAATAATATTCCGTTATTATTATAATTATATGTATACATTGGCTTATTTTTTAAATTTAAATAAATGAAAAAACACTCAATGATTTACATTTTAAAAATAAACAATAATGAAAAAAATACTAAATACCCTTCAATATCACCTAAATGATAATACACTGCTATTTAGATATTTAAGAATAAGCTGAGCTGCATTTTGCAATCAAAAGTTTATGACTACATTTTTAACTGCCCATGGATATTCAGTATATATGAACAACTACTAAAAAAGAAAATGGGTTTTCTAGCACACAAATAAAAAGAAGAAAGCATACAGGCAATACAAAAATAAAGCATCTAATATACACTATTTTGTCTTAAAAACACCTGTCAACTACAAAAGAACTATCAATTGGGTTAAAGAAAAAGAATAAAACAGCAGAAATTCACCAAAATTTCCTTAAATAAGAAGCCTTGCTGTTCTGCCCATTGTGGCTGCCATATGCGCCTGCAGGAATCCCCAAAGACAAGAATGGAGTCTTTCAAAGCCTCTGATTACATCCCTGTTTTAGGCCCACCTCAGGCAGCCTAAAGGTTCTGTTAATCAATTAGCTGAGGTCCATGCTAAGCCCAGAAAGAGAACACTCTAAGGAGAGAGGCTGAAGCACATGGAACAAAGCTATCTATTGCAGTGGATGAGCTTTTCTTGTGCATATGCACAGGGCCATTATTCCATTCTTGAAGAATCACATTAATCAATGTTCAGAGGCTGCACCTCCGAAACAGAGAGTTGGCTGTTCATCAGTGATTTATTACAGAGCCCAACATGCATTTGACATGAAACAAGTTGGTAGTTTGGAAGCTGCCACTGGAGGAGGGGAAGCAGGGGATGGTTTGGAGTGTGAGGCGTGCTAATGCAGACAAAAATCAGTTCCCTTCAGCAGTCAGAAAAATACCACTGCTGACAATTATAGTTACAAAATCCATGCTTTCCTTGAAGGCTAAAAGTATTATCTTGATCAGCACAATTCAGGAAATGCTGAAAATTTAACCTTGAGAAAGAAAGGGAAAAAAGAAAAAAGGGAGGGGGAGAGAGAGAGGGAAGGAAGAAAGGAAAGAAGGGAAGGGAGGAAGGAAGGAAGGAAGAAAGGGAGGAAGGGAGGAAGGGAGGAAGGGAGGAGAAGAAAGAACAGGAGAGAAAAAGAAAGAAATCCAAGGTGAAGTGGGCTATAATCAATGAAAAAGGGCTTTCTTGTTTCTTATAATGGATTAACTTTTTAAAATAAATCCTTTCTTATGGGATGTATTTTTAAACGCTTTCATTGGGAAGACAACCAAACCATATCTATCCACTGCCCTATTAGGAAAATAAATTACAATATGAAATAAGTGTAAGTTTAAAATAAATCACATTGCACTAATTGAATGGTCTCTTGTTAAACTGAACGAACAGAAACATGAGCATTATCAGTTAAGGAGGAACATTTTCCTAGGGGTAAAAAAAATCACTGTGCTTTGGCAGGGTTTGGTATTATCACCATAAAAGTTGATCAAGTAACTTCACTTGAGCAGGAAACAGTGGTTGTGTTGTGGTGGTTGTTTTAATTCTCAACATAATTTCTTTTGAACCAAAAGCCATTTTTAGAAATAACGATCACATGTTTTAAAATGGAAATCTGTATACAACATGTGATGTGTTTCAGATGACCTATTTGGCAATAGGGTGGAATTTTTCTGAATTGGGACTCTCCTAGAAAATAAGGAACATACTGTTGCCATGCACTTAGGAGCAATCCTCAAATTTTCAAGGAAGAAAAGAACGGCTGTTTAATTAATCCTGTTAGATAAAAGTAATCATTCATCACTATTCACATATCTTCAACTGCTCAAAACATCAAAACCTTCAGAGACTTAAGACTATAAAAAACAGCTGCTTTTTGCCAATTATGTTCTGGGTTGTCAAGATTCATCATACTCAAACAGTTCCTTCATCCCATTAAACCCAGGAAAATTATTCAAATAGGTATGTTGATTGTAGCAGGAATTTTAACTTGATTTAAAATAAAGGAATGTACCCAAAGAGGATTATATATACTCCTTCCTTTGCTTTAGTTTTCTCAGCTATGAAATGGGATAATAGTAGCAAATGACAG
The DNA here is from genome assembly GCA_004024745.2 of Catagonus wagneri. Lineage (NCBI taxonomy): Eukaryota > Metazoa > Chordata > Mammalia > Artiodactyla > Tayassuidae > Catagonus > Catagonus wagneri. The sequence continues at coordinate 22,593,591 of PVHT021183696.1, read as the reverse complement.
GGTCATTTTTGTAAGTGTTCAATAAATAATTCCATTTGCTTAAATTTTAAATATTGATCCATGTAAGAATGTCCTCAAGGCTTTCAAAAATGCTTTCCTTATTTTTATCCACCTTGTATTCACAAAGGAGAAAAGGGGTGGGGTCGGGGGGACTGAGGAGAGGGAACTCGTATGTCTTAAAGCACCTACTAGGTACACTAGCAATCCCAATAATGAACACATCTGCTTATACAAATACCGTTCTTAGCTGAAAACTGGATGGAATCAGAATAGCAAAGGTAGGAAAAAGCAACCATGCTGCATGATTTGCTCCTATGAGTTAAGGTATAGGATGAGTATCCATGTGCACATACTCTCACATACACATCATGTTCCCCTATCTACCCACAGATAGGCTTCTGTAAGGAAACAGTCTGGTCCAGTTGTGAATGTCACCCTTCTTATTCATACCTCAATGATCTAGACTAGTGATTGCAAAACTTGGCTGGACAACAGAACTACCAGGATCTTTGAAAAATTCCAAAGCCCAGACCATACCTTAATCCAGTTAATTCACACCCTAGCGGGAGGGAGTATGTTGAGGTGGGGGACACAAATATCAGTACTTTTAGAAGCCCTGCAGGAGATTCCAGTGTGCAGATGAACTGGGGAAATGTAAATGTATCAAAAGGAATTTCTGGGAGTTCCCATTGTGGTTTAATGGCTTAAGAATCCAAATGGTCTATGAAGATGCAGGTATGATCAGCCCTTAAGTATTGTATACATCCCAAGTAGTTAGCATGTTTGCACTTTGGTCAATTTTCATTGATTAACTTAACAGAAATTTAAAATGTGTAATTAAAATCTTAAATTAATGAGATCTTTTAAATGAGTACTTGTGTGGTGCACTTGTGTTATTTTGAAATAAGCCTGGATTACTGAGAACATATTTTTAATGGGCTATCACTGTATTTCTTTACATTTATCACACTACATTATAATATTTATTTAAAGGTGATATATAAAAATTAATTTGTAAAATGACTCAATATATCTTTTTTTACAACAAAGTTGCTAACTCATAATTCCACATAAGAAGCAAGAAGAAAACAATATGGCCATGGTTAAAACATAAAAATTAGTATATTACTGCCCCCAGATCAATGAAAATAATGAAGTAGGAAGACATGGAACTCACCTCTGACTGTGAACACATCAAAACTACACGTGTAACAATTCTCACTGATAACTAAGTGGAAACTGGCAGAAAGACTCTTGCACAATCAAGGCTTTTAAAAAGACCTACACGTAATCGGGTAGGAAGGGAAGAAAAGCAATCAGGTCAGAACCTGTGACCCTGGGAGGAGATTCAAAGGAAAAAGGAGAATACACAGGCAGACCTCTCTGAGGAGTGAGTGGTGAGAGCCACAAAAGAGGTGCCTCAGTTCTGGGGTCATACACAGGAGAGACAAGCTCTCTTGACTGGTTGGAGGACCACTGGGTCTAACAAGAGGATGGCGAGAAGCCCAAACTCCCGTGTGCTGACTTCCCCTAAGACAGGACAGGATAGAGAGGGTTGACCACCTCAGCATGCACTCCAGCCCAAGATGAACAAATACTCCAGCCCTACTCACTCCATGTCACAGCACTGCACTGTATCTAGGGTTGCCACATCCAGGGAAAAAACTCAACCATGAACACAGGTGACTCGGTCCTGGGGCAGAGACCGGGTGGGGCAGCACAGACCATTGCTGGCACTTACCCAAGCAGCTCATCATAAGAAGCCCAGGACTCTGATGGTGGCAGCTCCATCACAGCTAATGCCCTGATGAATGAGAGTCTACATGGACTCCGCCTGCCGCAGTGCAGTTCCACAACAAGGCGGGGGTAGCAGAGGAAGTGAGGGGTAATAAGTTGTGCGGATAGAAAGGATTTGAATGCAAGGCTGTGTCTGAGCAGAGAGTGAAACAGTCAGTGACACCAGTACAGGCAGCATATCAGAGACATCTTAAACTCTCTCTGTAGCCAACACAAGCCAAGATCTGGCAAATGTCCCCCCCCCCCACCCTTGATTCAGTCTGCCCCAGCTCCAGGACAAGGGTCCAGTGCAGGGAGAGAGTAAAGGAAACACTTAAGGGAAACAGAACCAGCTCAGGCCTGGTTTCCAGGGCTTCTGCTGCAGCAACTTGGAAATAATAGACATGACCCCTAACAGAGTATGTAGAGGAGTAAGGAAGAAGTCCAGCCTAACACTCAGCTACAGCTCTACCCCCTCCATCATCATCCCCGTCCTTTTCCAAGGTGAGAGTTCCAGCACACTTGAGGAAAGACATGACTTGTGTCCCACCAAAGGCAGGGAACATGCAGCCTAAATAGGGATGCTTGTACATAAGAACACCCCTTCATGACTGCAATAGGTACTATTTCACCTAAATTATAAGAGGCAGCAAAAATTAAGCAAAGTGAAAAAGCAAAACAACTGATCTCACTCAGATGAAAGAGTAAGGAAAAAGCTCAGGGAAAAAAAAAAACGCAGAAGTAAACAACTTACCAGATAAAGAATTCAAAGCATCAGTAATAAGAATGTTAATTGAATTAGGGAAAATAATAGGTGGACACAGTGATAATTTTAACGGGAACTAGACAAAAACTAATCTGAAATCCAGGTACAGGAAGCACAGAGGGTCAAAAACACAATGAACCCAAAAAGACTCACACCAAGATACACCATAATGAAAATGGTAAAAATTAAAGAGTGAATTCTAAAAGCAGCAAGAAAAAAACAGAGTCATATACCAGAGATTCCTCAAAAGACTATCAGCTGATTTTTCCGCAGAAACTGCAATATGGGAGAGAGGGGCATGATATATATAAAGTCCTGAAAGGGAATACCTGCAACCTAGCATATTCTACCCGGCAAGATTTATCATTTAGAGTTGAAGGAGAGATAAAGAACTTTCATACAAGCAAAAACTGAGAGCCTGTCAATAACAAACCTACCATAAAAGAAATATTAAAGTCTTCTCTAAGTGGAAAAGAATTGATAGGAAAGGGAAAAATCCCACTAGGAAAGGCAAATATATAGTAAAGGCTGAAGATCAACCACTTAAATAAGTCAGTACAAAGATTAAGAGACAAAAAATAGTAAAAGCAACTAAAACTACAGCAACCGGTTAAGGGATAAACATGAAAATGTAAAGAATATCAAAAACACAAAATCTGGGTGAGAGCAATAAAAAAGTAGATTTTTTTTTTTTGGCGTTTTGCCTTATCTAGGTATGGAGGTTCCCAGGCTAGGGGTCTAACAGGAGCTGTAGCTGTCAGCCTTCGCCACAGCCACAGCAACGTGGATCCGAGCCGCATCTGCAACCTACACCACAGTTCATGGCAATGCCAGATCCTTAACCCACTGAGCAAGGCCAGGGATTGAACACACAACCTCATGGTTCCTAGTTGGATTCGGTAACCACTGAGCCACGACGGGAACTCCAAAAGTAAATCATTTAGAATGTCTTTGAGCCCAAATGACCACCAATTTAAGACAAGTAAAAGACACAGGGTATCTGACTGGATAAAAAACAAGAGTCATCTATATGCTGACTTCCAACAGACTCACTACAGAGCTAAAGACACACACAGACTGAAATTGAGGGGATAAGAAAGGATATTTCATGCAAATGTAAATGACAATAAAACAAGGGTAGTAATAGCCACAAGACAAAAATAGATTTTAAAATAAAAGCTACAAAAAGACAAGAAAAAGGCATTATATAATGATAAAGATTCATATAAGATGATGATATCACATTCATTAACATACATGCACCTGACTGAGAAGTACCTACATAGAGTAAATACTTACAGATGTAAAATGGAAAAATTGACAACAATAAAGACTTTAACACCATACTTAAATTGATAGATGGATCATCCAGACAGAAAATTAATAGAGTGGTCTTAAACGACACAATGCACAATTAGACTTAATAGATATCTATAGGACATTTCATTCCAAAACAGCAGAATACGTATTCTTTTCAAGTGCATATAGAACTTTCACCAGGATGTGTCACAGGCTAAACCAGAAAATAAGTCTCAACAGATTTAAGAGGACAGAAGTCATATTAAGTATTTCTCTAACCACAACAGTAAGAAATGAAACCAATTATAGAAAGAAATGTGGAAACCAAACAACATGCTAAGAAGAAAAAAAAATAGTCTATGAAAAACATCTAGGAGGAAATGAGAAAATACCTTGTGACAAATGAAAACGGAATCACAGCTTTCCAAAATCTATGGGTTGCAGCAAAGGCAGTTTTTAAAAAATAGTTTATAGCAATATACACCTTAAATAAGAAAAAAATATCTCAAACAACCAATCACACAAGGGAATTAGAAAAAGAAGAATAAACAAAGTGCAAAGCTAGAAGGAAGGAAATTTAAAAAAATCAGAGAGGAAATAAGACAATAAGTTAAAGAAAAACATAAACAAATTAGACCTAATTAAACTTAAAAGCTTTGCACAGCAAAGGAAACCATCAACAAAACAAAAAGACAACCTAATGAATAGGAGAAAATACCTGCAAATGATATGATCAATAAGGGGGGTTAGTATCCAAAATATTATTTTAGTTATTTATCTATCTATCTATTTATTTATTTATTTATTTTTCAGGGCTGCACCTGTGGCATATGGAAGTTCTAGGGCTAGAGGTCAAATCAGAGCTTCAGCTGGAGCCTATGCCACGGCCACAGCAATGCCAGTACCAAGCTGCATCTGCAACCTACACCACAGCTTGAGCCAGTTGCTGGATCCTTAACCCACTGAGCAAGCCGAGGGATCAAACCCGCATCCTCAGGGACAATATGTCAGGTTCTTAACCCACTGAGCCACAATGGGAACTCCTAATATCCCAAAATATATAAACAGCTTGTATAACTCAGTATCAAAAAACAAACAACCTGATTAAAAAAAAAAAAAAACCTGAATAAACATTTTTCCAAATATGACATACAGATGGTCAACAGGCACATGAAAGATGCTTAACAGTGTTAAGTATCAGAGAAATGCAAATGAAAACCACAATGAGATTATCATCTCACATCTATCTGAATGTCTATCATTAAGAAAAGCATAAATTCTGTTATGCTGTCAAGGATGTGAAGAAAAGGGAACTCCCATATATTGTTGACGGGAATGTAAACCAATACAGCCACTGCAGAAAACAATATGGAGGTGTCTTAAAAGATTAAAAATAGAACTCCCATATTATCTAACAATTCCACTCCTGGGTATGTATCCAGAAAAATCAAAAATAAAATTCAAAAAGATACATGCACCCCAATGTTCACAGCACCAATATTTACAATAGCCAAGACATGGAAGCAACCCAAGTACTCATCAACAGATGAATGGATAGAGAAGATGTGAGACACACACAATGGAATATTATTAAGCTATTAAAAGAAACAAATTCTGCCATTTGCAGCAATGTGGATGGACCTAGAGGATATTATGCTTAGTGAAATATCAGAGAAAGGCAAATACTGTATGATACAACCTATATGTAGAATCTAAAAAATAAAACAAATGCATTTATAGATAGCAAAGCAATAACAGAAACAAACTCACAGAGAAAACAAACTCTTCGTTACCAGTAGGGAGAGGAAATAAAAAGGGGAAATGCAAGATAGGGGTATGGGATTGAGATACAGACTACTACGCATAAAATAGATAAGTAACAAGAACATATTCCATAGCACAGGGAATTATATACATTATTTTATTTTATTTCATTTTTTTTTTTTCCTCTTGAGGGGCCATACCTACATCATATGGAAGTTCCCAGGCAAGGGGCTGAATCAGAGCTGCAGCTGCCGGTCCACGCCACAGCCACAACAACACAGGATCCAAGCTGCATCTGCAACTTAACACCACAGCTCACTGCAACACCAGATCCTTAACCCACTGAGAGAGACAAGGAATGGAACCCTCATCCTCATGGATGCCAGTTGGGTTTGTAAACTGCTGAGCCACAATGGGAACTCCCTATACATTATTTTATAATAACTTTTAATGGAGTTTACTCCCTAAAAATACTGAATCACTATGCTGAATACTTAAAACTAATGTAATACTGTAACTCAACTATATATTAATAAAAAACCTTCTCCCTCCCAATTTTATTGAGATTATAACTGTATATTGAGTTTAAAGTATACAGCAGAATATCTGACCTGTATATATTGTGAAATGACTACCAAAATGAGTTTACTTAGCATCCATCATCTCATAAAATAAAAAAGAAACCAAAAAAGGAAGAAAAAAGTAGAAGCTCACTGATAGAACCTCCTTCTTGAGTGGGAACAAAAAGATGATACAACAAGGAGCTATCGCCCAGACTTATAACTTGGATATACCTATTAATATTACAACTTATATAGTGAATGGTAGAACTCACATGTGACATATCATAGTAAACAAAAAATACAAAATAGTGTTTATTTCATACATCATTACCATATATACATCACCACATATAATACATATATATACATATGCACACACATAATATACACACATATCCCACATCCAGCCCCGAAGTAATTTTCCCTTTTTTTTTTTTTTTTTTTGTCATTTTAGAGCTGCACCCGTGGCATATGCAGGTTCCCATGCTAGGGATTGAATCTGAGCTGTAGCCACTGGCCTACGCCACAGCCACAGCCACAGCCACGCAGGATCCGAACCACATCTGCAACCTACACCACTGCTCATGGCAATGCCAGATACTTAACCTACTGAGAGAGGCCAGGGATCGAACCTGTGTCCTCTTGGATCCTAGTCAGATTTGTTTCTGCTGAGCCATGACTGGAACTAATTTTCCTATTTTTTACTGTCATGTCTGTTTTCAGCTACTTTATAAACAGAGGTAATAAAAGCAAAGGCTGAAGTGGGCATGGCTTAGGTTTTGGCAGAGAAAGAACGAACAGGAAGCCCAGAGGCACTGATGGTGTAGCTTGCCCAAAACACTCTGGCATCATTTATGAGCCAGGATATTTGTTCTTTACTCTCACTTACAGTTTGATTTATTCCCAAAGTTTTGTGCCAGTACTAGTATCCTAGTGTTCACCAAATGCTAGAGTCATTAACTGGCTCAGTTTTAAAATAGCAAGTGTCCTTTTGATCTTTACTGATCACAGAATGAACATACTACTCTTTTTCCTTTTCTTAAAAGATAAAGCAATTAGAGGCTGAGGGACAACTTAAATAGATGAGTACATTTTCTGAAGACAGTTAATCGCAACTCCTATAAAAATGCCGTGC
>PVHT021183696.1:22407040-22586188 GCA_004024745.2 Catagonus wagneri | reverse complement strand
TAGGAACCATGAGGTTGCGGGTTCGGTCCCTGGCCTTGCTCAGTGGGTTAACGATCCGGCGTTGCCGTGAGCTGTGGTGTAGGTCGCAGACGCGGCTCGGATCCTGCGTTGCTGTGGCCGTGGCGTAGGCCAGTGGCTACAGCTCCGATAAGACCCCTAGCCTGGGAACCTCCACATGCCGCAGGTGCGGCCCTAAAAATGACAAAAGGCAAAAAAAAAAAAAATGCCGTGCTTTGTGATTTCATATACCTGGTAGCCATTAACATTGTGGGTACTTTTCACTGCAAACTACAATTATCTTATTGAATAACTTATAGAAGTGATTGCTATTTAATGGTAATATGTTTGGAAATAGTTATTTCTGTGAAATTTAGTATTCAGTAGAAGAATGCATGGTTATGACACACTACAGGTAGCTGACTTTAGTTGTAGTTTATACAGTTCTGTTTTTGTATTAGACACTATCTAGGAATTGGGAAAACTGGGGATGTTTAGTCTCTGAACATAAATTTTTAAACACCTATAAATATGGCTTCGCTATAAAGCAACAACAAAAGACACACTTTCAAAATAAAGCTCTCATATTCAATAGCTGATATTAAACACACTTTCATTTAGACAGCAAAAGAAATGCAAATGATAACATATATCTACAGATTTTTCTTACCATTTCTCTTTTTTGGACTATTTATAATTAGCAGCGATTGTTTCCCTAAAAATAACATCTAAAAAAGCACACATCCTATAGAACAAAGGCAACCTCTAAGAATTTGTCAGTATGATAGGTTAGCAGTTGGAATTTGGACAATAAAGTAAATGCAGATAATTATGAATTGTATTATGAAATGAAATTGCTTTCAACAATACCGCTGTTGCTTTAGAACTTCTTGTCTACAAGACAGTCTGAAGCACTGCAGTTGCTCTCTGGGTACCAGGCAGGAAAGCCTTTGGGACTCTGGATGTGTGAGGCTATTATTTCTGGGCTTTGGCGGTAAGAAATATGATCCATGCCCCAGGAAAAACACTGAAACCAGAAGACATGGTAATTTAAGGCCCAACCACAAGAAAACAGAAAGTTCAGTTACACATAATTGCACTTCTCTAAGATAGAATCAATACCAACATATTAACAAGTAGTTGTTAAATTAGTATTTAATTTGGTTCAACCAATGAAATTCTTAATAATTTTAAGATTATTCAATAATTTGTATTATACTTCAATGTTTATATAAACATAGAATGTAAACTGGGAAACTGCTAAATATGTAATTCTTGAAAAAATACATGTATGGATTCATTATTCTTACTATATTAAACATTCAGAATATTTTGGTAGGCTCAAGAATATAACTTTAAAAGTTTTTAATCTGTAGATCTGATAAAAGAAATTGCATGTTGTTCTTAATGAAAATGATGACTTCCAAATTAAAATATTTATATTAATAAATGCATTGATGTTTTAAAATTAAATCTTGTTACACATTTTTTAAATTGGCCTTGGATTTAGTTACATTAAAAGAATAATTTCAGGAATGACAGTTTGTATTCCTTTACCTTTATTCACACATTTGCTTTAAAAATGAGCTTACACAGACAAATGCTTAAGTATGCAGATTTTCACCTATGATTTTTGAGTGTTGAAAATGAAATGTTTCCAAATTGATTTGCTATATTGTCTTTAAAAACAAAAACTACTTCTTGAGCTACAGAGTATGTTAACCAATTTCCAATATAAAATATTATCTTTTTCTCCAAAATAAATGTCATGTTCTAGAATGGAAATCCTAGAAACTGTAAACAAATACTTTTATGGTATTAATTTGACAGAAGCTACAAAAAAGAAAAAGATAAAGCAGAAAATTAAATGTAACACCTTTATTCATCTCATCTGTCTCTTTCTCATTATCCATCCATGGAGACATTAAAAGCCTCACTACAGAGAGAGAAATTGCTTGTTCATTTATCGTGAGAATCTTTTTCAGATAAGTGGCAATTTGCATCCTCATGAGCAATGTATGGCAATGTCTCATCTGGTCTAATGCCGTATGCAATTTTGCACACGATGTCATGCTGACCTGAAGTAACTAGGATATATTGCTTGCATAGAAATATAATGGGTAGGAGAAATATCCACATTCATGTCTTGTAGCCCACAATTTCATTATGCCATGACAATCAAGAACACAGCAGATGCCACACCTGCAAATGTTAGGAAGTTAATTAACCAATGAAATATCATCAGGGATTTTCATTCAGCCAACGAAAATAACAATGTAAAGTTCACTCAGAGTAGAGACAGCAAAAGTTTTGTACAACTCTCCAACATTTACAAAGAAAAAGATCTAATAATGGATGGAAGTATGCCTTGAAGAAATTTTACTTTAAACCAGTAAATATAAAAGAGAAGCAACGTAAAATATTAAAACTTGCTACTAATTATAGATAATTTCTGGTTTCCCGTAGGGATTTTTAAAATAATGCCATTTATTTTTAAATGCTCTTTTAAATTGTCAGAAGGCTTTTAAAATTATTTTTGACTAAAATCAAGAGGGGAATTTGACTACAGTGGGAGTAATGTATCTCTCTTTAACAAGAATGATTTAAATCTGTGAAAAGTGAGGACTGACAGGCATAAATTGGCTCCTGTCTTTAGATATTTAGAAGATGCATTAGCTCTCTTCTCTTGACAGAATACAGTATTCCATAGGTAGATTAGACCCCATCAAATGTCTACACTAATAACTTTGGTGATTGCCCATCTTTCCATTATAATGGCCACTTTTTTTCATTGTTTTCCTCTGTCATTTAGTGCTGGGGGGAGGGAAAGACTGATTTGATAAAATAGAAGTGCCCATTATACTTCTCTCCAGAAAAGTAGTTTTAGTTTCTGATACTGGACTCTAGGTCCATTGCACATTCTAGAGTCCTTGATAAACAACAGCCTATAAAGGAATGGAACTCAGGCAATCACTTAGTGCCACTAATCCATGACCACTTGATATTTTGGCATCTTGGGTGATTTTCAAAGCTACCGTAAGGGTAAAATATTTTATAAGCTCTATGAAATGAATATTTAGAATTAAAAGTAAAATAAAATGTGTAATAATATTTTATCGTGTGGTGAAGAAGAGGTATATTAAAACATACAGATCACGTTTAAAAATCAAAGAATAATTTTAAGCTCTGTTTTAGACCAAAGAATTCTCTCATCCATACTATCTCTATTGGGAATATATCCCTTTCTGGTTTGCAAAGATTAGGTAACAGGGATTTCTAAAATCTAGACTGATTTTTCTTTCCTTATCTTCTGCTGACTTCAGCACACAAGGAATAACTTTATATAACTCAATTTACATTATATGTTTTCTTAAGAAGGCAAATAATACAAAATTTCTGTTGAAAAGGTAAAATATTCAAAATACATTTATTGACACAGAGATATTTTCCAGTATTGTCCTAAAATTCCAGGTTATAGAGTTTTGTTTTTTAATTTTTTCTAGGGTTTTATTTTTTATTTTACTCATAAACCATAGGAAGATGTAATTATTGTAAAGTGGAAAAAAGATTTTGAAAAATTGCTTATTTATATATTAAGGGTTCAAGAACTACTCTCATTAGGAAGAGGTAGCTGCAATTTAATACGGTAAACAGAAACAGAACTCTTCAAATATATACACATAAATAAGTAAAAATCATAAATATAATTAATGTTTGCTGCTTTTTATTAACATAATCCTCAATGAGGAATATTCTTTGTGGATCCTTTTTTATAACTTCAAATGCTACACATATCATAGACCGTAAATATTATGGTTTTTCAATTTGGTCAACAGAAAGTCCTAGCTACTAAACAATGGTCCAAATTTAGTCTATTTTACTTTTCCATGGTTTGTCCCACAACACACTCATACCCAACACCTGCCTTCCAGCTTAACTTCAAAGGAATAAGTCATATAAAGGCATCTGAAAGGAGAAAAATCTGATACCGCACTTGTTTTAGTCTTCATTACTTAAAAAAAAAAGTTATAACAAGCAATTTACATGTACTTCTTAAAAAAACACTGAGGCAATTTTTTTTTTAAAGTTTAGAAGTATGTCTTGCAAGGAGACTTTTTGATGCTTGATTATATTAGAGACAAGGAATTGAAGAGGTCACACTGTCTTGGTTCGTATCCAGGCTCTGTCAATGACTAATTACATATAATTTGTAATCATCCTGAGAGTATTTTCCTCATCTATAAATAGGAGTAATGATTTTATTTACCTCAGATGATTACTGTAAGAAGTAACAGTGATTCCACATGAAGCATTTATAACTGGACCTGGCACATAGAACTAAATAAATGTTAAGTAATGTGAGCACAGGTATATTTTAGGTGACTAAAATTACAATTTGTGTGCGTGCGTGCGTGCCTGCGTGTGTGTGTGTGGATATTTCAAACCGAAGCAGCCTTGGTGAGGTAAGGTAACTTGCCAACACGCACACAGTCAGAAAGAGTTGGGGGCAGGATGTGGGTCTGAGTATGTCTGTCTGACTTCAAAGCCAGGGCTTTACCATTATGATAGATTGCCTTCTACAGCTACTGGCATGACTGTTAAGAGCAGGTATGATTGTAGAACCATTGCATTACACAGGCCAACGTAATTCTAATCAAAGTCACAGTTTTTATAAATGTGGTAGTGAAGGGGTTATTTTGAGTTTTGGCTTTTGCTTGTTTCTCTGTTTTGTTTTATAAATATATTCTTTAGGTATCACTAACAAAAACATTCCTATTCCTGAATACTGAGCTCCTCCCTGCCAAATTAGGTTTTCTCTGACAGTCATTATGAACAGACCAGCTGTCCAGCATCTCTCATAAAATAGTTCCTAATTCACATGGAATCGTTTGCCCCAAACTCCTCTCTCCTGTCTTCTTTAAAAAAGCATGTCACAGCTGCATTTCAATGAGGCTCGAGTCGTGCCTCATCTGTGAGCCATCTCAGTGGACAACTAACAGTTTGAAGTGCACACAAAATGGGACCAAGAGTGCCTTCCTATTAATTAAAACCATCCTGACAGCCACTGACTTGGCCTTTAGGATGTAGCCTCTGTGTTTGCCTAGTTGAGTCAACACATCTGCACCTGTAGGCTGGCCCACGGTGAATCAAATGTGAAAATTGAAGGGATCCTTAAAAATAGGAGATTTGGATTCTGTTTTCCTAAGACAAGCAATTCTCATGGACCAAATGTATATGTGTACATTCAGTCCAATACTTATAGTATCACTATTTTTGCTAACAAGGAAATATTGAGATATTCTGATGTCTTAAAGCAGCTGTTCTTAAATGATTTGGTTAGGAGGCTTTACACTTTTAAAAATTATTGACACCAAAATGCTTTTACCTATAGGGCTTGTAACCATTGATATAATTATATTAAAAATTAAAATGGAAAAACATTAAAAATATTTATTAATTTACTTTAAATTAAAAACCCTATAACATGTACTATAAATAACAATTTCATGAAAAATAACTACATTTTCCCATACAAATAAATTTAATGAAAAGAATGACATTGCTAGATGTTTTGGTAGGTTTTTTTGTTTTTTTTGGAATATCTGGTTTAATATGCACACAGCCAGATTTTTCTGTCTACTTCCACCTTTAGTTTGTGGCAATACATTATTTTCTTGAACTGTATGAAGAAAATTCTGCCTTACAAAGACAACTGGTTGGGAAAGGAAGTATTTTAATAGCCTTCTCAGAAAACTGTGAATATTCTTCTTTCATACTACAACACTCAACATGTGGTAGTTCGTTAAATATTAGTGGCAATGTGGATTCTGAAACCACATTGAACTTCAATGAACTTTTGTAATCTGTATACTAAAATCCATTATTTTATCTTGAACTTTAAACGAGTCTTTTAGGCATCCATGATATTGATTTTTCTGGACCATGCTTTGAGAATCACTCCTACCAAAAACTCTGAAAAGAATATGAAGAAGGAAGAGCTATGGCACTTGGGCAAATTAGGTGAAAGGGATTAAGAGGTACAAACTTCCAAATATGTAATAAGTCACATGGATGTAATATACAACAAAAGGTATATGGTCAATAATACTGTAATAACTTTGAGAACAGATGATCTTCAGACTTATCACAGTGATCATTTCATAAGGCTTGCAGGTATCAAATCATTATGCAGTACTCCTGAAACTAATTTAATAATGTAGTATGTCAACTATATTTAAATAAAAAAATTAAGAGTATGAATGCATGAATGAGTCTAGTGACAAAGGAAGATGCAGTAACTATACAAAGAGCTCTATGCACTGTTCATGATTTTGGCTAACTCATATCAGCATTATACGTTTAGCATTGTGAACTAGAAAACAGGCCCATCCTGGAGATGCATTCTTGCAAGCTTGGTTTAGGTAGAAGAGAGTCAGCTGGGCTCTAACCTCCATTTGTTCCCTTGGCCAGTGACCTTCTGCAGTGAACAAAAGATGCAACTATACATGGTAGTCCTAGATACATTGACATATAAGGAATGGCAATTCACACATAGAAAAAGAAGAAAAATAAATTTGCTCTTGTTAAGCCATAATTTGAAATAATTCACGCTATTTTTTCCATTTTTATTCCTTCACTGCTGGAGTATATTCATGGCAAATTTACAGTTAAAAGTTCATGGTCAGTAGAAAATAGTATCAGGTCTCAGCAGTGTGCTTTTATTTCCTGACATATGTATTATCAGGAGAAAAAGGTAGGTACATAGAAAACATTAAATAAGAAGAAAATCTAATTTTTAAATCTTATGATTAAGTGCCTTCTTTTTTAAAAGTGAGCAATTCCCTTCAGTTAAAAGGAGTAACAGTAAAAATTTCTAAGCATTCTGATTTTATGTGGTTGCATTCCACCAAAAAAGTGATTATTTCATTAAAATATTTTGAAACAAGAGATTTTAAAATAGAAAATTCTGTAAAAACTAAAATAGGTTAAAACTTAAAAATGGTATAAAATGACTAATTTTAGTTGATTTGCAGAAACTAAAGGGTATGTCAGTAAAGATATTTATAACTAAATTAATACCCAGTAAAAATTAGTTTCTATCTCATTCCTCTTTAATAATTACACCATGCTGTAACCATTACCAAATTCATAATGCTCTCTTATTCATATATTTGTATGCAGTTATAATATAAACCTGATTTTTATCATTGTAACTTACCATCAAGAAAACTAGCTATTTCCTACTATATCTGCTGTTCAGATGGTAAAATTCCAAAACTAAGGAAATTGCTAAACATAAATGTCTTTCAGAGATTTGTATTATGTGGTAAATATGCAATTTTGCAAAACACAGGGTTTATAAATGGTGACTAATATGTACTGGAGATTACTAATAAGTCTGAGTAGCCATTTAAAGTGAATATATTAAAAATGGTTATGAGTAGAAAAATTACTGTATTTGGTACTAATTGTGGTTCTTTTTCCTTTACCACTTTCTGCGCTCATTAGAATCACATGTTACATGAATCTCTTCCCTTTGGAAAGTCAGACATTATTGTATGCCTTACGTCACTAGCTAACCTTAGCTTTCCACTCTACCAAGCTGTATAGGCATTGAAAGTATATACTTGTAGCAGAGGTAAGGACAGTTTTTATTCCACGGATAAAAAGCATGCATGAGCTGTATTGAACTCTCAAACTGCACTCTAGAGCTTACTAAAAATCTTTAGCAGACATTTTTTTTTGGGGGGGGTCAGCATTTCAACAAAAAACATGTATATTGCATTCTGTACCCTACTCTGAAAAGTCAGTTTCGAGTTTTACTCAAATGAGCATTAAAAACAATTAGAATAAGTCAAAAATATGAACATGAAGCTTAAAACAATTTAAAGATTTCTCTTAATTACAAAAAATTAAATTATAGGTATATACTTGGTAAGGCAAAAAGAAAATCTGCTTATGATCAGATCATGCTTCTCCTAGTAACAGTAACTTAGGGAGCATGGCATTTCAGTACAAGAAAATGGTGATTTAGCCTGAATCTCCTCCAATTCACTCACTAATATCCAGTGAGAGTCAAACTCCAGTTAGCCCAGACAAATGAGAAATATAGAATATATTCTTCTTTAAATAGAAAACGACATTTCACATCAACATCGGAATTGTTCAGAGAATCAGAATGAAGATGGCCATATATAACAAATAATTTTCATGTTCACAGAAAGGATTAAGATATGTTTCGTAATCTGTTTACTTGGTTCAGAAAGGAAAATTCAGCCACCGTGAGTCGTACACTGTTAAAAGGATGAAAGTCTTGCCCACGAGTTGCAAACACAAAGGTGATTCCTCCAGGGGATAAGAGGTAACTATATTAAACCCAAGTAAGTGTCTTAAGCATAACAAACACCTTTCTTCTAATTACATGTTCATCGAGAAAACTTATAATTTGATTTCCTGGCAGGAAAAGAATTTATGTGCAGTTGTGAATATTCTCATCTCCTAATAAATCATCAAACTGAAAATGAATAAATTGCTATTCTCATTTCCTCTTTCTTTTGAAAGAAGGTATTCACTGACATTTATATCAAAGATACATTAGGATAAAAGAGCAATTCTTAAAAAAAAAAAAAAAAGGAAAACCTAGGGGAAAGATAATCTTTTTTTAAGACATCCAGTATATTTTTTAAATACTTATTTAATTTTAATTATCATGTACTATGCAATTAAAATGATTTATTAGATCATTTTAATGACTATCAATCTTACATTGATTCTAATACTTAAAACTGTTAAAATCAATGATGCCACAATAAAATAATAAAATTATTTGCCCCAGAAACTCTCCAAATTTTAATTGATGTAAAATCAGACAGCAATAGCACTTCATGAATATATTAAGAAAATGTGGGTATCAAAGTACTCCTTAGTCTAGGTATTATACTCCCTGACGATATTTTTTTAATTAATTTATTTTTTATAACATGTTTTTTGGATGCACCCACAACATGCAGAAATTTCTGGGCCAAGGATCGAACCCACGCCACAGCAGTGAAAATGTCAAATCCTTAACCCACTGGAGCACCAGGGAACACCACAGGAACTTTATTTTGAATGAGAAAACAAAGGAGGAATAGTAAATTTGTACCTCAAAATGAATAACCTTCAATGTATAAGGCAATCAGTGGTGTATGTATATTTATAAAGAATTGTACATGGTCCTACTGAATAAAGTTTTTGCTAAATTGAAAATTCAAGCTATTTTAAATAGGAGTTCCCTTCGTGGCTCAGTGGTTATCGAATCCGACTAAGAACCATGAGGTTGCGGGTTCGATCCCTGGCCTTGCTCAGTGGGTTAAGGATCCAGTGTTGCTGTGAGCTGTGGTGAAGATTGCAGATGCGTCTTGGATCCCGCATTGCTGTGGCTGTAGCGAAGACTGGCAGCTACAGCTCCTGTTAGATCCCTAGCCTGGGAAACTCCATATGCCGCGGTTGCGGCTCTACATAAAGGCAAAAAGACAAAATAAATAAATAAATAAATATTTCAAAGGTGTCACACATTTATCTTTTATCTATTTAACATCTGCAAAGGGTAAAACAATGTCAATATTTGTGACTGTATGTGTATGTCTTCAGTAAAATACGACTTCAAATCACACCTAGGTTCATCTAAGAATTGGCAGTTTTGTGGAATTCCTACCAAGTAGGCACATGAATGTTTTCCTTTTTCCAATCCCACTAAACCAAAACTGATTCAGCTCCTAGAAAGGCTCAATGAAAATATGCAATGTCGTTAAGTAACTCATAAGAGAGCTGATTAATCAAATATTAGGGAAATTTTGAATAAAACTGTAAGGTGGATGAAGAGGGTTAGGACAGAAATGGGAAGACAAGAGAAATGGTAAGTGGGAGGAAATCCCAGTGATTTCCATAAATGCCCCTTCCAAGTCAACTGAGCAGATGTTTTTACAACGCTTTGCTCATACACTATGGCAAATACTCTAGGTATTTCTCTGAGTAATTTCCCTATTACATTAGAAATCATATTTTTAAAAAGAACTAACTGAAATGTGCTAAAAGCAATGGTAAAAGGTATTTTATAGAAATTCTCAATGTGTGATCTCTGAACCACTTCATCAGCAATACTTGGGAATTTGTTAGAAATGCAAATTCTCTGGCCCACCCCCAGATCTGCTAAAGCAGAAGACATGGGGCCCAGGAACCCAGGTTTTAACAAGTCATCCAGGTGATTCTGATACATACAAACATTTGAGAACTGCTGCTCTAGACTTTAAGAAAACAGAGCTTGGGGGCAATTACACCTTGAGGAGAAAGGTCACAAAGATTGTCACTGCACTAAATAATGCCAACTATTCCAAAGACATGTAAGGAGAGGTTTACCATTAGAAAACATGGAACCACAGACATGAAAAGAACTTAAAAGAAGTAAGAGATAATTACATGCATATTTTTGAGAAACTCTGAAATCCAATGTATGGCAAATCGTTGATTTCACATCAGTAGTTTTGAAGTCTACTTTTAGAGAGCATGGTTACATAAATTTTTATGTAAGTGATATATAAGAACACAAGCCAGAAAATTCACTAAACTGAAACTGAGTGGTTATGTAAAAGAGCATCCACTTGATAAGAATTTAATGCATATGTTGAACGCTCATCCTATTTAATTCACACTTTGTGAAAATTTTACTGCTTTTATGGGTATGTGCTGTAACAGTAACACTGACTGTGCAACACTTGGACAGGCAGATGGAAATATGTCCATTGTGCTATTGGAAACTGCTGATCCTGATCTTACTAAAATGAGTAAGGGTGTCATGCGCTAGTAACCTGACCTTTAACCTGAACTTTCCTTTGGGGAATTTTGAGATGGACTAAATCAATTGATATGGCCAATGCAATTGAAGGCCCTGTCAAAATTTTTACAGTATTTGAAGGGGGTAATTGGAATCTGAAATGGCCTGTAAGTAACATGGAGCTACAGTTTTCAATACACGAGGAATCCAACGCACTTGATTTCTTTATGCTGTATAACATGAAGCAAACAAAAAAATAATTTCCAAGCAAATACTGATAGACTCTGCTATTCTGATTCCAATATATGTCTGATGAGTTTTTCTTTACTATGAGAAATTAAAAACAGTTTAGATGAGAGATAAACGAGCTTTTAAAAATAAATGTAAGAAATATATCTGGATAGCGTGAACTATCATTTTCCCTAATAACTTCATAATTTGGGGAAATACGGAACACAAGGACGAGAGTTCTTTCACCTAGTTCAAAGGGAAAATATTTTATGAAAGAGCATAGTTAAATACAACCTTTATTTTACATTTAAAAAAACAATTAAATTGAAGCCAGATATTTTCAATTTCAAAAACTAAAATATATATTATATGCATTGATTTATGCCTAGGCCACAAGGTGCTTTTTGTACTGGACAGAAACATACAATGCTTTTTAACATCAATGTATGTTTTAAATTACACTAATAAGCAGCATATCAGCTGCGAGGTGAGACTGCATTGAAAAAGACTGCTTCAGCTTACAGAAAATACCAGCTGTCTCCACTCTGTGAAGATGGATTACCACCTGTCCTGTTATCTTCCATACACAATACAAGGCACGTTGGCCATTTTAACCAGGATAACTGTACCCATATGTTCTCTAATTCTGGTCTGCATGCTGCCTACCATTAAATATTCGTAATGGATCACTGTAAACAGGAGATTAGCATGGAAGACAGGGTGTTTAAGCAGAGTCTAAGCCTCTGTTTTTCAAAATCTTCCTTGTTCTCAAAACCTTGCATAAGCTATAGTATTTGTGATAATATCATCAATTTCAGCTAACTAGTAAAGCATCCACAAGAAAACAGAAAACAGTGAGGGTCTTTTTTTTTTCTTTTTCATTTTAAGGCATAGTGAGTTCAGGCAATATGTCACAATAAATTAAAACTTAGGCTGTCATTAAAAAATATATTAACCTTGTATAGTACAGGGAACTATACACAATCTCTTGGGATAGACCAAGATGGAAGATAATATAAGAAAAGGAACGAACATATACATATATATAACTGGGTCATTTTGCTGTACAGCAGAAATGGCACAACGTTGTAAACCAACTATATTTTAATAATTTTTTAATTAAAAAAAAGATAACCAACAGGGACCTACCATATAGCACAGGGAATTCTACTCAATATTCTGTAATAACCTATATGGGAAAAGAATCTGAAAAACAATGGGTATCTGTATATGTATAACTGAATCACTTTGCTGTACACCTGACACTAACACAATATTGTAAATCAACTGTTTTCCAATATAAAATAAAAATTGAATTAAAAAATACAGTAATCTTTAATGCTATCACATACATAATTTGCTAAAAATAATTTTGCTAGAAATTTTCTCCTTTTCTCATCATTTATAAAATGTAATTGAACGTACTTGACAGAAAATAGCATATGAAAAGAAGTACAGATTTTTAAACAGTATTATAACTGAAAAAGGTACCTTTATTTGAAAAATAAAATGCATAATTAGAATTATATTGGTTCTCTTACTAAATCGTTAACCAAAAAATTGGGATGGATAAAAGAATACGCAATGCTACTATGGAGAAAATGGAGTAAAACAATGTACCTCATTATCAAACACATACAAGTACTTGGTCAGCCTAATTTGAAACCAATTATATGTAAAATGTTGACTGATTAGATACTAACTTCTGTTCTGGTGAGTGCAGGGCTAACTCAGCTCTATGGAAATTAGACACAAAGTTGTGGCCCTACTACGTTTACCCTATGCTATAGCAAACTTAACAAGGGACCAAACAGCTCAGCTAGTAGCTGCTTTGCCTAATGTTCAATATTTAAGGCCTCTAGTTGATGTGATTTAGTCCGAATGATTAATGACCTAAAACAATGCAAAAATAATTTATAAAAAAAACATATATTTAAAATCCCATTGGAGTTCCCATTGTGGCTCAGTGGTTATCGAATCTGACTAGGAACCATGAGGTTGAAGTTTCGATCCCTGGCCTTGCTCAGTGGGTTAAGGATCCGGCGTTGCCATGAGCTGTGGTGTAGGTTGCAGACACCACTTGGATCCCGCGTTGCTCTTGGCTGTGGCAAAGGCCGGCAGCTACAGCTCCTGTTAGACCCCTAGCCTGGGTACCTCCATATGCCGCGGGTACGGCCCTAGATAAGGCAAAAAGACAAAAAAAAAATTCGATTGCTTCATCTTAGATTAACTAGAAAGATAAAGTGAACTCAAAATATAATCTCTCCATTATAAATAATCACAAAATTCTGGTCGCGTTAGAAGAAAATAATAGACAGATACTTGCAGATGTATTTTTGTCTTACATTTGTTGAGTTCTAATTTATATTAGTCAAACATTTTATTTCCTTTCAACTTGTAAAGTGTTAGAATTCCTGATTAAACTTTGAAATAAAAGGAACAGGGAGAAGCAAGAAGAGATTAAAGGAACACATTACAAAAGCTTTCTTGATTTACAAAAGTTTTCTTAGAGGAAAGCAGAAAGCTATTGTAATGGTTAAAGACAGAGCCCTTTCATGTGTGCAGATGGGAAGTACTTCTAGAGAGTGTCATATTTCCTTAGACTAAAGACCAAGAAAACCTAACTGCCCCAGGCCTAGAGTTTTGTAGTGAGAACAATTCATTCATTGACAGCATTAAGATTCAGTAATCAAAGTATGAGGACAAGGGTGTGATTTTCATCTTATCTGAGGACAAGTGACTACCAATTCAAAAGAAGCAAACGGTGGTCCTTTATTTCTCTGATTATAAATTTCATTTTCTATAAATCACTGATCATATAAGCCAAAATAAAAACATTGTGTTTGACAATTTTCAATAAAAATTTCATATTATTTTAAAAATCTTTTCAAAATTCATAAAACTATGTGCTATTAAAAAAAACTGAAAATATATTAAGCACAGAAATTTACCAAATATTTATTAACATTCCATAATACAAGAAAACTTATGCAGATTTAAAGGTAATACTACAATTTTTTTAAAATACTACTTGACTCGGTGCACATTACGAGTTTTGTTGAAAAGTTTAATATTAGAATGTCCCTAAGAGCCAGATAGAGAAGCTGTGTACTAATATCCACACTTATCTTATATCCAATTAATATCCTATTGGACTCTAATGGCCCTCACCAGCTACACCTATTTCCCTGACACAACTCCAAATCTCCATGAAAAGCCAGAAGAATCAATACTATAAATCAATATCTTTAGAAGATAGAACTTGCTTGCATTTTTGAGCACTGGCTTTGAAAATAGATGCAATGGTTTACAATACTGCATTTAATTTTATCTATTTAAATGCCACTAAAGCCTTTGCACCTACTGCTCCTGGATACATAATGCTAAAAAAATATAGAGTTGGAGCTTTCAAAACTATTTGAAAACTATAATTTTGGGGGAAAATTAAGTAGAAATACATTTATAGCATTCTTTGTCAAAAGTGATCTTTTCCAAAGGAAAATTTTATTTCTCTAATATGTATAATATACATATTTTATACATATATATACACATCTATATTCCATCCAAAAGAGAGTGTTAAGTAATAATCAGCAAAGATTAATGAAAATTTGGAGGCCTGTCTTATAACCGTTTTAACTATGACTCCAAGTTTGGTACTACAATAACTGGACTTAACAGTTTCCAATCTAGGAGTTCCCGTCGTGGCGCAGTGGTTAACGAATCCGACTAGGAACCATGAGGTTGCCGGTTCGATCCCCAGCCTTGCTCAGTGGGTTAACAATCCGGCGTTGCCGTGAGCTGTGGTGTAGGGCTGTGGTGTAGGTCGCAGACGCGGCTCGGATCCTGCGTTGCTGTGGCTGCGGCGTAGGCCAGTGGCTACAGCTCCGATAAGACCCCTGGCCTGGGAAACTCCATATGGCGCGGGTGCGGCCCTAAAATGACAAAAGGCAAAAAAAAAAAAAAAAACAATTTCCAATCTAGCTAAATACTGTAGTTTCCAGGAATAATTATTATTCGGTATAATTAGTTTAGACAGACATTACTAGTTAAGTTAAGGTATTGTCCTTTTGAAAACAAAAAAGAGAAACAAAAAAAGCCCAGATGGTACACATAAGAGTTTATGAGCATCTCTTTTGAACTAGTCAGGACAGGAAAGCTTCCACTGTTAACTTAATTACAGAAGTATACTTAGAGTAGAAGACTGACTGGAGTATTAGAAAACTGGTTAAGAAGTCTGAAATCAAAAATTTTTGCCATGAGTTTTTAGGTGGTATCATTAAATATTCATATTCCCATATAATAATGATTAACATCAGTATAGGCAGAATTTCTCTTATAAATGACTATTCACTTATTTTTAGAAGTAACTCTGGAGTCCCCTTGTGATATAGCAGGTTAAGGATTTGAGGTTGTCACTGCGGTGGCACATATTCAATCCCTGGTCCAGGAACTACCACATGCTGTGGAAGCAGCCAAAAAAAAAATTTTTTTTTAATTTTTAAACAAAATAAATAAATAAAAATAAATCTGAAATATTCTGTAATAATAAGGCACCGCCTCTTAGGAAAAACACCAACGATTTCTAAAATAAGAACAGATTAAGCTAAATTACACAAATTTAGGCTGCTTATTTTGCCTTTGATACCAAATTAAACATAAATAGACCTTGTTTATGGTGGCAAATTAACTTGTTTAATACCTAGCGATATGATTTATTTTATAAAAATCTCAATTTCCATCATCACTCTTCAGCTATCAAAAGAAGAAAAGAAGGCATATTTAAGGAAAGACTGTTAAAACTCCAGTCTCATGAAGTTCTTAGTCATCCTGAACCTTTAGACAGACCTTGGCATAAACTCAGATCATGTCACAGTAATATAATTTCTCTGGGGACATATCATTCATTCAGCTTTGAAGGCTTTATCTTAGATTCATCTGGCCTATTAACAATTCTAAATCAAAGAATCCAAACAAGAAAGCAAGCAAAAAGGAAATAATAACTGAGGATATTTCAACCCCAATTCTCAGCTTCCTTTCAGAAAACATCTCCTTCCTTTTCACCTTTTGCTACTTGACTTGCTATTAATATTCTTGAACAACAGAAGCTACTAGAAATGCCTCTTTATATGATTAATTTCTATATTTCTTTAAATACATAGCAGAGTTCTATACCATCCATAGGCTTTTAGCACACATTAATTGATGTTGAATAATGCTTGATAATAAGTTAAAAGGATAAAACATGATGTTGTGAGCACCAAAGCAAGTGGGTAGTAGATTCTAAATCAACTACTAAAAGAACATATATATATATGGTAAACCATTTATGGAAAAATTATAAAAACAATTCTAATTTATTCCTTCTCCTATGACATAAGATTAGATTGTGTTCATAACATTTACATCTAAAAATGGAAAAGAAATCTGTAAATGGAAATTACATCTATAAATGAAAGTCATTTTGCTGTGAAAGAAATGTGTAAATGTTTTGGAATGCCTATGGTTCGTAAAAGAGTCAGAGTATCAAATACGATGAGAGAAAGGGAGAAAACCAGCTATGATGGAAGAACAGCTTGGAAAAGCTATTACCCAGAAAAAATTCTAACATGGAAAATATGGTAACTTTTGTTCAATTTAGAGAACAAAAATAAGCTATAAAATTTAAAGAACTTTTTGATGCTTTTAACAATTAAAGATGAATCATCATCCCTTAAATTGGGAATTTTTAGATTTTGTTTCATATTAAATTGGAACAATCTTTCCTAACTCAGTGTTTGCTTACTTTTCAGGGTATAAAAAAAAAATCACCAAGTAGTCTGCGATAGGGGAGCCAAAAGAAATAAATAATCATCTCAATTAGATGCTGACTTTCTTTCTTCAACTTTCCAAGTTCAGACTATTACACTGTGATCATCATTCAGCTGAGTCTTCTCAGCTGCCTAAGAAGGTGCCAGAAGGTCTGGTCTATCTGGGAAGCTGAATATAATGCATACACACATCATTCATACTTTTAGGAAGCCTCATGCAGCAAAGAATGCTCATGGGTAACCGATAGCCTACCTCCATAAAACACTCTGATGTGAAAAAAATCAAGCATCTGGCAATTGTCCTAATCTGAGTGTGTTTACTTAATTCTCTACCACATGTTTCTACAAACAATTTATTGATCCTTTTTTGTGGTTCTTTCTGGAGCAAAGGAACATTACCACATTGACATGAATTTCCATATGCTTACAAATACTTTAGCAATTTCAGTTAAAAGTTCAGTGATAACTGACTTTAGTTAAAAGTCAGTGATAACTGACAATGTTGTCTCTAAAATTATCCTAGCAAAGTGAATTATGACTACTTCCCTGAGACATATATGCCATTCAAGATATCAATTTGTGTTGGGTTTTCTCAGTGGATATTCTATCTGTCAGGAGATCATGGTCCCCTGAACTTCAAACAGTCCCAAGTGAGTCCTCAGAAATGGCGCTTTCATGGATCCTCTGAAGCAAGGAACTCATACATATCCTTGACCAGACAGTGTAAAGCAGGACTGAAATACTGGGACTTTCACATCATGGAAACGTACTAGCCAGAGATAAATAACTCATTTTTTAAGTTGAAAAGCTGTGTTGACTTTGACAACATAAAACATGTATAAGGGTAAATTAAGTAGAATCAAAGCAGATGGCCCTAACAGAAAGTTAAACATGTCACAAGAACAAATTCATCAATACGAGAGAAAGTATGTTTTCACAGTATAAGTCAACTGAAGCTTTACTGTTTCCCAACTGTTTACCTAGTGATTGCCTATCAATATCCAGGCTTTAAAAGATTATCTATGCCATGTCAGAAGATCCCAAATATTGATCTCTCCTGGACATCCTGGTCATGTTCTTTTAAGTGGTCATATGTAAAAAAGAATTGCATGTGAAATAATGTTAACATTTTACTGGTTCTTGTCTATGAGTGTAGAATAGGAAAAAAGAACAGAAAAATCTAAGTTGAAAATTGTGTATATAAGAAATTAGAACTTTTGGCAGTCATATAAGCAATTATTTTACCAAAGGAAATAATACATAACATGTTTTGCCATTCTTTTTGTGACGGTAATTTTCTCATGTACAATATGAATTTGTCTAAAGTTTCACATTCATGATTGAGAATCCCTCATGATTAAGGAGTCTCGTTAAGCATCAGAGGCAAAATAACAAGAATTATGAGTATGAGCACAGTTATTTAAACTACTTGGGCCTCAAGATCATCATCTGAAAAGTGAGGGTAATAATAAAGCCTACTTCGCTGAGTTTTGGTGAGGATTAAATAAATTGACACAACACTGTAAATCAACTATATTCTAATAAAAAATAATTAATAAAGATTCTAACACTTAGTAAACACTCAAGCATTGGCTATTATGAATAACATGGCCTTTTACCTCAACTTCTTCCAAAACGCTAAAAAACTTAGATTATATTCTATAGTAAGATTTTACTAAGGGCCAATTTGTCCCACTAAGTTAAATATAAAACAGAAATACATTAATATTAATATTTTAGTTTGAATACTAAATATTCTTCTTCTTTTGGTTCTGTTGAGAATTTCAGTATACCTTCCAGAGCTAACTGCTCTCACCATGGTGCTTAAAAACCTTCTAAACAGCCAGGAATGTACTTAAGAAGTTTGATTAGCCCCTTATGTGAGATAAATGAATGGTTTTTAAAAACACTGAGTGCAATACAAGTCATTTGGAAATGAGAGTTTCTCTGTAGGACAATAAATGTCGCACATGTAATGTCTCTAAAATAATATGACTTTGTTCTCAAAATAAGTCCACCTTTTAAAAAGTTAGAATTTTAGCAAAGTACAAAGATAAAAAGAAAAAGGTTATAAGTGGCAGAATACAAATGGTTATATTTGCACACAAAAGGTATAACAGTTCACTGGCCCAAAAGCACATTTTATACAGCAGACAAAATCTGGCATGAACAGTGAAATCTGTCAAACAGTTATAATGTAATGAAAAGATGTGGTCCATATTAAAAAAAAAAAAGAAAAAGAAAAAAAAGAAAAGAGTTTTAACCATCTAGTGAATTAAATATGTAAAAGCCAGACTACGTTTCCATGGGATTAAAGGCAGACAAGGCTAGTTAATAGAATAAATGCTGTCAGAATAGAATCCAAAACTAAGTCTAAAGTTGTCCTTCAAAAATAAAGAGCTATTGTGGAAAACAGTATGGAGATTCCTTAGAAAACTAAAAACAGAATTACCATTTGATCCAGCAATCCCACTCCTAGGCATCTATCCAGAGAAATCCATGACTCAAAAAGACACATGTACTCCAGTGGTCTTTGCAGCACTCTATACAGTAGCCGAGTCATGGAAACAACCTAAACGCCCATTGACAGAGGAGTGGATAGGGAAGATGTGGTACATATACACAATTTTCAGCCATTAAAAGGAATGAAATAACAGCATTTATAGCAACATGGATGGACCTAGAAATTATCATGTGAAGTGAAATCAGTCAGACAATGAGACACCAACATCAAATGCTACCACTTACATTGTGGAATCTAAAAAAAAGGACACAATGAACTTCTTGGCATAGCAGATACTGACTCACAGACTTTGGAAAACGTATGGTTTCCAAATGAGACAAGATGGGGGGTGGGGAGGTGCACTGAGTGTTTGGGGTGGAAATTCTATAAAATTTTGTTGTGATGATTTTTGTACACCTATAATTGTAATAAAATTCATTAATAAAAAAATAAAGAGCTAAAAAGTAATCTCTTACTGTTTCCACACCCCACATTACCAAGCAGAAGTATAAGTTGAAAACTGTGGAAGATCACAGAGGAATGTACCTTCTGGAAGTAGAGTCCATCCCTGCCACATACGCTCATGGCCTACACTCACTCACCAATAAGCCCTAGACATACAAGTTCACATCACTGGTCTGAAATACTGGGACACATAAACCAAAGGGCACAAATACTTATGAAAAAGTATAATTTTAAAGTAAAGATCATAGAAAAGCATAAAAGAAAAGATCATAGACATGGTTGTCAGAGCTAATTAAATTTAATTAGCTCCCTCTACTTCTGGCTTTCCCTCTCCTTTCCCTATTTATTTTTATAAAACTGCTGCCTGAATTTCAGGTATTAAGACTGCACAGTTTTGCAAAAGCATTAAAAAAAATCAGAAGTTGCAGGGATAACATTGATTACTTAATAAAGATAACTACCTCTTATCTGTACCATGCCTATGTCTGACTAAACATTTTCCAATAGTTACCAATTACGCAATTATTATGTAAGATGGTAAATAACATTGCCTATCTGCAGATAAGAAAATTAAGTCATAGATATTATAAGGCATTATTGGGTCCTTAGAAAAGCCACAGAAAATCAATCCCAAGTGTTAAGCTAATAAAAGTGATACATCAAATATTTTGGAGTCATTTTCTGTGCCAGGCACTGTTCTAGATCAACTTTTATCTGTAGTAGAAAAGTCCTTATCCTTGTGCAACTGATACTGCAGGAAGGGAGTTCTATATCATTATTAAGATGACCCCAGCACTCTTTTGCTGTTTGTTTGCTTGTTTTATTTTTAGTTGTTTGCAAGTCCTTTACTGCTGAAATGGAAAAGAAAGGATTCAGACCCTGTCCCTCTTCCTCATGGGCCATACATAGAACTGTAAGTTACCAATGGACAGATTCCAGACATTTTAAGCAAACTGAAGAACAAGCTTTTGGAGATGTGTGTAACTCCACTCTAAAGCAGCCCCCCTCTTTTGTAGAAAACCAGAAGCCTATTAGGGGAGAAAAGATACTGGGATTGGGAAGAAGAGAAAGTGATTGATAATACTCCTTGTTCTAGAAGAAGTTAATCCTCTCTCAAGCCACCTCCCCCACTCATCAACTCAAGCAGCAAAAGAAATATATCCTTCAGGGAAGTCCTTTGCCCTGTCACCTACATAAGCATCAACAGCTCAACAGCTTTCATCATGAACTGTTAACTGATTGCCCAAGTTCCTCAGATGTGTGAACTAAGTGATGGAAAATAGTACTTTGAAAGAGGGACTTGATCTGTGGAATTCATGATCTATACTTTCATATTTTAAAATTGGAAAATATTTTCATTTAAAACAGTTACATGTGCTATATGTAATACTAGAGAAATATCACCTGAAGTCGGGGGGCAATGGAGAAATTTCTAAATTTAATCAATTCCGTTAGTGAGCCAAAAAAGAAATATATGTGTATGATAAAAATTACTTTATAGACCTGAAGAAATGATGGTTTCTGAATAATAAAACAGTGATTATACAGACATGTATACTCATCTACTCAAGTTTTCTCATTGAGCCTCAACATGTGACACAATTACATCTAAACTTGAATCTAAAATAATTTCAAATTAAATATTAATCAAAGGTACAATTACACCAAATCAATTTCATGCATTGCCATCTTACAGGATGAAGGCAAACTGAAGCATAAATTATTTATAAGAAAAAAAATCCATAATAACATTGTGCTAATCATCACAGTAATTTCAGGGCAAGGGTAGAAAGAGAAGATTTCCTTTGTTCACATTTTTCCTACCCAAAATTTCATGAATAAATCATATGCAACAACCCTATTTTAAAAAACTAAAGAAAATTTGAATCTGATGTTCTTTAAAACATTAAAAAGCAAAGAGGAGCTTTAACTGAATCCATAACAGCATATAAAAAGATTTCCTTGATTTGTGTGGGTGTGTGTGTTTGCATGTATCCTTCTGGCTTCAATAAAATCCCTTTAAAGTTGGAACCACTTTACTCTAACATTCTTTCCTCCCTCTTGTTAGTATCACTAACTGTTGTTAACTCAGAAAAGGGTTATCATCAGCACAACTGAGTTAGTCAAAAGAAATAGTTACCAATGTCAAGGACTATCCCCTTCCAGTTTAGAATGGATTTTGCGTCTTTAGGCAAAAGTAGAAAGAGTGTTTAAAAAAATTTTTTTTTCATTTATAATGATTTTCATTTTTTCCATTATACCTGGTTTACAGTATTCTGTCAATGTTCTTCTGTACAGCAAGGTCACCCACTTATACATACATGTATACATTCTTTTTTCTCACATTATCATTTTAAAAATATTAATATAAAATTTTAAATACTTAACATGCTTACTTATATATACATATTTAAAATGTTTAAACATATTGAATGTTTAAAATTCATATTAAAATGTTATAGTAGATATGTTTAGTTCTATTAATTTTTAAATAATGTTACAAGAGAAAAATCTGAATTCTACATTTTATAGAAGAATTCTATGTGGTCATGCTTTTAAATTGATGTTCAAGCAATGTAGGTTGGATTTTTAAAACAAACTTCAAGATAAAATTTTATACTATATATTTACATATAAATGTTAACGTGAGGTTATCTAACAACTTAGGGGGAAAATGATGCTTATTTATACTGATGTATACCCACACATATTTCTTTTGAATATCCGTGCATAATATCTTTTATTTTGTATAACTTCTAAAAACTTGCTTCACTCTATTTAAGGCATATTAAATGTATAGTCTGAGATATTGATCAGAATAAGATGTTAATGCTGTACTTGAAGTTCATTTCAAAAACACTGAGATGTGCAATCATAGACTTATCATTACAGGTGATTCTAGACCAAAATTATTTGTTTCTAAATAGGAAAAGAAAAAGATTCATAAAGCAGGCAGGGCACAAAAAGTACAGATAATTTGTATAATCTCTTATTTCCACTGGGGAAACAAAATGCCAAATTGTACTTTAGCACCTTCAAATATAAGAAAGAAAACAATTTTTTTCCATTGTTTCTGGTTGGAGGACATCACTGTACAGAATTTTTTACTGACAGAAGTTTAGTAATAATACATTCTTTGTGACCTGTGCTAGGTATCACATGCTATACATAGTGCTTAAAATTAAGTGGGAAATACAGATAAGTAAACATTTAATTACAATACAGGACTTACATGCTGTGATCAAGGAATATACAGTGGTGTGGGCAAAGTTAACCTTGACTTGTGATGGGGGGAGGAATAGGGGATTCAGAAAATGAGGTTTGGAGGAAGTGATGGCTCTTCTGAGCTCTGAAGCAATAAATAGCTTTTTCCAGATCAAAGGGATGGGAGTAGGAAAGTGTAAATTCTAGGCCACAGTGCCAGGATCACACAGATCCTTGCAAGTCATTTTAAAGAGTTTGGACTCCTGGAGCAATTGAGAGTCTCTGAGTGAGCAATCAAGAGGGACAGACCAGATTTTTACCTGTAAAGAAGTATTACAGTTATCTAGGTGAGAAGTGATGGTGATACTAATAGAAAAATAGTATAGGGCATGGAGATAAATGGGAAAACTCTCTAAAGATATTCAGGAAAAAACATCAGCAAGATCCTGATCACCTGTTATGAACAAGATGGAAAGAAAGAAGGAAAGAATGGACCTCAGATGACTGGTCTGGGGTTATAGATAGATGGCAATATTATTTTCATAGGAAATGAAATAATAGGGCAGGGATGGAAGAAAAGATGATAGTCCCATTCTGGACATTTGAGCTGGAGGTGCCAGCAAGAGCTCCAAATGGAGCTGAGTACAGGGGTTTAGCTAGGGAGAATAGGACAGGGAGTGAATCAGGACAATTTTGAGAACTGGATCCAAGGAGGAAGGTGGTCATCCAGGGTAGGTACAGAGCAAAATCCTCCTGGAATGCGAACATTTCAGAAATAGACCAAGAAAGAGCCAGATAAATAAGAGGAAAATCAACAGCATGTGTGTGGTAGCCCTTGCTATTTGCCTACTAAATACTCTGTTCTTTCTTCTAAGAAGATACCAAATTTTGTTTGGAGAAGAAATGGACCAGTTAAAAACACATCTCTCTGTGCAACTTTGAAACTAAGGGTGGCCATGTAATATCAACCTAACCAATGAGATGTAATCAAACTCTAGTGGGTGGGATTTCCAGGAAATTTATCACTTTTCTGAAAAAAAATAGGCTGCTGATTTTTTTTTTTTTTACATTCCTCCCTCAAGAATAGCACAGAAAGGTTACCCTGAGAGGTACACCAGTCACCTTGCAACCACAAAAAAGAAAGTCACATACTAAGGTTGGCAGAGCAGAAAAATCAAAGGAAGGTGGATTCTTAGTGGCTTCTTGGAACTGTTACATCTTCTCTCTACAGCACTCAGCCAGAATCAAATTTAAACCTATTTGACTAAATTGTCTTACTTTGCTTACATGCAGTAGGATGCAATCCTGATCTAGTTGATTGCCATAAAATTCTGGGAAAGAGAATATTTCACAGAGAAGGTCAACTATGTCAAATGTCTGCAATAGGTAAACTGTATCCATAACAGAAGGCTTAGAAGTTTAGAAAGCTATTACGAGTAACAGGATATTAGTGAGAGAGAAGGGTAAGGCCACACACTGTGCTAAGCATCTCTGCAAAGTTTTGGTAAAGTACCATATTTAAATTTCTTATGTTTGGAATATTGAATGGACCCTGTTAACGGACTTCAACATGCAGATGGAGGAGAAGAAAACATCCCTGGACACAAAATTGAAGCAATAGAATAACATGTTTCTTACTCTTACGATCTTGAAACAAAGGAACCATTAAGGTAACCACACACCTGAATTTGAGATACATACATATTGCACATCCTCCCACAAAGTAACAAATATTGTTTATCCGAAATGGTTTGAGAAAACAAACCTTTTTCTGAAAAAAATCCTTTGACAGTTCATTTAAGTGTGGGAATCATAATAATTTAGATCTCCGATGTGTTTCATACCATTCATTGATATTTTAAAAGCTCTAAAGTCTTATAGAAAAGAGATATGTTTAAAGATGTATTTTCCAGATTATTTTTAACAGCTTATAGAAAAAATTCATTGGAAAATATTTTGAGAAAGGCCACAATAAAAATTTCAAGTGTTATCCATGTCAATTACAATACCTCTACAAACCATCAAAAGCATATTGTCATAAGAGACATACTGTGTACTGATGTATGAAGAATACTTATCATTTCATAAATATTTATGTGGATTTAAATACATTTTAAAGATGACTGCCTCTGAGAACAGTAAGCTTTTTCTAAATATAACCACACATGGCTACAGGTTTTCCGCATCCCCCTTCCTGAAATAAAGAGATATTCTTTGGGATCATAGGAATGGAAGAAGCCCAGTAATAGTAACGTACCTAGCACAATACATAGCACATAGAACAATAACTACCATTCATACAATGCTTGCTGTGGACCAGGCACAGTTCTAAGCACATTATACATGTGAACTTAATTCTCATGAAATGTCTGTTAGGTAAGTAGAATAATATCCCCACTTTAGAGGTGAGAAAATTAAAGCATAGAGAGGTTAAGTACTTCACCAAGGCCAGAGAGCTATGCTAAATAAACACTTAAAGTTTATTGGGAACAAAATTTGTTTTACCTTAACGACAACTAATTGTATAAGGGGTTTCCATAATACATTCTATGGATAAAAGCCATTGGATTAATGATTTAAGAGAACTCCTTATACTAAAAGAAAACAAATTCCTCTTGGAATAGGTCATCAGAAATACACCATTATTCACCTGAAGTTGATGATCAAAATTTTGAAGGAGACTGAAGAATCGTAACCAACATAGTCCAGAAAGAATCTATCTCAAAGGAAAACACTCAGAGACCTAAGTGGTCGTTACTTTTGAAAAAGAAGGAAAGAGGGGTTCTCCTATTAAAATTAAAGTAATAACTTTGTGCTAACATATGCTAATGCATATAAGGAATTTTGATAATGGAGGCTAGAAAATCTTTTGCTCTGATCCTCTTTTAATACAACAAATGATCCTTAGGTAATTTAAAAGTCAGAAGGAAAGATTAAATGATTTCCAAATGACCATTCCAGCCCAATTCTATTCTTATTACTCAAAGTGGGTTAAGAATCAGGTTGCTGCTATAGTTCAGGTTCTGTCCCTGGCCTGGGAACTTCCATATGGCCATAAGACATATTCTCTTCTCCTGTGGAATTTCCATTCATTGTTGCTTTCTTTCCTGAGGTGGTTCCCAAGGAAAATACGTTATAATCACATTTTCCAAGAATTGCTTTAAGCAAGATTCAACAAGGTTACAACCTGCCCTACACTTCTATGTTAGAACTAAGGGAAGTCACGTGGGTGCCGCGACACGTGCTAAATTATGTGATCAGAATGCTCTCAGTGTCCTTCTACATCAAACACAGGCTCCTAATCCATTTTCTAGTGTCTGAGTGAGATAAGAATCTAATAAAGGGTAACTTAATGTGACTCAATCTAGATAAAGTACAGTATTATCTGGGAAAGAGATGGACACAGGGTGATGGAGAGGGAGAGACTGAGACAGACTATAAATTCTTTGTGTGGAGGGGGTGTCCTTTCCCATTTTCTTTCTAACTTCTTGGCTTTTATTCTAAGTTTTACTCCATCATTCACTGGATAAGATTAAAAATGTCCCCATTCAGGCATACTAAATAATTTGGCCATAAACTTTTATTTCTCTTGACAAGTCTAAAATGTCATAAGTGCTATTAAAACCTGAATTTAAACCTTAGGTTAAATATGACATAACTTAAAATGTTACTAAAGCTACAGTTTTCACTTTGGATATGAAGAGACTGGGATTAGAAACTGTTTTATTATACTCAGAAACCTAAATTAAACATCAGATGTACTTTATTAAAAATCAGGCCCCACTTAATAATGATCTTCAAACATACGAGCTGCTATATTTTAAAAATGGCTTTTAGGTTATCACTTACCATATAAAATGAAAGAAAGTCATGCTGTTGCATAGACTTTAAGTAAATTAAAGTAATAACTTTGTGTTAACATATGCTGGTGCATATAAGGAATACTGATGATGGAGGCTAGAAAATCTTGTGCTCTGATCCTCTTTTAATACAACAAATGATCCTTAGGTAATTTAAAAGTCAGAAGGAAAGATTAAATGATTTCCAAATGACCATTCTAGCCCAATTCTATTCTTACTAATAAAAACCTTTGGTTTTTTTGGTTGGTTTTGCTTTGTTTCTATTTTTAGAGTTTTCATTTTAGAAAATGTAAAGAAAAATAAAGAATCTAGCATTTCACTTTTGGATAAAGCTAAGCAAATACAGCCTTCCATGAATTTACTTAAAAATGCCTAAGATACATTTCACGTATTTCTTTCCTTGATAAACAATAGTATGGATATTAAAGTCTGAAAATCCTCTTCTCTGCTTAACATTCCACTATCTATATATATGGAGAAATTTTTTCCCGCACTCATCCAGTTGAATATATTTCTCTGCTCTTCCAAGCTCATCCCTACCATATCAGTACCCTCCCCACCCTAACTCTGATCTGCAGCTCACACAAGCACTCAACTCTCCTCTGCTCTTTCCCCACCCCACCCCCTCTCTCCTTGAGTCCCTATATCTGTTACTCTGGGTATGCTTCCCTCTGTGTCCCTCTTGTGCTCTCTTTTCTATGAGTTCCTCTCTCCCCATGTCCACTCCTGAATGCTGTCTCTGCTAGTCTCTTACTTAATCCTCTCCACTCTCTGCTGCCTTCACTTCTTACTGGTTTAGAAATCCAAGATAATTCACCTAAAATCATGTTTCATTCGATTATTTTTTTTAAATCAGCCACATTGGGCTCACATTCTCAAACAGTGTTTGAGGCTCTAGGGGTTGAGCAGGGGTCTATAAATTCGTTCAGCACAATTGTATACCAGTGCTTCTAACCTGAACTTGCTTGCATATGAGTCACCTTAAAATACTGTCTAAATACAAGGTCTGATTCAGGTGGTCTGAAGCATCTCTAACTTGCTACCTGATGATGTTAATGCTGCTTGTCCATGGACTGTATTTTGAATAGGAGTCTCCAGCTGCTACCTGAAGTGGACCCAAACATTTCTACATCTGAGTTTGCCTCCCCTATCCAGCTGGACACATTACCATTCCTGTAGTTTTCTTCTCTTTTTTATCCATATCATTTATAGTTATTGAAGCACCTATATTTCCACTGGTTTTTACATCTCATTTTAGGTAAGTTTTTGAAAAAATATTTCATCAACCACATACCAAAACCTAAGTTTGTAATACGAAATTTAAAACATTATTTTGTTGTAATTTTCCTTTGATTTCTCATTAAATTTTCTTCATTAAACATAAATCCATTCAACTATGATAACAGCTTTACACATAACATACAGTTTACTGGCAAAGTATAAGAATGCAAATAATTCTACTTTACAGAATACTTATTTCCCCACCCTCCACCCCCATCCAGAAAGAAAAAGAGAAAGTAAAGATGGTTAGATTCTGTTTTGCATATGTAAAGTTTCTCTAGAGAACTGCAGAAAACCCCTTCAGGAACTGTCAATACTAATTCTTTCCTAATCAGTTAGGAAATTTTAACCCCTTTCTTTTCTATTAGTCAGTCTCTATACTCATAAATACAGGCTGATATTACTCAGAGGGGGTCACTCCACTTAGAGAGCCTGCCCTACACTTACTAAAGCCTAAAAATAACTCATTTGACTTTTTGTACCAGAGGAAGTCAACTAAGTTTCCTGAGTAATGTTATCCTCAGAAGAGCCAATTAAATATTCCAAAACCTTGAAAGAAAGAAAAACTCCCAGGAAAATAGTACCAAGATTGCATTCTAAGAGTCGTGCCTTCAAATGAGTGTTTAAGATCAGGTAAACTACTTGCCTTTCCAAAGAAGTTCTGTGGAAATGAAATTGTTTCTTGAAATGGCATTCTGATGCTTTATGATGTTCCTCGTACATGAAATAAAACCCATTCCTGTTACAGGTTAACTCACATCACTTACAATGGGCCAGGATGGGTGCTGGGCACTTGAGTCACAGATGCTTCCAGAGGAGCTGACTCTTGAGCTGATTATAGAGAGTAACTGGTAGAACAAGAGAAGCACCTTCCAGGCTGAGGGAACAGAGGAAAGTGCTAGTTCTTAAGACTGTCGTGGACTGGGGCATACTGAACTAACTACCATCAGCCATTCAAAGTTAACATAACCTAAACTAAACTCTCAATTCTGCTTGCATAGTCCTAGACTTGACTTTGACTTTTCCATCAACAATAACTGCATCTCTTACAAATACTAACACTGCCTGCCTTTAGAGCGATACATTTTTTGAGGGAACTGAAGGGAAGTTTTGAGCAAATTTAGTTCCTCTAATAATTTAGACAGTTTCAAATGAAGATTTTATTTAACTTCTTAATGGAAATTAATTTTCTGATTATAGCATAACAAAAAAATGCATTTGAAAAGATTCTTATTTGAAATTGCAAGGTCACAAGTCTAAGCATTGTAAATAAGTGCATTTTTGTATAATTGTTGATTAACTATACTATTAAATAATGTAAAAAAAGTTTCAGTGATAGAGTTCTGAGAGGCAACTGCTTATAGACTCAATGGACTTTAAAAAAAATTTTTTTTTAGTGAAGTAAAAATATATTTACTTTCAAATATCTAATTTAATATTTCAGAGGCCCATAAAAATGCATGAACAATGACAACTGCAAGAGTGCTTTCATTGCCTTTATTTATGTATAGGAGCCTCTGGATCTGATAACACAACCCCACAATAGGGACCTTTCTTCTGATCAGAAAGAAGAACTCACATTTGGGTGTGGAAAGCAGGAGCTGGGAATGCAATGAGTTCACAGTCTTGAAAAGTGAGAGTGTTACTTATCGTGAAAGCAAGCCCAGCACAAGGAAAAGCATGTCCCATTAAAGATTTCTCTATGGATAAACCATCACTGTAGGTTTCTCAGCAGAAACACCAAAGCTCAAAATCCTTTTGGCCAAACATAATATTAAAAGCTCAACTTAAACTGGTGTGACCTCTTCATCCTGAGACAATGTAACCCTTCCTCAAACCTTGTAACCAATCACATCCTCAAAGCACTTCATTCAACAGCAAATTCCTGCATTTTATCTTCCTATAGTTCTTACATCCTCTGAGAACTGTAGAAAGAAAACCTCAGTATTTTTTATTATACGAAAACTTGGTATTTTTCACTATTTTGTTTTATGGTAAATATAAAATGGATTTTCAATTCTTCATGTTGCAGCTAATCAAATTAGAGGTAATAATTAATAGTGTCTATCAAATAACAGTCAATGAAGAAAAATAATTCAATGAATAATAATTATTTAATAAACACCAGATTACTAAAAAAAAAAGGCAGTAACTGTATCTCCTGCAAAATCTCAAATTTTACTGTCTCACCCTGTAAAATTAAGTCAAGTCTTCACTCTCCAAATCTAAAGTGCATTTTTCCCTTCACCTCCATTACTACACATATTTCAAACTAACACTATCTCTTGCTTGTAATACTGTAGTAGTTCCCTAGTTGGCCTCCTCGAATCATTCTGCAATTTATTCTTTACATGTGTAGTATGCAAGTATCACATGAATAACAATTTAAAATGTGAATCAGATAACGTCTCCTCCACCACTGCCTAGAAAACTTCTGTGGCTCTCATTGCATTGAATCCAACATCATTAATCTGGTTACAGGATCTTGCATGATCTAGCCCTCACCCAGTTATTTCTCTTACTCATATGCCATACTAGCCATCTTTCATTTTCTCAAGTATGCCCAAGTCTATCATTTCTCATGGCCTTTGAGTTGTCCTCATCTTTTTTGACAAATCTTTTTTTTTACTTTTTGCCTTGATAACATCCACATGTATTTCTGCTCTCCACTTAATCCCAATCCTTCCTGGAACTTGTCACAATTTTTTTTTTTTTTCTTTTTAGGGCCACACCCACAGCATATGGAGGTTCCCAGGCTAGGGGTTGAATTGGAGCGAAAGCCAGGGATCAAACCCTCCTTCTCATGGATACTAGTTGGATTCGTTTCCACTGAGCAACGACGGGAACTCCCACTTGTCACAATGTGAAGCATAAAGTTATTTATCTGTATTATTATTTACTTATTTTCTGTCATCACACCCCTCCTTCCTACTATACTGTAATTTCTATGAAGGCAGAAACCACTTCCTTTTTTGTTTACCGCTGAATAGCTAAAACTTAGCAGAATGCCTATAAAGAGTTACTTAGGGAAAAAAACACCAAATTTTTTGGATAAACTACACTTTGTTACTCTTCATATTTTTATTTAATGCCTGAGATTTTTAAAAACATTCAATAGGGCTTCTTTTTTTCTTTTTACAACTGCACCTGCAGCATCTGGAAGTTCCCAGGCTAGAGGGTCAAATCGGAGCGGTTAGCTGAGGCCTACACTATAGCTATAGCAATGCTGGATGCAAGATAACTGTGACTTAAGCCACAGGATCCTTAACCCACTGAGTGAGGCCAGAAATTGAATATGCATTATCATGGTCACTACATTGGGTTCTTTTTTTTTTTTTTTTGTCTTTTTGGCTTTATGTAGAGCCGCACCCGTGGCATATGGAGGTTCCCAGGCTAGGGGTCTAACAGGAGCTGTAGCTGCTGGCCTTCGCCACAGCCACAGCAACGCAGGATTCGAGCCGCATCTGCAACCTACACCACAGCTCACGGCAACACCGGATCCTTAACCCACTGAGCAAGGCCAGGGATCGAACCCGCAACCTCATGGTTCTTAGTCGGATTCGTTAACCACTGAGCCACGAAGGGAACTCCACTACATTGGGTTCTTAACCTGCTGAGCCCCAACAGGAATTCCTCAGTAGGGCTTTATTCTAACCTAACAAAAAAAGTTTTGATTAATAACTAATGACAGATTTAAGTTCATTTATATTGTATTAATTAAAATTTTACTAAGAATTTGGATGTGTTTTGTTAAATATACTTATCACTGAAGCAAAATTTTTGAAATAAATACAAATGATTCTCAAGTTAGTCTGTGCATGTGGGAAAGACATCAAGCATTTAAATAATAAACTAGCAGGATTAAATGAAGGAGTGATATGATGATAAGATTTAAGAGATAACCCAATCTACCTTGTTATTTTATTATTTTTTAAAGACAGAATTGTTGACATGAGGAGACACTGCCAAGAATTTCCCATAAATAACTAAATACTGAATTGATTTCCTGGAAGCCTCAAGGGACTTTATATCTAGGCATCAAATAGTGTTGAAATAATTATCCTAGTACTTTTCAGCATGTATAGACACCATCTACTTTTTGAGAAAATAAAAGGAGTGGCTCATGAGACTGGTAATGGAATACATAAACTTTAACCCTAAGATCACTGGATTGAATCTGTTCCAGGATGGTATATGTAATAGTATTCAGCAGATGGAAGCTGTTTTGTAGCATCCAATCACTCTAGAGAGCTAAACTTTTCCATTTAGTCTTTACGACATAGCTATGTGTTCTGACATAGCCAATGCCGTTTTTGGCCATCTAAGAAAAGATCAGATATTAATTGAATAGCAAATAATTTTCCACAGAGAACAGAGTGATATTAGGAAATCTATAAGGATAACCACCCAAATTTCAACAGTGATTAACTCTGAGTAATGAGATTACAAGAACACGTATGTATTTTCTAGAACATATATTAGTTCTATTAGAACATACATTAGTTCTGTACTTAGAACATATATTAGTTCTGTATTTAGAAATAAAGTGTACTGGGTTTTTTGTTTGTTTGTTTTTGTCTTTTTAGGGCCACACCCATGGCATATGGAGGTTCCCAGGCTAGGGGTCGAATGAGAGCCACAGCTGCCGGACTACACCAGAGCCACAGCAACGCAGGATCTGAGCCATGTCTACAACCTACACCACGGCTCACAGCAATGCTGGATCCTTAACCATGGGCAAGGCCAGGGATCAAACCTGCATCCTCACGGATGCTGGTCAGATTCGTTTCCAATGAGCCACAATGGGAACTCCCACACTGTTTTTAAGTTATTTAAAAAATGATTTCTGTAAGCTTACTAATCATATTCCTTAACCTGCAGTTGGGAGTAAAGGAAAGAAAATGTACAACATGTCCTCACTCTAAGATCTTTCTACAAATTTGCTAAAGATTAATATATAACAGTTATGTAAACTGAAGAAAAAAAACATAAAAGTTTGCCTAAGAAGTCAACTCTATACATATCTACAGTCCTAGGTTTGTTTAACTAAGTGTAGTTTTAAGACAGAATATAACCTGGTGGTGAGGTTATTTATGAATAACTAGTATATTCTCTGACATAGCCATCTCCTGTAACACCCACAATCATAAAGTCAGCAGGTTTCATCCTTTTCTACTAAAATATCTATTGAAACTCAAATTTCTTTTTTTTTTTTTTTGTCTTTTTGCCTTATCTAGGGCCACACCCACGGCATATGGAGGTTCCCAGGCTAGGGGTCTAACAGGAGCTGTAGCCGCCGGCCTTCGCCACAGCCACAGCAACGTGGATCCGAGCCGCGTCTGCGACCTACACCACAGCTCACGGCAACGCCGGATCCTTAACCCACTGAGCAAGGCCAGGGATTGAACCCGCAACCTCATGGTTCTTAGTCGGATTCGTTAACCACTGAGCCACAACGGGAACTCCGAAACTCCAACTTCTTATGCTCACTGTCACTGTCATCTCTCACACAGATTATGGAATATGGGTTACTGTTTTTATATTTCATATTAAATACTCTTTGGAAAGGTTTTTTTAAAAGGAAGAAAATTATCTTCTTTCCAAGAACGTTACAACTGTCTCCTCTCTTAAGGTAGTATAAAAAGGATGCTACTCTTTCTTTACCCAACTAATACAGAATTCACATTATATTTACCTGAAGACATAATGTTTCTACCCCCGATTTATGACACAATTTAAACCTGACATCTGGATGCCACAGTGATCTTATGGACTTACTATTTACATCACTGAAATTACATGATTTTTCCCCCTGATTTTCTAATTTTTATTTTTCAGTTGCTTAAGATGAGCAAATAACTATAAATCCAATTTAAAAATCAAAAAAATGTTATTAAAAGATAGCTATAGACTAAATGTCTGTGTTCTCTCCAAAATTTCTGTGTTGAAATCTTTATCCCCTATGTGATGGTATTTGGAAGTAATTAGGGTTAAGTGAGTTCACAGAGGTGGAGCCCACATGATGGAATTGGTACATTTATACAGGGACAAAAAGACTAGAGCTTTCTCTTCACCATGTAAGGAAACCAGGAAGAGAACTCTCACCAGAACCTGACCATGCTGGCACCCTGTTCTCGGAATTCCAAGCCTCTAGAACTGTGATAGACAAATGTCTGTTGTGTAAACCACCCAGTACCTGGCATTCTTGTTAGGGCAGCCTGAGCTAAGATAGGCAGCCACAAAAGAATATGCTCTGATTGGTGCTAAAAACTCAAGCCTTTAGTAAGTACAATCATGTCATGGAACATACCAAATTGCTTCTTAAGTGAAAAAATATGTGAATTCAAAGAGAAAAACTTGAATTTTATCCAAACTGTAAAAGTCACAAAAAATAATTTTTTCATTTGTCCTTAAGACAAAAGCATTTAAGGCCGTACTATTTGCATGTTTTGCATTAACAATGAGAATCTAAAGATAAGGGTAAATTTCCCATACTACGGATTTTAACTCAAGATGAAATTTAATATATTCAGCATGCTCCATAAGAAAATTTAATTACTGAACCACTATATTTAAATTTTAGTATATTAACACACGTATCTTCAAATTCAAAATAGAGTTAGTCTATTTCTGAAATCAGAAGCACCCAAATGCCCTATATATAAATACCCTGAGTGTCTGACCACAATATAAGGAAAGAGAAAAAAGTAGTAAAAACAACAGCACTGACAACTAGATTTGTGATTTATTATTATGTGCCAGTCACTGTGCTACACACTGTATATGCATTATTTCAGTTCATCATGAATCAATTTTGGAATAAAAAAGTGTCCATTAAGACAGTGGAAAGATATTTTAAAGTCATTAAGTTAAATGTGTCCTTAACATTCTTCCTTTCAAAAAAAAAAAAAACATTCTTCCTTTCAAAACTGAAAACAAAAATAACGTAAATTAAAATATTTACAAATCTGGCCTAAACATGGAAAAAGGCAATTTAAAAAAAAAAGATAAAACAGAGTAAGTAGTGGAAACAAGAAATGTTTTCAAGAATGCAGTAAAAGATAAAAAATATCTTTCAAAGAATAATATGTGTGTATAATAAATATTTCATGAATAATCTTCATATCTGACCATAACAGAAGTCAAGTTGATTGTGTGCACAACTTATCAATCAATCAATATTTTATGTAGATGGCATGTTCTATTTTCACCTGTTTATCTGAACCATTTCACGTCCAGGAGTAATCCTGCCAATCTTCCCAAATCCCAGATTTTGGAAATTCATTCTATTATACCAACACATGACTACTTAGCATACACAGTCGGTCCACTTTCTCATTTTATCCAAATGATGAAAATAAGACAGTTCCTATTCTAAATCACTTTAAGGAGGATTGTTTAATAACAGAATGATGAAAGATCATAATATACTGAAAGTAGTGGGAAAGTACTATTTCAAAATATAAACATTCTACCTCAAAGTACTTCCTATTAAAAATCACCCTAGTTAATAAAATCTGGGAAGATCTAACCTTTGATTCATTGGAAAAAATTATTTTTCTGGAAAGACAGTTCTGTGGTCTTGCTGCTAAGACAGCCAGATGATGCTTGCCTAGTCTGAAGGCAATTTCTCTTCCTTAGGAGAAAACAGCTTACATCAGAAACAAATAGCCATATGCTGACTGTGCACTGCTTAGCAGATGACGTAGAGAGCCATGCTCTGCAATTGAAAGAGTGAGGGTCAGGATTCAAAGTAATATTCCTTAAAACTCAATGCAATTACCCAAGATCAAATTACTTATTAAATGTAAGTTGTGTCAAAGAACTGTGCTATTAATTTGTGCTAGGCATAAAATGAAGTTCTAAATTTAATAACTGGTAAACTTGGGTATAGAAGAATAGACCCATAAAACATTTTTCTAAACATTTAGTAGACTCTCAAATAGAGCTAATATAAAACACAAGAAAATATCACCTGCAAGACTGTTTTAGAAAGATGAGGTTGAAAATGAATTAGATAAACAGTGAGTTTTCATAAATCTTAAAAATAGCAAAATCTTTGGAATTTACAAATTATAGACCTTGTCAAGATATATGATTCTTGGCTTGTGAAGAAAGTCAAAAATTGAAAAATAAATTTTAAAAAATGCATCTATGACGAAAAATCATTTTCCTTTACAGAGGTAAACTTCCAAAATTGAAGGCAGAAACTTTATGTTTAAGGATTACTATATATTTCTTAGCATTCCAATTCTTAGACTTTATAATTGTGTGACATAAATTTAAATGTCATCAAAACTGATTTTTAAAGAATAAGAATACAACTTTTACCATATGGCAAAGACCAAAACTTAAAGATTGACTAGTGCTTTTCACTGGGTCCAACCTGGTTATAATAGGGATTTAAATGAAAATAAAAATAGATAATTCTAAAGATAACCAATAACTGCAATGCTTTTGATGCATTATTTAAATTTATATAAATATTTAAAATACAAAAGACAAGAGTATCATCATTTCTATACAGAAACAAAGGTTTTAGATGACATTCAATATCATTTTTTTCCCCACTGTTTGAGAGATTAACAATTGTTGGGAACTAAGAAATCCAGTTGTTGTTACAGCTGCAAAACTTGGTTTAAAGGCAAATAAAACACAGATAAATGTTTTTAAAAGCATTACCAACAACTGTGCTGTGAAACCTGTGTTGCCTCAAGACACTTTTGTTAATGTTACTACTTTCGGCTACAGAGTCACTAAGAAATTAGATGCAATCTTTGTCTTCCTGTGTCTGAGCCTTTGGGAAGAATAAGAATGGTTTTTATTGAACGTCTGGTACATAAACTAAGGAAATATGAAAAAAATACAGTAATATTCTCCAGGAACTAATAAAACCAAGCTATAATAGTACTTTATAGATTTAACCTATAACAAATATGACCCATGTTTCTCTGCCCTTCCTCACCTCTGGTTACTTACGTAAGATACAGACAGCTAGTTTTGATTTTAGGATGTAAACATATTTTAAAATAGTGAATGAGTAGTAACCATTGGCTAAAATAAATAACTAAAATACACGTGAATTAAATTATTCCATATCTATTTGTAGTACACTGAACCATAAATTCTTTAAATACAAAAACTCATTCAAACTACAGAGTACATAATTTTCCCCATATAACTTATGCGACCAAATAATACAATTTATCTAAACAAAAACATGCATTTAATTTTTACAATTTAACTCATATGAAAATCATTGGATGTAAACATTAAAATTTCTTTCTTTCCTTTTTTTTTTCTGTCTTTTTGGGCCTGTATCCATGGCATATGGAGGTTCCCAGGCTAGGGGTCGAATCAGAGCTGTAGCTGGCAGCCTATTCCAAAGCTCATGGCAACATGGGACCCTTAACCCACTGAGCGAGGCCAGGGTTCAAACCCGCATACTCATGAATACTAGTCGGATTCATTAACTGCTGAGCAATGACAG
This sequence comes from Catagonus wagneri, assembly GCA_004024745.2. Lineage (NCBI taxonomy): Eukaryota > Metazoa > Chordata > Mammalia > Artiodactyla > Tayassuidae > Catagonus > Catagonus wagneri. The sequence goes on along the minus strand of PVHT021183696.1, from coordinate 22,548,534 downwards.
CAACTCCTAAAAATGTTTTCACAGTTTCAAATAATTATTATCACTAATAAGAATCCTTATTACCAAACTATCCTGATTAATATCAAACTGTATTTGATAAATACAAGGGATTATGTATTTGAATATTTTACTGATAAAAGTTATATAATGATCTTATGTCTGATTTCAATTTTGTGATCATATATTTGCTAACTAAGACTGCAAGAGCTTGTCCCATAATGGACTCTCAGGATAATGGAATGTCTTACTTATAAAAAGAACTTAACTGGAAACTAATAGTATCTTTTAAAATATCTGCATAAAAGTCAGATCAGAAAAGACAGGTCTCTAAATCCCAATGCATTGAGGGTATCTTGATCATGTGAAAGAAAACTGGAAGTGTTTTGAAAAGGAAGATCTAGAGAGTAAGCATTTAGATCCTCTATCCAAGTCTATAAATTTAATAAATAATTACAGCAATAATAAGAATGCAAGTAGAATAGAAAATAACCCAGAAACATAAGATGATCTTTGATATTTCTGTTGGTATATACTTCATTTCTAAAGAATTATAATTCCAGATAATAAACCATCATTTATTAACCATAAATAACCATCTGTCTTCCTGGTCTTCAGTTTCTTAAGTACTACATACAGGAGCTGACCTATCTAAACAAAACCATCATCTTTCTTGATTCTCTCAATTTGTCCTCAAATGTTAACTTATGTTAATCTTCACAGGAAATTATTCTCAAATATAACTGGTGTAAAGTGTTAGTTAATACCATAACTTTGAAGGAAGACCTCATCAAAGCATATTCATCTTTTTATAAATAAGTCGAATCTTTTAAAATTCTTTTGATTGTGCTACATTTAAAGTTGGGCTTTAGGGAGTTTCTGTCGTGGCGCAGCAGAAACGAGTCCGACTAGAAACCATGAGATTGTGGGTTTGATCCCTGGCCTCGCTCAGTGGGTTAAGGATCTTGCGTTGCCGTGAGCTGTGGTGTAGGTCCCAGATGCGGCTCGGATCTGGCGTTGCTGTGACTCTGGCGTAGGCCGGCAGCTGTAGCTCCTATTGGACCCCTAGGCCTGGGAACCTCCATATGCCGTGGGTGCCTAAAATGACAAAAGACAAATAAATAAATAAATAAATAAAGTTGGGCTTTAAAAAAAAAGAAAAAGAAAACTAGCTTTCTGTTGCAATTATAGCTTTTATACATCTCACCGATTTACTTCTAAGATTTTCACTGAGAATCAAGTCAATAGAGAAAGTACAATAAATTAATTATCAGCTGTTAACAGAGAAATATAAACTTGGGTTTCAAGTAAATGTTTTAAAAATGTGAATGGGTAGTTCTGACATAGTGTTAAATAGTTAATTTAGCTCTGTTTTCTATCTAATTAAATGTTATGCCCGTATGAGATGCCTTTGACCTTCTGTCTCAACTTCAATACTGCATGGCTCTGTGAGTGTGATCAAATCACATAAATTTCTCTGGCGCTCATTCTACATTAATAATATGACTGTGTTAGAATAATCTGTCTCTAAATTCCTTTCCTATGTCTACAGTTTCATAATTATCCATGGTTCTATATACTCATGTTCTAGTTGAATGTTGGAGACAATGTTAGAGACTATGAAACCTTCTTATGTAACTAAAATTTTGAGCATAAATTATGTCAAAATATCAATCATCTTGGAAAGCACTATATGTAAATATATATATAGTTATATATACAGTTTCATACATAATTATTGATAAATTTAAAGTGAATTAGATCTAAATTTCATTTGTCTCTCCAATCCCTATACAATTCTCAATTTCTGTCATATGTACATATACACAGCAGGATTCTTTCAAAGGAATGAAATTTTCTGGCTACTCCTTGAACGCTTATTGAAAAGAAGAAAAATTTGATTCTAATTCAAATGCAATACATAGCTAGACCCCAGATATAACACATTAATCAATAGTCAACCAAATCCTTTCAAATGAGCAGCCTTTGGTATTTGTATAATAAAGTGAATCATCAACTACCTGAGCACTCCATCCACATGTTTTCCTCCCAGGGTGCACTACACTGTAGGCATGATAATAAAGTATGAAGTATAAACATACACTTCTCTCAATTTAGCTTTCCCAAAAATATATTTCTTCTAATGAAGACAAATGAAAAATATCCTACGCTACTTTTTTTTTTTTGCCTTTTTAGGGCCACATTCCTGGCATATGGAGATTCCTAGGCTGGGAGTCGAATCAGAGCTTAACTGCTGACCTACACCACAGCAACGCTGGATCCTTAACCCACTGAGCAAGGCCAGGGACTGAACCCTGGGTCCTCATGAATACCCGGGTTCATTAGCTGCTGAGCCATGATGGGAACTCCCTACATTACTCTTTTGACATAAACATATTCAATGTGTTTAAAAGGAACAAAAGTGGGGAATAAATTAATTTCAGTGAGAACGTTCAACTGAAACCAGCACCAAAAAGTAACAGTTCTAAAACTATGTATAAAACCCCAATCTAGCCTGAATAACCAGCTAGGGTAAGAAGTACAGAAAATTCAAAGAGTAGATGATATTCATATAAAGGCTAGAGATTTTCCTAGGTAAAGCCTGTGATACAGGGTTAATTTTTTATTACCATGATCAAGGCAAATGACCCCCTCTGCCATCCCCCACCAAACACAGAAAGCCCATTTTACTTACTAGCTACCTCCAGCGATGCATTGTGACTCACAGCCTCTCCGAGGTAATTCCTTGCAACACAGACATAGACCCCTTCATCAGGCCTACTTTTCCGTCCATGCACTATACGTAAGAAAAATAAAGATCCACTTGGCAGCAACATTCGATGTGAGCGAGGGTCATCTTTGTCTGTCTCCACTCTCTCCCCACCTTTGTACCATTCAATGGTGGGTGTGGGGCGCCCTTCAGCTTTGCAATTCAATGTTGCAGGTTCTCCTTTTGAGACAATTAGGTCTGAAGGGTGTTCAACAATGCGAGGTGGAAAATCTTCCTGACGAAGACGGGAGCCTGCAGAAGAAATGACAAAATACCTTCATATCATCACTTGAAAACAATGAAAAGTCATGTCAAAAGCCTAGGCATTGGCACTACTCTATGAACACTGCATAATACTGACCTACTCTCCTACCCTTTTTACTAACTAATCCTTCTGGTGTCCACCTTGACCATATGTTTTAATTCCTGAATCCCTCTGACCCTCCACCTAGAAAGTGCTCTTGCTAAAATTTGCCTGTACAAACCCTGTCTGCTCTCCAAATCCCTTGTCCACAAAACCTTTCAAAGCCCATCATGTTGTTATACCATGGACGTGTCTGTTTTTGCAGAGGAATGTGTTAGAGAATTGTTGACTATAATGGCATGGCTTCTGGGAATCTTCTTTTTAACTAACATCAATCAACACCTGAACAAAACATTTGCTATATACTAATGAACATTTACGTTGAAATACATATGATGGAAATGTTCTTTATATAGACTTTTATATCTTTCTAAGTAATAAATATATATATATATATACTTTCCCAGACTTTTTATTAATAAACCAAGTTCATTAGTCTTTAATAATTATGATAATAGATGAAAAGTTAAATAATTGAGTTTAAGTAATTAAATACAATACTAATTGGGAAAAGGATATTGGGTGAGGGGCTACATTCTAAGCCTAATGTATCAATTAATAAGTGAAGTCCTGAGCGTATGTATCACAAATATTTTGTCTGCATCTTGTGTTTTCTTATAAAATCATAATCTCTAAAACACTGCTCAAGTTTCATATTTTTAATATTCCTACCTTCCTGTTGGACAGATTTAATACATCAAGAAACATCTTAGAAGTTTCTCAAATTCAATGACCAAACCTTAAACCTTGTTCTCATCTATGTTACAATCTCAATGAACAATTAAAAGCAGAAACCAGTCTTCCCTGACAGCTCTCTTTCTGTGCCCTAATCCTCCCCCAAATTTCTCAAATCAAGCTACTCATCTCAGTCTCTCCAGCCAGCTACCCTCCCAGATCAGACCTTAGAGATTCTCACCAGGATTTAGGAAAGCTCTTAAATAGCATCACTTCAATGCAGCCAAATGAAGGCTTTGAAATGCAAATACAATCTGGATCCTCCCCTACTTCAGTGGCTCTTAAAATAAACTCAGTGCTCTTAAAATGAAGTCCTTAAGACCTTTAAGAGTCAGTGTGTTCATTCCGCTATCTAGTTCTCCAGACTCTTCCTTTTCACCCCCTTCTCTGCTTTCTTCATCACAGTTTTCTATTAGTTCCACAAATACATTAAGCTTCCTTCTGCTACAGGTCTATATCTGACGCAGAGTCTGAACTCAAAATGATCTTAACCTAGTTTGTACCCACTTGTTTTTCAAATTTCTGCCTTCTCAGATCTTTACCACAAAATTTAAATCTTCCTTTTAGCAAGGGTGTTAAAAAAAACAAACTACCCTTGGTAAAATGATCTGAATTACAATTTAAATTTAAGAGTTCCCGTTGTGGCACAGTGGAAATGAATCCGACTAGGAACCGTGAGGTCGCGGGTTCAGTCCCTGGCCTCGCTCAGTGGCTCAGTGGGTTAAGGATCCGGTGTTGCCGTGAGCTGTGGTGTAGGTTGCAGACACAGCTCAGATCCCATGTTGCTATGACTGTGGTGTAGGCCAGCAGTTGTAGCTCTGATTAGTCCCCTAGCCTGGGAACCTCCATATGCTGCAGGTGCAGCCCTAAAAAGCAATAATGATAACAATAATAATAACAATAATAATAATTTATTTCTTTGATGCTTTAACTATTGTTTGTTTTTTCCCGTTACTCTATAAGATCTGTGGGTCTGATTTTGCTCATGGTTGTTTCTCTTATGCAGAGTGGAGTGCTGAACACACCATAAGATATTCACCAAATATTGTGTTGAGTAAATAAAAAAATGAACAAAGTGCTAATAGCAAAACTTTATTTGAGTGGAATGATTTGAAGCTTAATAATCTCATACTCTATAAAGAGACTTTAAAAGATTTTATTTTTTAATAGTAACCATATATGCATTTGTTTAACCTTTATGAGACTTTTAAGCTTTTCACAGGGTTTATTTATAATTCTAATTTGTAACTATGTGCAGTTAATATTTCTTAATGAAATGATAAATGAATTATAAAGCTAAAAGATCTATTATTCGCTTATACGCACCATGAAATAAAAAAATTATCATCTGAAATATTGAATAATATTTTTATAATCTGAAATATTGACAAAAAGCTTTAGTTCAGTGCATGGTATTCAGCATAAATATAAATCCTCTAAATGAAACCAGGCTCTAAAAGAGGAGGAAATAAGCCAGCAACTTAGGAAAAAATTTACTCGGAAACTCATGGTCTTTTGCAAAGGCTATACTGAAGTCAAATTAAATTTAAATTGGATTTTGGATTACTCAATTACAAGTGATGTAGAACTTCAGAAAATAAAGCATTAGAATATATTACTGGCCTTTATCTTAACTATAATTATGAAAGGTGGATCTAATGAGGATCAACTGTTGAAGTAATATATATTTAATTAAAGAAAATTTTATTTATATTCTGAAAGTCTATTTCAGATAGGAAATAGACACGTTTAGGTTGGTAATACAAAGAATGAGTACTTAAGACTGCCTGAGAAAGGAAGAGGAGGCATACCAATGCATGACACTTGATATGAGTCTTGAAAAATATCAGGAAGAAAAGAGATAATGTCATTCAGACGCACAGCTATAAAAGAATACGGTACATTTGTGGGACCTGTAGGTAAATTAGTATGACCTCAGTATAAGGTGCATGTCAGAGATTAGGAAGCATGTGTCTGAAGAAGTAGCTAGAAGCAATAGCATGATGGGCTTTGTACATCAAGCCAAAGTTCTGGAACCTAATTGAAGAAAAAGAACATTCAGACATTTTAAGCAAGGAACTGCAGGATCAAGTTTGGTTTTAAAAAGCTCTGGGAGTTCCTGTTGTGGCTTAGGGGATTACAAACCCAACTAGTATCCATAAGGATGTGGGTTCAATCCCCGGCCTCGCCCAGTGTGATAAGGATCCAGTGGTCCTGTGAACTGTGGTGTAGGTCACAGATGAGGCTTGGATCCTTAATTGTTGTGGCTGTGGTGTAGGCCGACAGCTGCAGCTCAGATTTGACCCCTAGCCCGGGAATGTCCATATGCCACAGGTGCAGCCCTAAAAAGAAAAAAAAAAAAGGGAAAAAAAGAAAGAGCTCACTACTGGTAGTACAAAACTAGACTATAGTAAGCTAAGCTAGGAAGGGATTAATTAAGACACTTTCACACTCTTTAAACAATAAATTCTGAAAGCATGAACTTGGATCTTGACAGACAGAAGTTGTGATAGAGGTAAGATTCTAGAGTTACTTAGTTACAATATCTACTCACTGGCGATGTTGGGGGAAATGGAAATGAAAAAAAAATGCACAGGATGGAATAGAAGGTTTACACAAACTAGAGCAATTCCAAATTTCTGATCTGAGCAATGAGTGAAGGGCAGTCCCAATGAAAGTCAAGAATAAAAAAGTGCAGTGTGGTGAAAGGAAGGACAGAGATGACTTACTCAAAATGAGACGTGGGGAGTTTGAGATTCTTCCAGAATATCCAAATAAAGATGACAAGTGCCAACAAAATATCCAAGTTTGACTTCAGAAAAAAAATCTCAGCTGGATGCATAGATGAGAATCAAATTGGAGACTGAAACTCTGAGAAAGAATAAAACTGTCCAGGGAGAGTGTATAGAGGAAGTAACGGCCAATTACAGAACCTGGAGATCACCCAGGCTCCACAAAAGTACAGTGGAGCCCAAGACTCTCTCCATCCCTAACCTACAGTCCTGTACAGCTGGACTAAAGCCAGCAGGACTTTGGGGAGTGGAGAACTCAGGCCCAAGTTCTCACCATGATGTTTGTACAGCAGCATTCAGTAAAAGAGTCTCAGCAATAAAAATGCTCTCTTATTCTATTAAGGGCTACGTTTTCAAAATGCTCAGTGGAATATTCCTTTCTCAGATTGTTGGCTCAAAAAACGAGCTGTGGTTCTCAGGGTCTTTAATCTTGCTAATGCACATGATGTGTGCTAGAAAAAAGGTATAATATGCAGCATTTCTCAAACTTATTTGGCCACTGAACTCTCTTCATTTTTCTTTTAACAGAACATCCCAATGAACTTTGCTTCTAAGGAACACACTTCAAAAGAAAATATACTCTGTTAGCGTATAATAATCTGAAGAGAATGAAGGGGGTTAGCCAAAAGAGTTACTAGACTGTAAAGCCAAAACCTTTGGAAATCACAACAAAAATATAGAAATCTCACATTTCTCATAACATATAACCTTTAGGAAAGGAACTTTCCAATTCCCAAGTGACATTTATAATGAGTGATTCATTAACCTCAATAATTAACAAGTATAAATGGCAATCATCATCTCTATAAAAACTATAATAAATTATTCTTTATTATCATGCCTAAGCAGGAAGAAAAGGATTGGAAAAGAAAGCGTATATTAATTTTCCATTATGTCCTTTATCACAACAACATCTTTAAGAGGTAAGTTATCCGGTATTCATACGGGGGACCTGAGACTCTCCACTGTCATTCAGCTGGAAGACGGCAGTGCTAGGATTCAGTTCTAGTCAAATTCAAAACACTTGTTCTTTCCAAATAGTCTAAAGCTAGTATTAATTAGGTAAAATAAAGAGAGAAATATGCTTCGTCCAATCTTGTTTCCAACACTGGAAGTCATTAATTTTGATTACTTATTTTTAAAATGTAGATAGTAAAAACAGCAAGACACAATCAAACCTGAAGACATCCAGTGTTCTGTTCCCATGCATTCAAAGAATGTCTAGCTGTAAATCAGATGATTTCATAGTTACTTAACTCAGTAAAGACCTTTAGGTGAGTTTTTTTTTTTTTAGTGAGAATATAAAGCATTCCTTGTATTGCACGATCTTCTCTAAATATGAGCTTGCATCTTTAAGTAGATATCCTATACCATCAGTTCTCAATATTTGAGAACCTCAATTTCTACACACTATTTTCACAGTTAAAATGAATGATCCCCAATTTTTTCCAGCAACATGCTCTGAGGGAAAAAAAAAAATCTGCCAGCTTCTATCAATAACCGTGACTCACTTTCTCAAATGAAGTCCTTGAGGGAGTTACACCAAGAACAAGTATGAAATAACATATAAAAATCTCAGAAGAGTGTTGATGAAAAATGCTAGTGACTACAATCTTTCTCCTTAGAAGTCATGTCCATCTCCACTTTGTCACAAAACCTCTCTTTATATAATATTCTTGACTTGCTATTCATAAACGCCTTCTTTCTTCAATAATAAATTCTGAGTTCCCCTTAAATCACCTGACAATCACCATTCTAGTTATGCTAATTGGGGTAAATTTTTTACATAATAAATATAAGGTTTATATTATAATTGGTGTAACATAGGGCTTAAATTACACCAACTTCGAGGTTTCAACTATATTCTGCATAGGAAACCACAAAGAAGAGAAGTAAAAGAAGAAAGGAGCTGATGGAGTGAGGCTTTAACAAGGAACTAGGATGATAATGTCAGCTGCCCTTGGCAAGAATCCTGGTAGAACCTTGGGAATATAACATCACTGACTTCAGGCAAGGCCAGCATCAAGGAAAAGGGCAGGGCAAGATTCCTTCAACAACTGACCGGTTGGAAGATAAAATATAAACACGAGCGACTGAAATACCTAAATATTTACACAACCACAGCTGGAAAAAGATACACATGTAAGTGCTAAGTATTTCAAGGAAATATATCAAAGTCACTTGAGATTTATTACGAGGAAACCAAACTCCTAGCTGGATATAAAATGTTCTCTCCTTTAAGATATCACATTTACAAAAACACAACTAACGATTTAAGAGACTGATCTGTTAATATTCTGCTGAGGTATGCAAAACACACAAATACATAACTTTATTCTTTTTACAAATGTATGATTTTAACCTTTTTTTCTAATATAACAGTACTAAGTGTCTCAGGGCTTTGTTTAGGTTTTCAAGTCTGTTTTCTTCTTAGAAGACTGAGCAAAGCAGTATTTATTTTATTAACTAAGTCTTGTTTTGATCCACATTCCTTTTACCTATTATTTGGTCATAAAGTGAGAAAACCTAAAATGACTAAAATATCCATTTGTATCATATACCATATTAAAACATCTTGCAGCACAAGAATGCCTATAATATTGCTAAAAACACAAGAGAAACAAGTTCAGTGAATAGCTGACAGATGTGCAATGAATATTAATAGACAATTTGGTGACATCTCTCCAAGGGGGAGGGGACGTGGGGGGTATATATATTTGCCTTGACAACATACCTATATTTGAACAGAATACCCATATTCGTAAAAGAGCCTTTCCTCTTAACCTTTTTATTTAAGCTCCATTTACATCTTAAGGAGCAAAAGGCCCTCAATTATTACATAAACCCTACCATGGGCACCAATGCTGTAATTTTCCTGTCAGAATTTCATCCCACAAGGAGATATTTGTTAAAAATAAGAAGACAGCACCGGTTAATTACTCACTGTGTAGAGAGTAGCTTTAAATACCCTCTACTGAGTTATACATGTTTCCCAAATACTTACACTTACTATAATAACTATAAAAACAGAACACACCCTACAAGAAAACCTAGGTAATTTTACCTGAAATTATATAGAGTAAAAGAATACAGGATGCATCAAAATAATTATATGATTAATGGATCATGCCATTTTCCTTAGGTACTTTGTTCCATCTTGATTTCCTTTGATTATAATTCTACCTAACAAATGGGGGAGGGAGATCTTTTCTAGTTAAATTTTAGAATAATCTCAATAATAAACTGAGTGCTATTGCTACTGTCTGTTATCATCTAAAACAGTTACCAAAATAGACCAAAATGAAATTCCAGGAGTGAATCCCTGGTGTTTTTGTAATATTTCTATAGAATCTAATATCATAAGGCTGTGTCCCCAGAGATGTGAGAAAGACTGACAGTAGCATAGGTTAAATTTTAGAAAAAGTATTGCTTGCCCTTCCCCTTATTTTTAATAATACGATCATGGAATACAAATAATGCAGAAGCTGTGACATTGACTTGCATTGACTGCAAGACTTGCCTCAGCTGACTCCAATCAGCTAGGAAAGATTTCACTATTAGCCAGAACTAAGGAGATCGGAGGGTTGAGTTGTTTAGTTGTGTTCATGCTTCCTATCTGCCCTTTATAAAATTTCCAATTATTTCCAGGCAAATAAGAGGATTTTACTTTCTATACAATGTCAAACAAAAATATTTGCAAATTTTAAAGTCCAAATTATCTCACTCTCTTATCCATCAGTTAACCTATACATGGTGCCTATACGGTATTGAGAACTACACTCAGTAATGGCAACACAAAGAAAAATGAAATAAGATCCCTGAACTCAATAGCCAGAAGTTCACCAAAAGAGAAAAAATATGAATAAGGATGATACTGAAAAATAAGAGCCATACAAGGAGAAATAGTAGGAAGAAAAACTAGATTTCAGAAGAAAGAACTGTATTGGCAAGAAAGCATTAACCAATGCAGCACTCACGGGGAGATTTTATTAAATCCAGAGAATGGATTCAGTTTAACTGGGTTTAAATCTGGGTTCTGCTTGTTAGCTGTGTGAACTTGGATAAATTGCATACCCTCTCTAAAAGTTTCTTCATCCATAGGTGAGAATCAAAATAATACTTATACTTTATAGGTTAGCACAATCCCTGATGCACAAAATAATACTGCATTAACCCATGGGTTAGAACCATTAACATGGTATTTTGGAAGCTGGTATAAGCACCATTGCTAGATTTTATGCTTCTGCTCTTTAGGAATTACATTAGGACTGCTGTTAATTTATAAAGAAACCAATTACTTTTTCCCTAAATCTGTAAGAACAGTTGCAAACTAAGCCATTCTCTGGCTTTAGCTGAGAATTCAACTCAAAATAATTTCCTGTTTCCACAGTCCTTAGCAAGATCTGGCACAATCCAGCAAAATATTTTTCAAAAGAGAATAAAAACAACATCAAAAAAGAAAGCTAGAGCACTTACCACAGCCCACTGATTGTTTTACTAAGAATCATCAAAGGTTGACTCTAAAGTCATCTATAACGAAGCATCTCTGTTCCATGTGGAAAATATCTCATAAAGATATACTGTTTTAACTTATTTATTACTTTCAAAAGTTTAAAAAATAAAGAAAAACTTTAGAAGACACAGTAATGTTTTTAAAATAGTACTGAGTGGGGTTGAGAGGGCCAAGATGGAGCAGAAAGACCCTGAGATCATCTCCTCCCATGACCACACCATAATTAACAACTACTGACAGAGCAACTATCTATGAGAATGACTTGAAGACTAGCGAAAAGATCTTCTATAACTAAAAAACACAAAGAAGGAACCAACACGAGACAGAGAAGATGGGCCAAAACATAGCACAGTCAAGACCCACACCCCCAGGTGGTGATCCACAAACAGAAAGCTAATTAAAATTGATAAGGTTTTCCCAAAGAAGCAAGAGATCTGAACCCCACATTGGGCTCTAGTCCAGGGGTCCTGATCCAGGAAGATGAGCCCCCAGAATATCTGGTTTTAAAAGCCAAAGGGGAGAGTCAGAGAGCTGTAAAAAATCTCACACCCTCTGAGTCCCAGCCCAGAAGCCATAATTTGAAAGGAACTTGAGTCAGATCCACTTGCTGATGTCAGAGAGCCTCCCAGAGAAGCAGGAGGCAACTGGGACTCCTCTGGGGACACAGGTGTTGGCAGCAGCCATCTTGGGGACCTCGTTATACCATGAAGACACTGGTGCAGGCAAGTGCCACTCTGAAATCATTCCTCTACCCTATTAGTGCTAAGGGCTTTCCCAACCACCAGCAGGCTAGCACCCATCACTGCATGAGGCAGGGCTTCGCAGTCAACCAGACCACAAGCCAGCCCCACCTACCATGTATCTGCAGCAGTCAGCCCTGCCACAACAGAAGGGCCCATGGAGCCCACACTAGGGACACCCCAAGAGCATACAGCTCTGGTGAAGAGAAGAGCATGCTGCTAGGCCCCACAGGATATCTCCTACCTAAGGACACTTCTCCAAGACTGGGAAATGTAAGCAACCCTCCTAATTACATAAATATAAACACAGAGAATTTGATAAAGTAAGGAGCCAGAGGAAAAAGTCCAAACGAAGAAACAAGACAGAACCCCAGAAGAAGACCTAAGCAAAGCAGAGATAAGCTATCTACCTGATAAAGAGTTCAAGGTAATCATCATAAAGATGTTCAATAAACTGAGTGAATAGTCGTATAGCCTTTTCGTTACAAACATAAAAATCCTATGTGCAGCTAGAGTATAGATAACATTTGTAATTATACAGAATAACATTTTAAGTCAACTCTCTATAGATATATCTAAGATCTTCCAAGGTGTATAAATAATCCCTTATTTACTAATGCTTATTCTAATGGACCAAGATACCTACGGCTGAACATACAATAGCTTATTTTAGCTTTTAGGACCATTTTTCACAGACAAAGGGTTTTGGATAATATTTTGAACTGTGAACTGTGGGTGGCCCTATGAATATTTTTTATTGCTATAGAAATATAGTTCTTGCTACTATTGGATTTTCAACACATTAGAAAAAAATTACATGGCATTCCAATCAATGTTAACCTACACAACATTTCTTTGCATATAATACAGAAAGAGCAAATGGTTATAAATTTGAGCCAACTATAACTTCAGTAGACAGAACATGAGCAGACTGCCCTACTGAACTGGTAAGTCAAAAAGACCCTTATATATAAAATAAATCTTGCTTATCAATCTTCCTCTGTCCTGATTTCAAATTTCTGAAGGGAAAATCTTTATTTTGAAAATAATCATTTTTGTTTTTAAGTCATAAATTAAAAGTATGTAAAAACAAATATGGATAAAATACAATCCCTTAACCATATAAGAGGTTTTTTTTAAATGATCATGTAAAGTAATACATCAATTCTTTCCCTAAAGAATTACATCTGATTTGCATAGAACCTGTATAGATACAATTTACTAATAGTCAATAACCTTAAATCAATTACAGTACTAAAATAAAACTTTCCTCTTTACTTCTTGAATTAGTCATGCTTGAGCCATATTTAGAGAACCCCTGAATCTGGGTAAGTTATCAATGCCTACAGGATGGAACATGGAATTGAAATTCTGAAAGTAATTGAGTCTAATGACAATTATTCTTGGAAAGCAAAATGCTTAAAACAATGTTTCAAGAAATCTCTATGGGAATACAGTCAACTCCACTCCTTTTAAAACTCAGTCAATACCTCAGGCATGAACAAGAATTTCTACAGAAACTCTTACACATTAGCAAACTGTCATCTTTACCTCTCTGTAACTTCCCTGTTTCTCTCATTAAATCTCAAATTTAGTTCTCACACATTCTAAAGGGCATCCTAATAAAAATGCTGAGAGGCAGATTCTAATTAATTGACATATGAGATATGGAGACTTAAAAACTCTTCCATATGTTAACTTAAGATCCACTCAATAATCTCTATTTTCTAAAGGGATAAAAATTGATCTAAAACAAAGCTATGTGTAGTTGACCATACATAAAATATTGCCATAATAAAATTCCAAAAAATTCTTCTAAGAGCCCCTCCCTTTTTTTTTTTGGCCCTTTGATTTGAGATGGCACTCTCTTTTTCTTATGGAATAGAGGTCTGTTGTCGTTTTTTCCAGAGGATTTTTTATTTTTTTAATTTCGGTAATATAATGTCTATGTGAATTCATCATTTTGCATGTTAATGCAACTTTAAAGGGGAAATACAACACTTTTAATCATTATTTTGATGATGGTTTAATTAATCTAGAAGGGAAAGAGCCATAAAATCAGTCTTGTTTAGAAAGCATTTACGATATTGAAATACTTGTGTTTAGTTATTAAACAGTAAAACATAACTGAAATACTTCCACATCTCCAGTGCCTACAACAGCATCTAGCACTCAGCAGGAACTCAAGCGAATTTGTGGAATGAATAATCAGATAATAGAAAAAAATGATGGGTGGCCCCGTATGTGTTTTTCAATAGTTTAGAATATGATATAGATACATATCTATGCTTGGAAGCAGTCAGCGTACACCTGAGTTCAAGAAAGAATAAGGCGAATCCTTACCTCTGCTTCCAGGAAGGAAACATTCACAGGAAAGGAGCCCTGAAACAATGGCCTCCCTGAAGATTTTGGGCCATTCAAAGTAGGGAGTTTTCATTAAAATTAATTCTAAGGCCATTGAAACCTACATACAATATCATGTGTGGTATAAACACAATGATTAACATAAGTGTAAGCTGCACAATTCTAGTATAAGGGTCAGAGAGACAGAGAGACAAAGAGACCTGGAAAAAAGATCTAAAAGGAAACTTAATGTTGATTTCTTAGGGACTGTTGAAAAACGCATAGATTTTGTTTTCTTCTCCCTACATGTCTCTAATTTCTAAGTAGTCTGTGATGTTCTGGTGTTATGTTCATAATAAAATATTTTATTTTAGAAGTGCGAAGTCCAATGAAATTTTCTGGAAAATATGAAGAAAATAAAATTCAACTTTTGCTAACTCTTTAGCATTCGTTTATTCACTCAACAAACATGTACTAGGAGCTCACACTCTGCCAGGTCTTTGCCAGATGCAGGTAATACAAAAGCGCAAATGAACAAACAAACAAGCAAAAACAGCAGCATTACTCTACCTCCTCTCTTTAGTTATTAAAGTCAAGATGCAAATTTCATGCTTGCAATAGACAAGTGATACTGTGTTACTGAAACCGTGTATATGCACTTAAATACCTTTTAGCCAGTATGAAACTTTTTTTGTGGGCACATAAACAACCAGTGAACAAATAAGAAAGAGATACATACAAAAAACTGGTGTGCAACATGGTTAGAATTATTGGAAGCAAGTGTACTGCATGCAAAATAAAATGAGCAGAAGCAAATGCCCTCAGCCAAAAATAAATCTTCCTGGAGGAGTCCTCTGGTGGCACAGCAAGTTAAGGATCCTACATTATCACTGCTGTGGCTCAGGTGGCTGCTGTGGTGCGGGTTCTATCCCTGGCCTGGGAACTACTACATGCTGTGGGCATGGCCAAAAACAAAAAAATAAAAGTAAAAGTAAACCTTCTTAGAAGAGTGGAAAGTCTGTAGGAGATTTTAAATGAAGAGAGGCCACACATAGGCAGACAGCTGCAGCTCTGATTCAGCCCCTAGCCTGGGAACTTTCATATGCTGCAGGTGCAGCTGTAAAAAGCAAAAAAAAAAAAAAAAATGCATCTTTAAAATAAGTGATAAGAGATCAGAAAAAGAAAATGGATGTTCTAAAACCTGATACTTTGGCTAATTAGATACCATAGATTTTCTTCTAGGCACTTAAAACAATCTTTGCATCTATCATTATACTATTGACTTGTATTCTTATCTTAAATTATAATTTTCTCTGTCATTTTTGATATTTAAAACATAAGAAAGTGCTGTGGAAAGATATCTTATTAGGTTAAAAAAATCATACATCATTTGTAAATCTCCAAAGAAAGTATTCTAAAAAGGTGAGTCATTGCATATCTTTTTACATGTTTTTAGAATACTTTCTTTGGAGATTTAGGTCAGTCATTGCATATATTTTTACATGTTAGATTTGGGGATTTAATTTTATCTTTGTTTATAAAAGAGCCAGAAACATTACTGAATTATTTCTGTTCATTCTTTTCTTACCGATTTGTAAGCCCTCTCTGCCCTTGTCTAATCTCTATGAAGTTACTCTCTGCTTCCTTTTCTTATAATTATTGTCTAACTTGGTGTCAACAACAGCTCTGGAGAATCATTTGAATGGTTTTCCACCGATTCTATATGTATAAAAGTTCCATCAAGATTTTGCTAAATCACAGAGAACTCTACCCAATATTTTGTGATAATCAATTTGGAGAAAAAATCTGAAAGAGAATGAATGTGTATACATGTATAACTGAATCACTTTGTTGTACAGCAGAAATTATCACAACCTTGTAAATCAACAAAACTTAAAAAAAAAAAAAAAAGAAGAGAGGCCACAAAGTCTGAGGTGCAGAGCTGCTTGGTCATGCCCTGTGTGGTTGTAGGAGTTCAAAGATTGGATATGGATTTATTTATTTATTTATTTTGTCTTTTTGCCTTTTATGTAGAGCTGCACCTGCGGTATGTGAGGTTCCCAGGCTAGGGTTCTAACAGGAGCTGTAGCTGCTGGTCTTTGCCACAGCCACAGCAACGCGGTATCCGAGCCACATCTGCAACCTACACCACAGCTCACGGCAACGCCGGATCCTTAACCCACTGAGCAAGGCCAGGGATCGAACCCGCAACCTCATGGTTACTAGTCGAATTTGTTAACCACTGAGCCACGAAGGGAACTCCTGGATATGGATTTAAACCTATTAACAAGTATCCACCTTCTCTTTAGGAAGCAAATAGACCTAATTACTTTACCTTTCTTTGATACCCTTACAAGGTAATTCCTAGTCTTTGCCACTCAGGGAGAGTCATTTTTTTAAAAATCTTAAATAAGTTTTCACTTAACATTTGGCTTTTTTTTAAGGATTCTGAGAGGAGTTCCCTTTATGTCTCAGCAGTTAACGAACCCAACTAGGTTCATGAGGATGTGGGGTTCAATCTCTGGCCTCGCTCAGTGGGTTAAGGACCCAGCGTTCCTGTGAGTTGTGGTGTAGGTCACACACATGGCTCAGATCCTGTGTTGCTGTGGCATAGGCCAGCATCTGTAGCTCTGATTCGACCCCTAGCCTAGGAACTTCCATATGCCACAGGTGTGGCCTTAAAAATCAAAAACACAAAAAAAAGCAAAAAACAAACAAAAAATTTTGAGACCTTCTATTAATAATTAATTAAGGTCCACTTACATAATCAAAATATACTTACATTTTTCCTACTCAACCTGCTAATAGCTGGTAAAATATCTCAATATAACAAGCACTCTCTAACTTTCTGCTAGCACTGAAACAAGAACTGAGGTGGCACGGGATGAAATATAAGGTTATTTTTGTTTGGTTGTTTGGGTTTTTGTTTTATTCATTTTAGAACTGCATTTACTTACATCTACATTAATATAATATGGTCTTTTGAAATAAGTATGTGGTTTACTACATGTATTCATAACACTGCATTGATATTTTCAGAGGCAAATATATATGCTCATAAAAACTAAGCCTCCCAAAATATCAGGCACAGGTATTCCAAACTGGAGTAGTAACAACCCATTTAGTAGGTAACATTAAAAAAATTTTTTTTAAATATTAAACAAAATGAAAGCAGTGAGCCTCAATAAGTGATCCATTTTTATATGTTTATGAGGTCTCTCTAATGTCTAAGTATTCCTTATATATTTTATATTTTTGCTTTAGAAAAACCTGGGTGAGGTTAAAGGGGTAGAAAAGTGGTCCCTGACTTACTCAGTTGCACCTTTTGGGTGTGAAAAATTGTAAGTAGTACTTTACACGATGTGAATTTAATGAACACTAAAGTTTGAGAACCACTGAACTAGAAGCTGAGACTATGATGATATATATTTATCATATTACTTAGTGTTCTGAAATTATACTGCTTTTAATTACTTTTTTTGGGGGGGTGCACACTCGCTGCATATGGAGGTTCCCAGGCGAGTGGTCGAATCAGAGCTACAGTGGCGGGCCTATACCACAGCCACGACAACGTGGGATCCAAGCCACATCTGCTAACTACAACACAGTTCACAGCAACTCTGGATCCTTGACCCCCTGAGCAAGGCCAGGGATCAAACCTGAATCATCATGGATGCTAGTCAGACTCATTTCTGCTGAGTCATGACGAGAACTCCACTTTTAAATATTTCAAAGACTACCATTATTAATACTAATATTAGCATATAGTTATACGCTTACTATGCATCCCACACTTTTCTAAGTGTTTTAAATACATTAGCACATTAAGTATCACACATACACAAAAAAATGCAATATTATTAAACTCATTTTATAGATTAAAAAAACTGAAGTTTAGCAGTATTAAGTAATTCAAGTGAGATCACACTGCTCTCGTCACAGACCTGAGCCATCGTCTCAGGAAATTTGGTGCCAGAGTCTATATTTATAATAGCTATTCTAAACTGCTTCTCCACTGAAATATTAACAGAACCATAACACAATGTTTAGTTTGATCATTAATTTAAAATTTTAAAATATATACAACTAGTGTATACTTGCAAGAAGATGCTCTTCGAAGAGAATATTTTATTTATACATTCGCCCATTACAAAATTACTGAGTCAGGAAATGGAAAGAAAATGGCATATTTTGTTCCAGGGGTAGCAAGTATAATTGAACATAACTTGAGCTGTTGTCTCAACTTTATTCAAGTGAAAAATTGACTGATACCGTAAACAAGAACCTTAAAATCAACAACCAAAAAAAATAGTATGCTTCCTTTTATATATAACTTTTATAAATAAGAAATATAAAAAATTGAATACAAATTAAAGCACATAAAAATGCTTTGTAGAAACTGTGGAAGGTACAGAATAAAGCAAGTAATAAAATAATTATTATAATTAGGTGATTGATACAGTCAGTAAAGGTTAACCAGTTATATATTTATATATACATAGCTATTTATATATATATGTATATATATATACACAAAAATATACATGTGTCAAGATATGTATATTTTCTATATATATAGATATATATGTGCAAATTTAAAACAGATATGTATGTGCAGATTCTAAACATATACATGACTAAAATGAGATTATGAAAGGGTAAAAGTTAAAGAACAAATTATACTAAAGAAAATACTTAAGGAATTAGTATTTTTTCTGGCTTTTCCCTTCATAAATTTTTCACTTGGCAAATCATATACACACCATTATTTCTAGTGTTTGTTTGTTTTTGCTTTGCTTTAGCCATGGGAATGCACTTATATGTTCACCCACAGAGTCAAGGTGAAGCTTATGCCAATTTCCAGAGTTCCCATTCCTCTTCCTAATAGTTTTAAGCCATAATGCACAAAACACCACCTTACCTGGGATCTACGCAAGCCCCTTCCCTTTTCCGCTTCCCCACAAGTTCTCACCACCATAAACATATAAGCCATACTTCAGTCTTCTTCAAGACTAAATTTTTTTTTGTCATTTTGCCTTATCTAGGGCCGCACCCGCGGCATATGGAGGTTCCCAGGCTAGGGGTCTAACAGGAGCTGTAGTTGCCGGCCTTCGCCACAGCCACAGCAACACGGGATCCAAGCCGCATCTGCAACCTACACCACAGCTCATGGCAACGCCGGATCCTTAACCCACTGAGCAAGGCCAGGGATTGAACCTGCAACCTCATGATTCCTAGTCGGATTCGTTAACCACTGAGCCACGACGGGAACTCCAAGACTAAATGTTTATCCCTCTTTTCAAACCTCACACCCAAATATAGAGGGCAAAAGCCCTATAGAACTACAAGAGTTGTAGATTTTGCATATGAAAGATAGTTTGAAAAGAGAAAGATGAATCAAAATTCTTGTGGAGCCTAAGATGCACAGGAGGTTGTAAAGATGGCTCTGTCACCTTGTATAACCTCCAGAACCACCGCCTGGTTTGAATTAGTTCTACACAGTTATTTAGTTCTATTACTGTGTTTAAGAGTTAGCAAAAACAAATGGTGCTTTCTCCAAAAGTCTCAAAAGGACACAACTAAGACTTTTATAATTATCTCATTAGTCTTGAATGTCAGAACAGAACAATAGCTAAAATGTACTTATGTTCCAAATACATAATTCTCACAATCTTCAAAATGTGCCGCATTTTGAAGCATTAGGCATTACTATTATCCATAATTTATAGATGAGAAAATGGGGGCACAGAAATTAAGCAACCAGTCCAAGATGTCACAGATACTAAGTGACAGAACAGAAGTTCAGATCCTTGCAGTCAGCTCTAGAATTTGGGCACCTAACCACTATTCTATGCTATGAAACAGGAAATGTATTTAAGGATTTATCTTGAGTAAGAAGAAATATCATCAATCCAAAGAGTTTTTTAATTTTTAAATAAATGTAAGAAAAACCAGAAAAAAAATTTGGTTCTACATGGTAGTTGGGAGGAGAGAAGGAAGTGAATTCATATCAAAAATACTCAGGCTTTTTGCCTCAGCCAATAAATTTCTACCTCTCCACCCTTAGTTAATGGGTCAGCTCTTCATCTATCAAATGAGGTTAATAGAGCATATTAAAGCTGGAATAAGAACAGATAAATTTGTCAACCCTCAAGCTTTCCAAACAAAGGAACACTAATCAACAATTAAAAATACTTGATGAAAGCTGACAGAAAATAATCTTCTATAGCCAGAACCAGGACTTGGCTCTTCTGAATCTTTTAAACACGAGGTTAGGAATAAAATCTTTTGTACAAGAGACTAAAACAGAGAGGATCTTAGCTCATTCAGGATGTGCTTCAGAGTGTCTAATAAGAGTTTTTGAAAGTGTATGCAAATTTCTCTGGACATGCAGAGAGATATAAAAATTCTGCCTTAGGAAAGAGTCTAATCTTCACAAGAAATATAAGGATAATTACGTTTACTTTTTTAAGTGAATAAAGAAAAGCTCAGAGTATTAAATGACTTTCACAACATCTCCCAAATAATTCATAGAGAGCTGAGAATCAAACCTAAAGCTGTGGACTCCAGGACCCACATGATTCCGTGGTGTTGCCATGCAACACTGCTTCTCTGCCTTCTCATCAAACCTACTTGCTGTGGACTCAGCACAGGTTAAGTGAAGTAACATCCGTTATTATTATTCCCTTGTCCAAACAGGAAGTTCAAGCTATGTTGTGTGGATAAGTATTTTAGCAGACATTTATATTGTTAAGAAAGGGACTAACTCTAGCTAGTACTGAGAACTTAGTAACGTCGAAGCATTGACTGCGAATTGTGAACATGTGATCTCCTCATACCTTAAATAAATAATTACCTTGTACTGTTAGTGAAATAAGATGATACTTCAAAATCTTACAGTGGAGAAGCTCAGAACTGAAATACTGGCACTTTTACACTGGGAGGGACTTATAGATACTGGAAAAGTTCAGGGTTCAAGAAGTATATGATGAAGCACCAAACCAAAATATGCACAATAAATTCAAAGAACTAAGAACCAAACTGAAGAGAGGAGACAGCTTTATCAGAGAAGATGAGATTTTGGTAGGGCATAACAGGCTGGATATGACTTGGGTTGGTCAGAGGTTTTTTGTCTTTGATATAATTTTGGGAGTTTTGTGTTTATTAATATATTTGCATGTTTTTAGAGAGAAATATCTGTCCACAGAAAAAGTCATCAGATTCTTGAAGAGGGACAGTAAGGCAAAATACTTAAATAAACAACAAAATAGCAAGTGTATCAACTTTCTAGGGTTTCTATAACAAGGTATCTGGGTGGCTTAAACAACAGAGATTTTTTTTGTCTCACAGCTCTGGAGGCTCGAAGTCCAAAATTAAGATTCAGCAGAGTATGTCTGCTTTGGAGAAATGTCAGTTTAGATCCTCTGGACATTTTCTGATTGGGTTGTTTTTTTGATATTGAGCTGTGGAAGGTGTTTGTATATTTTGAAGATTAAACCCCTGTCAGTCACTTTATTTGCAAATATATCCTCCCATTCTGTGGGTTGTCTTTTCATTTTGTTTATGGTTTCCTTTGCTGTGCAAAAACTTTTAGGTTTAATTAGGTCACATTTATTTGTTTTTGTTTTTATTGTCACTCTAGGAGGTGGATCTGAGAAGCTATTGCTGTGGTTTGCCAAAAAATACATGAAAAGATGCTCAACATCATTAATTATTACAGAAACGCAAATCAAAATCACTATGAGGTACCACCTTACATCAGCAAGAGTGGCCATCATCAAAAATTCTATAAATAATAAATGCTGGAGAGGGTGTGGAGAAAAGGGAACCCTCTTACACTGTTGATGGGAATGTATATCGGTGCAACCACTATGGAAAACGGTATGGAGGCTCCTCAAGAAATTAAAAAATAGAACTACCATACAATCCAGAAATCCCGCTCCTGCGCATCTATCCAAAGAAAACCATAATTCAAAAAGATGCATGCACCCCAATGTTCACTGCAGCACTATTTACAATAGCCAAGACATGGAAGTAACCTAAGTGTACATCAACAGAGGAATGGATAAAGAAGCCATAAAAAGAATGAAATAATGTCATTTGCAGCAACATGGATGAATCTAGAAACTATCATACTGAGTGAAGTTAGGAAATGAATGACAAACATCATATGATATCACTTATATATGGAATCTAAACAAAAAAGTACAAATGAACTTATTTGCAGAACGGAAACAGACTCACAGACTTTGAAAAAGTTATGGTTACCGAAGGGGACAGGTAGGGGTGGGAGGAATTGACTAGGGGTTTGGGACTGGTATATGCACACTGAGGTATTCATATATTCATAGGGCCAACAGGGACTTGCCGTATAGCACAGAGGATGCTACTCAATATTCTGTGGGGAAAGAATCTGAAAGAGAATGGATATGTGTACACATATGACTGAATCACTCTGTTGCACAGAAGAAATTATCACAACCTTGTAAATCAACTATACTTCAATAAAACTTAAAAAAAAAAGTTTCAGCAGGGTGAGTTCCCTCTGAAGGCTTTGAGGTAGAATTTGTTCCATGCCTTTCTCCTAGCTTCAATGATTTCCCAGCAGTTCCCTTGTTTCTAACAGCATCGCTTCACCCCGAAATTCTGTCTTCATCTTAACATGGCATTCTTCCTGTGTCTCTGCTTTTGTGTCCAAAGTTTCTTCTTTTTACAATGACAGTCATATCAGATTAAGCCCCATTCTCATGACTGACTTCATCTCAACTTGCTCATCTACAAAGCCCCATCTCTAAATAATGTCACAATCACAGATACTAAGGGTTAAGACTTAAACAACCTTTTTTTGTGGGGCAAAATTCAACCCATAACAACAAGGAATAAGCAGAGAAGAGTGAGAAGGATCTTTCCAATGAAACAGAAAGGGAAAAAACAGAGAATAATGTAGCAAAAAGACCAGCATCATCTGTATGAAGAGTTTGGTCTAAGACTAGAAAAAAAAAATAGGGAATGAAATGCCCAAGTTATTGGGTCAAATTGTAAGATGTTAAAAATATTCAACAAAGGAGTTCTCTTCGTGGCTCAGTGTTTAACAAATCCGACTAAGAGCCATGAGGTTGCGGGTTCGATCCCTGGCCTTGCTCAGTGGGTTAAGGATCCGGCGTTGCCGTGAGCTGTGGTGAAGGCTGCGGATGCGGCTCGGATCCCGTGTTGCTTTGGCTGTGGTGAAGGCCGGCAGCTACAGCTCCTGTTAGACCACTAGCCTGGGAACCTCCACATGCCGCAGGTGTGGCTCCATATAAAAAAAGGCAAAAAAAATAAAAAATAAAAATATTCAACAAAGGCTTCTGAACTCTAGATTATTAGCAACCAAGAAGTTAACAGATTTTGATGAGTAAAATAACATGATAAAAATGTTGTTTAGCAGCATTAAACTCAGAGGACTAGGCAGTATGAAGAATGGTGGGGAGGAGCCCCAGGACCTGATATGATAATCACCCCTATTAACACAGGTGCAAGGCAACAAAGGTAGCAAAAATGAAAAGGAAATGAAACATTCAAGAAATTGTGAAGTAAGAAATCACATAACTCAGACCAACAGCTCCGAGGTTTGGAGCCTGAGAGACAGAAAGAAAGCTAGCTTTGGGTTGTTTTCATTTGAAACTTGTGTTTGACTATGAAAAAGCAACACCATCAATTTCAGTTTTTTTCTTACATTAAACATGACATAATTCTAAGATTTTTTTAAAAAACCAACTTGAAGCTCAGCACATGATTAAAAAAAAAAGGTAGAGAGATTTTTTCCATACCATTCACAATGAGTTTCTTATTTCAAGAATTGTATGTTTTAAATTATAATCTATAATTAAGCTATATATTTTCCTAAGAGAACTCTGCATGATAATTTAGAAATTATATCCAATATGTTCAGGAACATGCTATCAAACTAGCGTAGTTGCACTTAAGATTTACTGCAGAAGCTGTTGTGATGATATATACAAGCTGATACAATATAGCAATATTAGGACACATCCTGAAGTTTGTTTAGAACACTTAGCTTCACTTTTTGCAGATCATCTTTAAACCTGTTTTATAAAATGATAAAATATTGAGGCTGCTCCCACTTCTTTGAACATAGTAAGAAACGTTCTTTGGGAAAGTTTTCTAGTGGGAAAATCCCAAGTACATCAAAAAAGTCTTGAGATGATTACCATTCCAAGTACAAGTTGAAACCATCTAAGTAATTTATCTTCCTTAAGAATGTTTATTCTTCTCAGAGAAAGGACAAAAGAATAAAGCACACAGACTTTGCTATTTAATTAGAAGTGTTTTTTAATATGCAAGCCATTATTGTAAGGAAAACGTCTGCTCCTGCTTAAGAAAGTTGATATTTAGTAAGGATAACTTTAAAAAAAATAATTCCCAATACCATAAAAACTATAATGGGGCCAAATTTCACTATTCTTACATTCTAATTCAGTTCTGTCCAAGAGAATTTTTCCAGTAATTACTTAAATGTTCTCCATGTGCTCTCTCTGATACAGTATCCATCAGTCACATGAGGCTTTTGAGTACCTGAAACTCAACTTTTATTTCATTCTGTTTTAATTAATCTCATTTAAATAGTCACATGTAACTGCTGGCTACTATGTTGGACAACACAGTTCTAATCTACCTGTAAGTGAAAATAAATGCAGAGAGGAAAATCAACATCTATGCCTGTAGCTTTTAAACCCTGGTATATATCACAATGGAAACCATAATTTATATCCATGATTCTTAACTCCTGGGGAACATGAAAGTAAACTAAAGAGGTGGGATCTTGTTAATAATTCGGATGTCAGAAGTTCTCATTCCTGATCTACTGGACCAAGTCTTTCAAAACTCTTGTTTTTAACAAGCACCGGAGCTAATTCTGATGCACACTAAATCTGAAAACACCTGATCTATTTCTGCTTCCATTACAAAGTTGAGTCACCAATTCTCTAACAGGAAATATGAATTCATACTAACTACCGAGTTCTAATATTAAAACATATTGCTTTAATTTAAATAACATTGGCACCTCTTAACCAACATTTTTTAAGGGTTCCATCTCTTTAGAAATGACTGGAGAATAAATTATTCCACATTCTAAAATACCGCTTAGCATCAACTAATTTCCCTGGACAAATGCTACACTTCATCAGATCTGTCTCTCTGTAGATCCTATAGTATATGAATTATCTGCCTTGACTATTAACACAATTCCTTTTTTTTTTTTAATTCTACAGCTTTAAATCCATGGCCTAATACTGGTTACATAAATCTACACAATGTCATTCTCTGATGCTAAATTTCCTTATCTGAAAAATTATATAAAACTGGAATGAAAACACCTACTTCCCAGGATTGGTGTGAGGCCAAATGTAAAGTGCCCAGCAGAGAATCTGACACATATGTAATAAATGCTAAGTATCCAGTTCCCTTCCTCTTCCCAATTAGCCTTTTGCTTTTTAATTCCCTTTTAATCCATTCATCTCTCAATACAGTTGATACTTACCCAAAGCCACTTAACCTCTACTTTCAGTTTACAGCTAGGAGGAGCCTGAGAGCACAGCGGCCCTTGGGCAAAGGAACTCAAAGGATTTGTGACTCCTCATCAAGCTATGTTCCGCTATGGCCTGGTCACTCTTGCCCATCTCTCTCCCTCCACTCCATCCTTAAACTTGGGCTATTGTTTATCATTCCAAGCCAAGCCAAGTACCTGTAATTAAAACCTGGCTTCTCTCCTTATGACTTTTTTTTTTTTTTCAGGTTCATTCCCTCCAACAAAGAAAGAAAAGTGGCAATGAAGATTTCCTCCAGCTAGGGCTTTGCGAGTAAGAGTCTCTCAGTCTGAAATAAAGCATTTAGATCTATCTTGTTTAGAAACAAAAAAGCAATGATGACCATCGATCTTTTATTTTTTAGTGGTGTTATATAGCTGCAGGGTTGGTCTATAGTTTTATTTTCATTTTTAAAAGTTAATATCATATTAATATGAAGAATTACTAAAATTAAAAATAATCCTAAATCTAATGAAAGTATTTTAACATTACATAAAATGATTTTTCCACCTTAAAGAAAATATGGTACTGTTCTAGCACTAGGGTAAAACTGAATGCTATATTTAAAAAAAAAAGATTAAAACATGTTTTGATTTTCTCAAAATGGCTACAATTATATATACAGTTCTTTGGAGGTTTATCTGGTTTTAGTCTTCCAAAGGTGAACCCATCACACACTTGCTAATTATTTTGGGATTAGAACAGTAACCAAATAAACTTTTCTGTTGAAGTTTATGAAACTATGAGTGGAGGTAGATTAATATTTCATACACATACAGCTGACTTTTTAAGTTCTATTACAAAACTATCAAAAGACTTTCTGACAGTTTTACTTGTTATTTATTCAAGAGACCATGTGATTTATTTGAAGACAAAACATTTTGATATGTCAACTTCATAAGGACTTTGAAGAATACTAGCAACATTTTCTTGGGAGTCATAAAATGGAAAGCACGATACCTCTGGGGTAACTGAAGAAATACAATTTTAAATAAAATATGGATTTTTTTAAAAATGACAAAGTATATTCCTCGACCTCTTAAAAATACTTTAATTAGTGAGAAGAAGCTAAAGAATCAAGTTTGGCCAAACTCAGTTTTCTTTTTTTCAGGAACTGTTTCTAGGTCACTTCAAAACATGAAGGTA
This sequence comes from Catagonus wagneri, assembly GCA_004024745.2. Lineage (NCBI taxonomy): Eukaryota > Metazoa > Chordata > Mammalia > Artiodactyla > Tayassuidae > Catagonus > Catagonus wagneri. The sequence continues at coordinate 22,521,546 of PVHT021183696.1, read as the reverse complement.
TGAGTTTTTTACATTATCCAGCATATAATGCATTTTTTTTTTTGTCTGACAAGGAAGTTTCATTCATATGATGTACCAGTAAATTTTAGATTACATTTGACTACTGGTAAGGTTAAATAAAAATAAATATAATTGCATTTGGAGTAGATAAGCAATGAGATCCTGGTGTATAGGACGGGGAACCATATCCAATCATTTGTGATGAAATATGATGTAGGATAATGTGAGAAAAAGAATGTGTGTATATATATATACATATAAAACTGGGTCACTGTGCTGCATAGCAGAAATTGACAGAATGTTATAAATAAACCACAATAAATTTTTTAAAATTTTATAATGGGCATAACTTGATGCCAGTCTACACATTTTATCTTAATGAGTATCTATGACATTCCTACTTTAAAATATTTAAAAATGAAGAAAAGGAGGCTCAGAATAGCTAAGTATCTTGTTGGAGGCCTAATTTTAGGTAAAGTACTTGAGCCTATCTAGCACTACTCCAATAAGATGAAATCATATGAACTGTGTAAAGCCAAGGGGCAGATGAGTAGATCTCAAAATCTTATTGGCATCAAGCATTACCCTATAAGCTAAATATTGTTATGTACATTTCTAAAATATAAGAAGACAGCTATTGTAATTGATAAAATATAAATTTCCTTTAAAACATTACTGAATTCCTACAAGCTTTGTTCTTCCAAATGAAATGCTACTAAAATTATAACCGTAATTACAGAAGCCTAGATACTTTTTGTCTTTTTAGGACCGTACCCACGGCACATGGAAGTTCCCAGGCCAAGGGTTGAATCTGAGCTGTAGCTGCTGGCCTGCGCCACAGCAACGCCAGATCCAAGCTGCAAATGCAACCTACACCACAGCTCATGGCAACCCCAGATCCTTAATCCACTGAGCGAGGCCAGGGATTGAACCTGTGTCCTCATGGCTACTAGTCAGATTCATTTCCACTAAGCCATAACGGGAACTCCTGGAAGCCCAGATATCAACATCAGGTTCCTACATCCATAAAGGAATGGATCTCGCACAGTAGCTGTTTGAGTTTTACATTAGCTGTAAGATGGCAGCACATGGCACAGCAAGTCGACAAGTAAAAAGAGTACCTAAAGAAAGAGTACCTAAGTAGAAGAAGTCCTTTTCCTAGGAATTCTTTTGAATCACATATTGAGTATATTGCTAATTACTTGGCACAGAATGTTGGAAGCACGATAGCAGAGTAAGGTTGGCCATAACATTTTATCCTGACTCTAGATCAGAGTATTTGAAAATGCCTATAACAGTAATACAATCAAATAAATCTCCACTCCCTGGACATTCTCAGTCTACTTGGAGAGCACAGTATCATTTCAGTAAGCATATTCAATGATGCAAGAGTTACACTGCAACAGCAGTCTATTGAGAGGTGTTTTGCAGTATCGTATGTGGAGATTTTAAGCCCTCCATTTTCTTTTTTTTTTTGCTTTTTTTTTTTTTTTGCTTTTTTTAGGGCCACACTTGTGGCATATGGAGGTTCCCAGGCTAGGGGTTAAATCGGAGCTACAGCTGCCAGTCTATGTCACAGCCACAGCAACGCCAGATCCGAGCCACGTCTGTGACACAGCTCACGGCAAAGCTGGATCATTAACCCACTGAGCAAGGGCAGGGATCGAACCCGCAACCTCATGATTCCTAGTCAGATTCGTTAACCACTGAGCCACGACAGGAACTCCAAGCTCTCCATTTTCTAAAGTTTGTCTTTCAAAAAATCCAAGGTCAAGCATATGAAAATGATTATTTTATATAAAAATCATAAGGATACAAACTTAATTTTCCATTGCACAAAAAATTAAAAATAAACAAGTGAATTATTTGGTATTTGCAGAGTTCAATTACTATTATTAAACATTGTTAAAAATTCACTGAATTACGCGTGAGACACAGGTCACACAAAAAACAAGATAGTCTAAATATGCTTTGCACTGGAAATTTAAAATTTTTAAATGCAATCTTTTTGGATACATAGGGGAAAGGGAATTACCTATAAATGGTTTATATTTAAATGACTCCATATTTTAGAGCACATTTGATTTCTCAAGTCATATGTAGTGAGAAGAGCCAACAGGCTACATAAAGATAAGGGCAAAAAGAAGTAGTGGAACTCGGGAGTTCCTATTGAGGCTCAGTGGTTACGAATCCAACTAGTATTCACAAGGTTTGATCCCAGGCCTTGCTCAGTGGGTTAAGGATCTGGCGTTGCCATGAGCTATGGTGTAGGTCACAGACAAAGCTCAGATCCCGCATTGCTGAAGCTGTGATGTAGGCTGGTGGCTGCAGCTCCAATTGGACTCCTAGCCTGGGAACTTCCATATGCCACAGGTGCAGCCCCCACCCCAAAAAAAAGCAACAACAACAAAAAAAAGGTAAGTAAACTGTATACTAACAACCACAATAGGGTATTTTTTTCTTTTTATACTCAGAATATAACTAAGGCTGGAATGAGCAAAGCTCAGGTATCAGTGATTCTGAGGAACTGGTGATAATACCTGCTTCGCAGATTAAGTGTTCAGGAGAATATGTTAACACAGTGCCTCACACATTACATATGCTCATATAATGCTGGCTCCCTTTTGCCTTTGTTCTTTGGTGTTGGATAATCAAACCAAAGGGTTTTCTGTTTAGTAATAATACCACACTGCATGATGAAGTCAATAGCTCCTTTATCATTAAGGCCCAACCTTCAAACCATACCCACCCCTTTAATCTTCAAGGTACATTAAAGTGAGAGTCCTTTATACTTTTTAAAAAATGAAAAGCTTAATTGTTGCTTCAGTATCACTTCCCCAAAATCTGAAAACAGAATTGATTAAAAAAATCCACTTGACTTGTCCAGGGGATCTAATATGAAATCATCTGCACCATAAAATAACCATAATAACATAGTTACCAGCTAATTATCACAATAATAAAAACTTTGAAGAGGTAATGAGCAAGCTGTTTCCAGAAATGTTATAATTCATCTCATTCAATCCATAATCAATTTATGCTCTTATCATCGCAAGTTTACTCGGAGGAAAATAAGAACAACAGGGCCTAGTGATTCACCCATACTATTTTATCAGTTTAATCAGTAAAAAAAATAAATAATTATGTAATTATATAATTGAAGTAGGATTTGAATCTAGGTCATTTGATTGCAAAGCTCTCCTCATTATACATGACACCTCTGGGTATTTACTGTTAGTACAAATGTGCAAAATATGTCACTGTATCTCAGAATCAGCAGAATTAAAAGAAAAAGCAATTCTCAGATTTATTACCTGCAAAGTTTGATAAACCAAATCAACTCAGAGGTCTGGCTCAGGCACCAAAGTTTGCTAACTGCCAGCTCATAACAAAAATGACGCAGAACTAGTGATGCACAAAGAGGTCCCATGTGGGCAAATGGGTCAGACCTAACAGCCCAAAATGAGTAATTCAAAAGGCCAGGCCACCAGCAGCCAGTTTTGATATCCCTCTAAACTGCCTAACACAAAATGAACTAAAAACTTACAGATCTAATGCACCAACAGAAGAGGCCTATGACAGTAAAATGGGATAAATAAGTAAAAATATAATACTTGCTACTGACATTTTTAACTCCCCAAAATACCCAAAAGACTAATAAACCTATTCCTTTTATCAAATATTCTTAGTAAGGGCTGTGGCTATTGGCTAGTCAGTTTTCACACAGCTGACTATGGTTGACAGTGTAATATTCAGAATTCCTTCTATTTCTTGTATAAACAAAGTCTAAGTTTAAATATTTTCCAAGTAGTGCAAAAGCATATCTTGGAAGGTCTACTAAACAAACAGCACAGTTCCTTCAACACTGGTGCTTGGAAAACCAGGTCAACACTACATAGTGTAAGCATAACGTAATCTCTTTCATGAACTTAAAGAGTGAATCAACATATTTACTTTAAGGTAGCATAAAAATGTCCATTTTGAGGCTTTAACAATCTAACAATTATGGTAATGGTATTATAACTTAAAAATAAACAATATATATGGTTCTGATCAATGCTATATTAACTAGGATAATATTATAAACTCACTAACATATAGAGGAATTTGACATTGAGTGGCATTCCCAATTTCATTCATGATTCAGTATCCTTCACTGATTATTAAAATCATTCACTTGCCCCCATTGTTAAGGAACAAAGGGAAATTTTCTTCAGCAACATATTAATTGTCCATGATGACAATTTTTTCGTGAGCATGGAGGATTCCATGGCCTTTATGTCTTTCCTCCTTTCTTCAGGTAAGAGGCTCCATTCCTAGACCACGTGGTGAGCATAGGCCCCAGGCTGCTGCCATCTGTTTCTGGTTTAGGATGCACAAATGACTAATGATGAGACAACTGGAATCCTTCCCTGGGATTTTCCTACCTCAACTGTGAGCTGCCAAGCATCATGTTTGCTCTTGCAATAGAAAAGACTCATCAGTAAAGTGAAAAAAATTGAAATCGCCACACACAAGAAAGCAGAAGAGAGAAAACCAAAATATACTGGTGCCATTTGGTTATTAGTTCCTTTTGCCCCTGAGTCTGATTCCACCGATGTGTTTTCTATGGCTTGAGCATACGAGCTGACAAATTTTCCTTTTGTTATTGTATGTGTTTCTTTTGCTTGAAATCAAATAATTCTTAACACTAATTTCCCTATATCAAAATTAGGTTTTCCTCCCCTGAACTGTGTCACCATGAAGACCCTGCTGGGAATTTTACACTACCACCTTTCCACTTTTCCAGTGCCTCCAAGTTTCTATTCATCTCCTCTTCTTCCACGAAGCCTCGCCAAACCAATAGTCTATGCCCTCTTTATTTATTTATTTTTTTTGTCTTTTTGCCTTTATGTAGAGCCGCACCTGCGGCACATAGAGGTTCCCAGGCTAGGGGTCTAACAGGAGCTGTAGCTGCCGGCCTAAGCCACAGCCACAGCAACGCGGGATCAGAGCCGCATCTGCAACCTACACCACAGCTCACGGCAATGCCAGATCCTTAACCCACTGAGCAAGGCCAGGGATCGAACCCGCAACCTCATGGTTCTTAGTCGGATTCGTTAACCACTGAGCCACGAAGGGAATTCCTATGCCCTCTTTATTTTCCAAAAACTACTGTCATGTATCACCTTGTCATTCATAACAACATTCAAATCATCGATGTTACTTATCCTCTGACATGTACATGTCTTTTTTTCTAACTAAATTATTGACAGCGTAAGGTGAAAGCCACATCTTAAATTTGTTTACAATCTCAGGTTTTTATACATTTCCAGGCTATATGGTTGTTAGAGTAACTGATACCATCTTGGGCCCTTACAGTTTCTTCTGTCCTTTCAGTGACCCAACCCAGGACTATACTGTGCAGTGAATCACTTCCGTCACCACGGCTTTGTAATTAATAGATATTGTTTAATAATCATTATGTCCAGGTAGCCTCTATGCTCTCTTAGTCCCCAAGCAATGGTGAAAACTTTCCTGGTGCCCACAAGGCTAGTTACCCATTCATAAATCTTAACTTAGGAATATACATCCTGTTTCTGAACACCTACTCCCATACCCTATGTTAAGTATAAAACTGTCCCAATGGGTCCCTTGGTGCAGAGAACAGCTTCAAATGCTTCTAGATCCTTCCTTGCCCCATCCAGACTCCACCCTGTGAATAAGTTACCCTATAATAAACTGACCCATTGATTACATGGAGCCACCTGCCTTGATTTTCAGTCATAAGATACCGTCCCAGTTCAGTGGGCACTTTTCATTCTCTCTATCCTCCAACACAAACATAGATATAAAGTAAAATAAAGGCAACTGGAAGAGTTCTGGCAGACTTTTCATATTTTTCAGTGGAAAATGAGGAGGGAGTCCTAGATTAAAAATTTGATTCACTTATATAAACGATGTTACATAAACACCAGGTATTTATTATGTAAAGGGTTTTCAATTCTCTGAATTCTTTGAAAGTGTTTATTCTACATAATAACATCTGAAGTGGGCATGAAGTCCACTTAAATTTAGCTCCTTTAAAAAAATAATTTTCAAAAAAATGTGTAGGGTCTTACATTTTTCTCATAAAGCATATAATCAGCTTTGTACTATTTAAGTCAAAAAGAAACTTGTAAAAAAATTTGAAAAAGAAACTTGTGAGACTGAATAGATGAGTTACTTAAATGAAACCATACGTATTCACCAAATCAAAAGCATTTTTCTTAAAACAATAAAATCTTGCTGTTTCAATGTCTAAGAAACATGGAGTCAGAGATTTTTTTAAAAAATAAGTTATACATTATTTCTTTTCAAACACTATAGACATCCTGTATCATATGTAGATCATGGGCCAAAGTATCAATTTCTATTAATGCATCATGAAAATACACAGTGGTCAACTCTCTTGAAATACATTAAATAAACGTGTGTGAGCAAATGAAAAAAGAAAGAAAAAATAAGACTGAAAAATCCAAAGAAAGGGAAATTCCAATATGATTCACAACTTTAGACTTACAAAATTAAAAAAAAAAAATTTCTTTCTTGATGGAATGTGTTTCTACTGAAAGCTGAACCGAAAGTCATGGCAGCGGCTGTGGATTCTTTAGACAGATGGTGTCAACAGACCAGTCGATTAGTCAGCTTGGCAATGGAAGAAGGATAGATAGTTTTACAAAATGCCACCAAACTCAGTATATGAAAAAGAGAAAGAGGCTTGAATCTGTACTCTGATACTTGATCCTGGTTACTGCACGGTTTGTAAAATAGGCTACTCTTGTCACCAGCAGTTTAGAGTTTCCTCATTAGATTTTCATAGAAATGGTTCTCAGAACACAAAAGCCAAATCCCAGAAGGGACAGCTGGGTTTAACAGGTGAAGAGATCACATCTAATGGTTTTCCTACCAAACCCCCACTACTGCTGATTTTCTTTATTTTTTTACCTAGTGTAAATTAACAATGTCTATTTCTACTTTTTAAAGATACGTCATTTGAAAATTTATTTATAACCTGAGAAACAAATATTATACCCCAAATAGAAAGCCCCTATTTACACATAAAAGTACAATCATTTAATTTTTTGTTGCTCAATGTAAATTTTATATTAGATTATATTGCATCAAGCTTAAATTAGTGTTCAATAATTCTGCCCCAAGAGCCTAAGACCATTTCTACTAATGCCACCAAATTAAATCAGAACTAGAAAGCTCAATTTGATTAGTAATTTTCCTGGTGAGTAGGGGGCCCTTATAATATAAATTAGAATTTTCATTATCATGTAAATGAAACCAGGATATGAGGACTTGAAGAGAAAAGAGATGGTCTGACAGGCAAGGAAGCTGGTCTTGCTTCTAAAAAGTGAGTTGTCTACGATGCAGCTTAGATTAGCTCACCTTAACAGTTTTATATACAAGATAAAGATATGGCAGTCAATTATATTTAAGTTAAATGTCTTCCAGGCCAGCTCTGATAGCAAAAGCCAGTGAAGTGAACATTTTTTGCTTTCCTCTGAATGTGTTATATAAATAAGCATTTGAAAGATTATCTCCTATTTTTATGACTTAGCCCACCTATAAGGAGAATTTGATCAGATAAAATAAGAACTTTTGTAACAATATTTGCGGTTCCATAAAGATAAGACAAGCACACCTTCCTGTCTGCTTCAGGGAGACTGTTGAGAGCACAATGGATAAAGAAAATGAGGTCTGGACTTTGGAATCCCAACACTGCCCTGTAACTAGTTATGTAAACCTGGGCCACCAGTTTCTTAACTTCTCTTACTCTTAGTTTCCTGACTTAAAAAAGTTACTATTGAGAAGACTCAATGGAATATAGTATGGAAAGACTTTAATACAGTCTAACACAAAAGTAGGTCTGTAATAAATGTTTCTTGTAAAACCTAGAGCTTTGAGATCACCTATTTCTAGCCAGCAAAATTGGAAAAACAGAATTGTTAAATGTGTGATTATACGAAACTGAAATTAATTTGTCGACATCTTTCGTAGCCCAAGGTGTTCAGCAACAAATATAAAAGGGAATGGAAAGTCCCAGTACTTAAGCGGTGAACATAATTATGTTTCTATATTAATGTGATACTTCAGACCATTCCTTCCTGTAATTCAACAATGATTCTGAAAACTCTTTACCTGCTTGAAGGCAGCATAAAGACCTTTGCTCACCAAGTATTTAAGATAAATTACATGAAAATATACAAGTCAGTCTAATTCTGTTCTTTTGTTTTGTTGTTTTTGCATTTTTTTAAATTCTAAGTTTAATGAGAATTGGTTCTTCATACTAGGGTATGATCTTAATTAAGTCCTAAAGAGAAGATCAGACTCACTGTAATACACACATTAGAACTGCTCCAGCAGGAGTTCCCATTGTGGCTCAGTGATAACAAACCTACTAGTATCCATGAGGATGCAGGTTCAATCCCTGGCCCACTCAGTGGGTTAAGAATCCGGCACTGCCTTGAGCTGTGGCATAGGCGAGCAGCTCCGACTCCATTTTGATGCCTAGCCTGGGAATTTCCATATGCTGCAAAGGCAGCTCTAAAAAGCAAAAAACAAAACAAAACATAACCAAAAAAACCTGCTCCAGCAAAGTGCAGGATTTCAAAATCAAAAGCTAAGGGTTAAGACAGAGTGCTGAGAAATAACAGTGGCAGTAAAAGAATGATTCCCCATCCTATGCTATGCAATTTGAACTCAAAGAGTTGCCCCGAACCCAAAGTGCAGACATAAAGAGAGAGCTGAAGGCAGAAGAAAAGGAGGGGAAAGAACCACTCAGTTGCAGATTCATGAGAATTAGTGCCCACACCTGTCTGTAGCCTGACCGCAGGCTGCTTCCCCTCTTCTAAGAGTCTCCTGTGCCTAGATGATCAGGAACCTGGACACAGTATCCAGTCTTTGGTCTACCTGGATTTACATGTCTTGCCTACATTTCCTTGACAGAGCTTCCTTCTTAAGGCACATGAAAGCAAAATTCCAACCTTTCGGTTGCCCCCAAATTCCTCCACCAATTGTAACCAAACTCTTAGTCATTTTGGCTCTCCTTTTCATACCATAATTGGCCCAATTCTAGTTCTACCCAAATCCTCTCTTGACTCTATGCTTTCATCAAGTAACTGAATACTTTATTTTATATAGAGGTATATATTTAAGAATCTTTCCTTAAGAAAAAAAATCTACTCTTGCATTGGAAGAGGAAAAAAAAAGGTGAGCCAGAAATCAAAATGTTCTCTTAGGCAAAGGGTAATCCTTTGCCTAAGAGAACAAGGACACACGATTTTCCCCAAAATTTGCTTCCAGACAACAATATGTGGTTTCCTTGTACATTTTGTGAATTATAACAAACCTAAGAAATAGCCCCATGACATTTTACATTCATTTACATTTCAGTGAAAATCTGAACTTTGCCTAACAGCAAGTGCCTTTTTCCCTAAAATTTCTTCATGCAATCTGAAAAGGAGATTCAACTAGAACTTTAAGATGAAGAAATTGGTATAAAATTATTCCTTTTTTCTTCCTAAGTGATGATGGCAATTTAAGCTAAATGTTCTCAATTGTGTATAGGATAAATTCCACAACACTTAGCTCTGTCAGTTAAAACCTTCCCCAATCTGACGCAATCTACATTTTTAAACCCCAGTTCTCACAATTCCCCTCTGATCTACTGGCATGATTATTCACCGACATGCAAACATGCTTTGTTCTTTACTCACATACTTCCCTCTTCTTAAAATTCCCCTTTTCTTTTCCACAGCCTTTCTCTTCAGTCTCTCTTCTTCAAGATTTATCATTAATTTAAAATACCTACGCCAGCATGAAATGATTTCTCCCTACAACGTTTTGAATCATTTTTCTTCGTCCTTTGGAATAATAAATTACACATATTATTTAACTATAATTTTTTTTACTCAAACCACAATGTAATAAACTCCTTGAAAAAAGGAACAGAAATTTTTATTATTTCTTATTCAAACTAGAGCATCTCAAAGAGGATTTCAACTCAAGTAGTCAATTAGTAGCAAAAAAAAAAAACAAATCCTAACATACCCTGAAAAGAAATAAAGGAAAGTATAAAAGAAACTAACAATGAGAAAATAAAAATTTTCCTGACATAATTAGAAATATATACCACAATATTAGCATCGCACACCTGGAGTCATAAGTCCTACTTATTAACATATATGTGCAATATCACTCAAACTAGTGATTACTTTCACTCAGGAATTACTGAAAATGTCAGTTCCACTAGGCTGAGAAAGTACTTAGCATTATATAAATATTTGAAATCTATACAGTAAGCTGTTCTAATGTATATAAATGAACAAAAACAATTACAATAGTGCCATCTAACCTAGGAAGATAGAATGTCTTGCCAATTAATTTTAAATGTTACCAATACACCGAATATAATCTGCACGTATTCAAATTCCACATATGCATTTTTGGAATCTTAAGTTATTTTTATTGTCCTTTCCTATACAGGAGTCTCAATCTAGTTCTACAGATTTCAAAAATGATCAGTTATACTTACTCAATCTGATATTTTGATTTTAGATATGCATATCTATATATAAAAGACCTATAACGTTACAGACATAAAACCAGTAAAAATGTATGCTTCCATCTAGTGGTCAGTTCAATCAAAGTAGGGGTGAAGGAATGGATAAGTGAAATCCATATGCAATTCTCAATCTCATTTCAGCCAAATAACCCCAGCCTTGTCTCTTTGGACCAAAGTTTCCAAACAAGGTATCTTCAGTTTTCACTTCTTCCATATATGCTACCTTATATTTGTTGGAAATGCTGAGAAATAATAACAATAGTAATAACTAGTAAAGGCAATGGCCACTTACAGAGTCGTATTGAATACTAGATATTACCCACGACATTACACATACTATGCTATGCCTAGTAACAGTTTTATATATAGTCGGCATTATTCTCATTTTGAAGGCAGAGAAATTGAAACTCAAAGATGCAAAGTACCTTCCCTAATGTTCTATATCAGTAAGTGGCAAAGGGATTTCCACCCAGGTCTAGTTTTGCTGGTTCCAAAACCTGTGCTCTTTCCATAATACTCTGCATGATTAAAAGCAGGTAAGAGAGAAGGAAAGAGCTGATGATCTCAAAATAGATTGTCTGACTGTACGTAAGCTGAAAGGGTTAATTTTAAAGTTTTGCAGACTGTATTCCCAACCCCCTCCCTTCCAGCAGAGGTCAAATTCAGCTCAAATCTATTCTCCAACTATTTACAGACCTCTTTATCAGCATTAGTATTCTTCAAGTTCTGACATCTCTCTTCAGGCCAGAAGTATTTATTTAATCAACAAGTACAGCTTGAGGAACATCAGGCTCTTATTCATGGTTAAGTAATTAAAAACGGAAAACACATCACCAAGTGCCTAATATATGCAAGCGTTAATTGGTTCAATTGGTGAATGTTTCCCCAGACTACATTTGTTTCTTAAGGATGGGTGCTGTGTTCCTATCCATGCCTCATGGCTTTCAGGATTTGCTAATTAGTGCTTTCCTAATCCCATTCAGAAAACTGGAGCAAGTTTTTGCAGTTTCCCTTCCATAAATGGGTGGTCACCGAGATTAGGTCAAGGCAGCTCAGCCTACAATAGCATCCTTAATCAGCCCATGCAAAATGAAAATTAGGCAAAAATCCTGGCTTTTATCTCACATGGTCTTTGGAGCTAATTAAAATGCACAGACTCTTCCTCCCGTTTCAACCCTGCTGTTCTACCCACTAATAAGCCAACAAAAGGTGCTGAAAGCAATGGGCTGAATAATTGTTGAAATTTACAGTTCCTTAAAGGCAACTGTTAAAAGATTTCTGTCTCCTCAGCAATGTAGGGCACGTTCTGATAAAGTATCCCTCTCACATTTATATAAAGACTCCCTCTCACATTTATATAAAGACTCACAGTGATTTGGGGGACTATTTGGGGGAATGATGACTGTTTCGTTGATGTCGTTTTACTTAGGTGGCTTTCAGAGCACTTTACTTTCCAAAGAGTTAAAATGACACATGTTCTTTGACTGAAGCCTGCCCCCAGTGTACCCTGGGCCTCTGCTGTTTTAAAAGTGCTATGAAAGCTCACTGGCATAATAAAAAGATGGGAGGGGGAGCAGGATATGAAAGAATATAGGCAAAAAGAAAGAAAATGAACACACACATACACACACAACACACACACACTCAAGTGATCTACTTAAGCTCATACACTTTCCAGCCCTTTTACCCACCAAAAATAAATCCTTAAATTAATAATCAACCTTAATAAAACCAGCTTCTAAAATAGAGTAAGCTTTTGATCTTACTGTTCCCCTGCCTCAGGGTATTCCTTTATATTTATTAAAATGCACTTTGAGCATGTTACAAGTAAAACAATAATTTCCTACACTTTAATACATGCACAAGCATATAATTTAAGGAGGCATTTGCCAAGGAGTAGCACATGTTCCAAACATATATACCAAATTAAATTCACGTTATAATTACGTTTAAAAATCAATACATTAAGTAAGAATGCAACATGTTCAAAGAGGCATATTAGCCCAAAACTGTAATTATAAGAAAGTGACCTTGCCTCCCTAGGATTGGGCAGGATGTAAGATGTCTGGACAGAGAGTAACGATTTTAATCACCACTTCCTACCCTGCACACACACACCCCAAAAACATGGGCATGAAAAACTTACATATTTTCATCTATGCTTGGCACAAGGTCAAAATGCTACTGACATGAACCTTCAGGAGGCACCGACTATTTCTTTTGAAGCTACAGAAAAATCTCTAAAGGCTCCAAAAAAAAATACATATAATTAATACAGCATTCTTTTCCAATAGAGGAACATTCCTTTTATCAAAAACTTAAATACCTTCTTTAAATTTTCATCACAGTCTTTTGTGTGTATAATCTCTGTTTCGCTGTAGCCTGACAGTCATTTAAAACAAACAAAACACAGTAAGAACAACTACTAGTCCTCATAGCATCAGGAACTGACTGAAAGATATCTAGTAAAAACTTTCTTAATTGGACAGAATTTAGCTTCTTAGGTCTTTTTTTTTTTCCTGCTGCCTAATTATATGTAATTCTATAAACCACCTCAAAACACTTCAATCCATGGGAATGTGTAAAGATTACAACCCTGGTAGATAAAGTTTTAAAATGACCCATCAAGAGAGATAATATTAAATAAAAAGAAATAATAATTGGGAGTAATTAGTGAGTTTAAAATATATACTACTTTATAACTATAAACTACTAATAACATCCAAACTATCATTATCTTCTAAATCATCAAAGTAAGACAATAATGACACTTATATAAAACATAGTATACATGTTAAATGTATTAACTTATTTAATCCTTTCATCAACTGTATGAAATGGATATCGTTGTTTTATCCACTAAAGAACTAAGAAAGCTCATGAGCACAAAGAGTTTAAGGAATTTAAATTTCCCAAGCTCACGTAGCTTGTAATTAGGCCCTGAGTTTCTGCACTTAATGATTATGCCACTCTATATAATTAAATAAATTATAGTATATTGCAGTTCATTTTATTGTCCTCTATATAATAGCAGTGGTTTCACATTTATAAACAGCCAGGCCTAAGTTAAGCACCTCGCACAAATTAACTCATTTAAATCTCGCAACAATCGTGAGGTAGGGCCTCCTAAGTGACAACCTCTTCAAGCAAGAAAGAGATACTTCACCTCTCCTACACCAAACTCAAGTAACAGCATTGTGATAAAGGCATTTAGGTCTAGATTAAATCCTGAGCTTTTCTCTTTTAACGGTCATGAAAATACAAAACATATAATTTACTGTCAACCATTTTTCAGGAAACGCTGCAGTAGTGTTAAGTATATTCATATTTTTCTGAAACAGATCTCCAGAACTTTTTCATCATGCAACACTGAAACCCTGTACCCATTAAACAATAATCCCTTCTCCCCTGCTCCCTAAAGCAAATTCTGAGCATTTTTGTATCACTATAAATATCTATAAGCAAACACAGTCCTATACGTGAAGATGATAGTGACTAGATTTAAAAAAATTGACTTTTTTTCTTTAAGAAAGTCACACCTTAAAATGATAGAAATATCAATGATGCTGACTTAAATGCATTTCTGTAAGAGCTGAGCATTTCTATCACAAATTCCAAATGTGATATTCAATAGCTCTCTTTTTGTATTTTTCATATTTTTAGACAAGAAATACAGTGAGGTCACCATGAAAGGTTTCAATATGCTCATCATAGTTATCAGAATTAAATAACTGATAAATGGAAATTTGAAATTAAAGGGTAGCAATTAAGGAGCAAATTTACAACCGCTTTTCTTTTCACCTTATCCCTCATACACACAGGCACAAACCAATTTCCTAAGGAGAACAAAGAAATGATTTTAAAGTAAATTACCACTTACACTATCTTTCCCCCCTTAGTTGCTCAAATGCAAACACAAAGAACCCTGGAAGACATTTACAGAATCCATTTCTCAATCCCATAGGTCAGGACACTCGATACTAATGCTAATCAAAAAAGCACTTTTATTCAAATTGCCACAAGGTTCAAATCCTCAAACTCAGTTTAATAAAAAGGTAAAATAGTCTATCAGAACTCATAATGTAGTCTCTTTTTTGGTGAATGGATCATACTCAGCATTGTAAAGAACAATATAGGAAAATTATAAAAGTTAAGCAACAAAGGAAACTCCACAAATCTTTAACATGAAGGAACATACACATGAGAAAAAAGAAAGGGGTAAAGACAGGACCAAACTCAACTGCAAATTTAAATATTTTAGTATTTTAAGTAACTGAGAAGTGGACACAATCTTGGGTTAAAAATGGTAGATAACTGGGGTAGGGATTCCGATATAGTGACATGGCGCAATCTGCTGAAAGCTGAGAGGCAAGTTTTAACAGAAAATTTTAAGGGCAAACATGTAAACAGACTTATGGTTAGAAGAACTCATGCTATTCATGCATGTTATCCATGTATAATAAGAAAAATGTTAATAACAATGAGAGTAACACAGAAATAAATAACCAAAGCTTTCTGCCAAACACTGCGCTAGGCTTTGTTATTTCACTTCATTCTTCCAATAAATTTATGAAGGGCCTGGGATGATGATGATGATGCCAATGATGATTTTACAGACCCATTTTACAGTTAGGGGAACTGAGACTGAGAGATATCAGGGGTGTGAGTTCAAGCTCTGACTCCAGAGCCTGTGCTATTTACCATTACTCTATGAGGATACATAGAATAGGAAAATCAGAGGTTACTTCTCAGCTCACTTTCCCCAAACCACAGCTGAGATGCTTCAGAAGGTAGACAAAGAAAAGGGAGGTCAGAGGGAGGGCTGCATGTCAAGAGGCTGTTTTGATAAACGTTAGTTCACAATGCATGATATAAGAAGTATACAGACAAAATAAATAATTATACTGGGAAAAGATGAACTGTAAATGAAGGGTAAAAAGTATAAAAATATTTTGGTGACCTCCAGAAACATGGTTTTTTTATTTTTATTTATTTATTTATTTATTTGTCTTTTTAGGGCCAGACCCATGGCATATGCAGGTTCCCAGGCGAGGGGTAGAATCAGAGCTGTAGCTGCTGGCCTACGCCACAGCCGTAGCAATGCCGGATCCAAACCACGTCTACAACCTACACCACAGCTCACAGCAATGCCAAATCCTTAACCCACTGAGCAAGGCCAGGGATTGAACCTGCATCCTCATGGATGCTAGTCAGATTTGTTTCCGCTGGGCCACGATGGGAACTCCTTGTTTGTTTTTTAAATTGAGATACAATTGACATACAACATTGTGTAAGTTTAAGAGGTACAACCCGTTGATTGGATAACTCTTATACTGCAGTATGATTACCATTAGAGCACTGGCTAACATCTCTATCAAGTCACAGAATTATCTTCTTTGAGGTGAGAACAATGAAGATCTAGTCTCTTAGCAACTAGAAGCAACTAGAAGTCTGTGCTGCAGTACTGTTGAGCATCATCACCATGCTGTACATCGATCTCCAGAAGTCTTAGTCTATTGCCCTTAGACAACCTATAGCTGCAAGCTTGTTCCTTTAAATAAACTGTCTCCGATTCCCCACCCCCAGCCCCTGGTAAACACCATTCTACTCTCTGTTTCTGGAGCTGGGCTTTTTTAGATTCCACATATAAGTGATATCCTATGGTATTTGTCTTTCTTTGTCCAGGACCGTCCTGTGTCTTCATACTCAGCTTCAGCTCTCAGAGCTCCTTGATGAGTGGGTACAGTGTGGACCTCTCTCTTTATTATCTGCCCCAGAATTAGTCTTCCCATTAGACCTTGTTCTTTGTTGAATGAGGATGTGGAAAAAGGGGTCACTGGTAGATAAGACTATGCAGACAACTGCACTAATCTTGGACCCAAATAGTGAAAGGAAGTGGTATTATTAGAATAGAAGGCAATATCTGAAACGGGTAAAGATTGAATGGGGAAGAGCAGTGATTTTAATCTTATACCAGGGGTTTCAAAAATGTGTCTCAAATGGATATTTTGAGTGGGATCATTCTTTGCTGTGAGGCGTTATCTTGCGTTACACGATATTTAGCAGCATCTTTGGCTTCAACTAGATGCCAGTATGTGCCCAGCTGTAACAATTAAAATTGCCAAATGTCCAGGACAACCATCTTAGACATACTTAAAGTTTTTCTGTTTGTTTTGCTCATTATAAATAATTATTTATATGGAGTACTCAAGGGAAGATCTGCAGACAGCAACAAAGGTGGGGTTTCGAACAAAGCCTGGGACATGCGTGCTGCCAAGCACTTGTGGAAATTCTGACTATTCAGATATCAGTTCTCCAGAGTTAAGATTCCAGTTATGTGGATGGTGAAAATCCCAACAGTAAAAAGAAGTAGAGGCAGCAGCTAGAGTCCAGGATTAAACCTTGAAAGGGTAAAATGAAGTTAATAATCATGTAACCAGAGTTCCCGTCGTGGCGCAGCGGAAACGAATCCGACTAGGAACCATGAGGTTGCGGGTTTGATCCCTGGCCTTGCTCAGTGGGCTAAAGATGTGGCATTGCCATGAGCTGTGGTGTAGGCCACAGATGCAACTTGGATCTGGCGTCATTGCTGTGGCTGTGGCGTAGGCTGGCGGCTGTAGCTCTGATTCAACCCCTAGCCCATGGGAGCCTCCATATGCCACAGGTACAGCCCTAAAAAGCAAAAAAAGCAAAAAAAAAAAAAAAATCATGTAACAGACATATGTAAAAGAGTTGCTGAAAAGGAAGAACAAGGTTTATAGGTTTATAGAAAGCCATCTTTTCCAAAACAAGAATGAGCCTGAAGAAGAGGGTAATCAGAGACAGAGTTCATGGAAAGGTCCAAGAAATCAAGAGCTCAGATTGATGCTGTTGCTTTGAACCAAAAGGGAATAAATGGCCATCTTAGCAAAAGTGTTCTAGAAAGAGCATTTCAAGCCACCACCTCACCATTTGGTGCCCTGGAGCAGTCCTTAATTACCATAGTGGAATAAAAGAGTTAATGTATATTTAAACATGCTTGAGTTGCCCGCAATTACTATCAGCGTAGGTTATACTTCCACGGATGGTAGCTTTCAGTGAGGAAAGAAAGAATAAAACCCAGTCCTTCTGAGTTGTAGGTGCTAACCAGTCAACCATGCTGGCCAAATCCTGCCTCTCAAATCTCTTTGTAATATATACTATTCACCCAGGCAGAAGTCTTCAATGACAGCTATTCATGTGTCCCAATCTGATCAAATGCAGGCGATGGTGATGGTTCAGCACGACTTGCCTTTACTGAACGAACAGAAAATGCTTCCCAACCATCCGTCTGGTGCACAAACTCTACTGTTCTTTTAGACTTTTAATGGACTGCCCTCCAAATGGCACATCAGAGAAAACATTTCATCTGAAGAACAGGTATAGAAGGCAGCTACTTGTTCAGCTGCAACTCTGGTCTTTGGGGTTATGTGCAGTCTTAGTTCTGAATAACTGGGAGTGAGGGGTGGGGGGACGCTTTCCCCTCTTTTCTAAATGCCCCTTAGTCTCCTTTGAGTCAAAGCCGCTAATTATGCCAGGCAGGCTGAATGATGAGTAGTGGTTTTGTGATCCCAACTATTGTTCAAAAGGGCTGAGATCACCAATGCATTTTCCTAGGTATAGAGAATCTGAAGGGAAAAGTCTGAGCACTTATTATCTCTTTGTTTTCTTAAACAGTGCCTATTTACAAACTTTTCACTAGTGAGTAAAAACATTTACTGGCAATAAAACACAGCAGTGTTTCAGAATGTTAACCTCTTCCCCCAAAACATGACAAAGTACTCCTAGTGTTTAGGAGGAAAAAGCTGCTTTCTTTGCTCTTTCTTGCCACAAACACAGGGTGAGGAGATGGGAAGAAAAAAGGAAGAAAATTAGAAAGAGTTTATATATGTAGAGATAGATAGATAGATAGATAGATAGATAGATAGATAGATAGATATAAAGATACATACATAGACAGATTTCCTTGAAGCCACAGAATTAAGTAACTGCACCCACATTTATACAACTCCAATAAAATAAATAAAAACAACATACACCACAGATTACGGAGGAGTAACTCCTACTTCTCACAGAATTATATTGGCAGCAGAATATGTTATACGAATGAAGAAAAGATAACAACTGGGTGATGAATCCTGTGATCTCTGAGGCAGACTAGCAAGCCTCCCTTTGGGTAGATGTTTGTTTTCTGAGAAGTAGGTGGGATTTCATTAAAGCACCTGAGGAAAGAGTCATGCTACAAAGATGTTATATATTTTAAATCAATTAATACCCAGAACTGTATTCAAAGATGCACGATAATTGATGAATAAGATAACAATGAATTCACACTTGTTTTCTCTAACTCTGCATGTTCTTTTAATAACATTTGGTAAGAAGATGTTCCAAAGTCTTCTTCAGCATCAAGGGAAGAGCTGTGATTGTTTCAAGAACTAAGTGTCCAAATGTTATTTCCTCTTGAGAGTGAAGTTTTAAATCTTGTTGCCCATGTATTTTTCTCACACATTTGTGATTTGTTTTTAAGTTCCCTTTTGTCAGAGTTTACATATCAATTGCAAAGAACTAAGAACTAAAAGGCAACTTTTTATGAAGGAAAATGTGTTTATCTCCCAAGACAGACTCTTCTCTCTGGTCCAGTTTGGAAGAACATTCATTTCAATTAGCTAAAATGAAAGCAAAAGAACTGGGAAGAGAGAAAAACAATGATGCCTGCTCTAACTTTTTCACAACGAAAAATTCTCCAGTCTCGTATTTTTGTGGTCTAAGATTTTTCTTATTGGACACACCAGATACTAGCATCATTGCTAGAAACCTTTTATCTCCACCTGCTGGAAGCATGAAACATAACTGAGTTTCAGCTAATCAGACATATTTCTGGAAGAAAAAGTATTTACCCAAATTAGGTTTTAAAACACCCATTTTAAACTGTATCTTTTGGTACATTGTATCTGTCACTGAATTGTTGCACAACCATAAAACCCTTTGTTTTGTGATTGTTACAAGGTATATTCTTCTAATCTATTTCTTTTAAAATTTTAAAGTCAGTCATTACATTTCCAAAATTGTCAAGCAATTATTTTGCAAAAAATAGTGGAACTATATAATCAAGTTATGGACTTTAGGAAACACATTGGTATGGAAAGATCATTATATCAGTCACATATCTTGAGTTAAGAGGAAAGTAATGTCTACTCTTTATTATATACAAAGAAAAATGACACCGAGATAAGAGCTTCAAAAATAAAATATTAGGTATTTTTAACAGAGAAAAATAGCTTCCTCTTGGCAGGAAAAAAACCCTCCTCTTCTTTAGAATAAAACACTCAGTTTTAGCTGCCTCAGGGGGTATGGAACAGAAAACAGCTGCCTCGGTTCACCTTCTGTTGTATAAATTAATTGTCATCGTTGATTATGCACTAATTTATTAAAAATCTATGTATCTTCCAAAAAAGTTACTGCTCTTTCAGATCGCTTACATACAATGGATATGATAAATGTTTAGTAGAAGCTTTAGACTATTACAAAAAGCCAAATAAAAGTTAATACATAATGGGTATAAAAACAAAGTATGTGCCTTTTGGTTAAATATTTTTATACCTTAATAGTGTTTAATTGTAGCAATAGTCACTGTAGAGAAAAAAAAAAGAAAGGTGAGATTACCTGCCAACACTGGACTTTTCCTTTTAAACTAACAATCCTTTTTTTTTAAGTTTTGTTAGAAAATATTTCATATACTAGAATTTTTTTCTGAACACACTAGTTTTTTTTTCTTTTAATACTCTTTCAGTCATTGTTGATTGGCAGCATGCCATTTTGTTCATGCTGGATGCATAACAATCTATGAATAAACCATTTTTCAGGTAATATTTCAGAATTTTATATATTGTGTATTTCCTCCAGTTTTTAAACAAGAGAACAGTAGAAGCCCTGCCAAAAGTTCACCATCCCACATACAAACATACATTTTAATGAATCGGAGTCAGTTTTCTGGTAAGTCAGTACTCTTTTTTAGCTAATATAAGAAAAAGTAAAACTGGATCAGTTGCAAAATGACTGATCGGTAACCAATAACAAGGAGATGGGATTGCATTCGTATTTTCAATATAACTTATGAATGGTTATTATTCGCAAGTACTGTATTTGGCTCAGGAGAAATAATAAACAAAAAGTTAAACAACACCCATCCTCTTCCAAATTTACATTTGGCTCATCCTAGAATCAGGAAGTTATTTGCATTCTTTTTCAAACCTCACTGTCAGTTCTTGTCCTTTAGTTAGGCTTTATTAAATATTAAAACACAAATTATTTACATTAAACTAGAGAAATTACTTATTAGGTAATTACACAGTAACTAGCACTTCACAGAGTTCCATAGATATTTGTTGACTAGATGAAAGAACAAGAAAAATGAATCTTGGATTTAGCCCTTTATAAATTAATCTCTCTGACTAAGCAAGCCTGATAAAATAAAATGGTAAATATAAACTGTGGCAAATACAACTAAAATAAACACACTTTGAATTGCCTTTGTAACAGGAATCAGTGCTTATTCCATTAAGGTGTCTGGTAAATCGCTGTGGAAGTATTAATACTATATTCCATCCAACAATTATTACACGTAATAACTTACATTTTAAAAGCTAAATAGGCATTCTATTATGCATAGTAGCAGTAACTGTTTACAATGGCAGATCAGACACACACAGTGGCCTCCAGTCTTTTTGAAGCATTGACGTAAAAGCTGTGAGATGGGAAAACACCGAAGTTCTGTTATGGGCTAGAGGGATGGGTATCATCAATGAACGAGAGATACCAATAGGTTTCTAGTGGAAAGAAAAAAAAAGAGTGAGAACATGTTCGGAATTAAATAGAGAGTTGTAGCTTAGAATTTGATGAGAGGAGGTTCTGGAAAACAGAAATCTGCAGAGGCAGTCTCTGGAAATCAAGGCCCATTCAGGAGGTATTGTGGAAGACCGCTATGAAACGGAACTGAAGACAGGGGAATTAACTACAGGTCTGCATGAGGGCAGCTTTCTCCCTTTTCATCCCCTCCTTCCCAAATGCAGGCAAAATTAGGCAGCTGGTATTTACTGCCAGCAAAAACAGCTGACCCTCTCCGAGCGAAACTGAACAACCTGCCAGGTGAAACCTGGCATAATCCTTACTCTTTAATTTGAGTGATCCTATAGTCTGACAGCTGGCTTCCTAGCTGAACCCCCCAAAGCAAAGTCTCACTTTTGTTTACCTCACACAGAACTCCTAGTGAGAGTTCCAAGTGAGAATCAGTTTTAACTCAGAAGGCTTTTATTCACTAGACGGTCCTTTTTTCTAGAGGTCCTTTTTTCTATAGCTTTTTATACAAGAAAAGCTGCAAAATGAGATGGAAGGGCCAAACTTAAGAAACTGAAAATTAGGCCCCAGAAAAAAATGAAGCCATCTCAAGCATCACAAAAGAAAACAGAGGGAGAGAGAATAAAAATAAACTCTTATCTCTAAATAAAGTCAGAAATACTCAGGAAAATACTACCTCTACAAAACAAGAAAAGAGTGCTATGAAAAAGGAATATTCAAGGGGAAAAAAGAGCATGCCTGTGAAGATTAAAATCATGACTAAATTTAAAAACAAAGACTGTTTCCATATGCTTACAGAGAACTGTCCAGATCGGAACACAGTGATGGATCACTCTGGGAGAATAGCTTTGACTCAGGGGTACAAGAGAGACTCAATTTGTTTAACCAAGTACAAGATGAACATACTCCTTTTCAGTGGCCCTTATGCCATTCACGTGTTTATTCCTCACTAGCATGTCTCAGATGAAGATGATTTCAATCCTGGCTCCAGGAGCCAAAGCTAACCTCCACGTGTCATTTCTCTGATACATGTGCCGGCCCAAAGGTGATATTTATCTGAAGATGGGATCAGTCAGACTACAGGAAGGATTACCTCATCACAACGAAGGAGCAGTTCCTCCCACTACTGCTGAAATTAAAATAAGGATCTACAATTACCACCAGCAGCCATTTCACCTCAACTACTGGGGAGGCAGAATTGAGAGGCAGAAATAACACAGTGTTTGATGACATCTGTGAGCAGCTTACGTCTCCTGGACTTCCGCTCACATGACATGATACATCTGCTTATTTCTCAAAGCATTGTGAATCAAGCTTTATATTGACTTGCCAGAAAAAGCTGCACAATGTCAGGGTCACTACCTAAATAGAAGACACATATCCTTGGAATTGTGGCTTGTGTCAATTTTGCCTAAAGTATTAAAGTCAAGATGGCAAGTACAAGAGACTTATGTGGTCTCAATCAAGGTCTAGAAATACAACGTGATCACAAATCCATCTCAGACCAGAAGACATCCAAGAAGTTCAAGCATCTCTGAATACCTCTAGGGTTTCTGAGAGCAACGAAAAGCCTTGTTCAAGAAAAGCTCTAAAACTGATCAGATTCTTCTATTTTATTCCAGAACGGAAGCATCAGTGAGGATCAAAGAACACACCAAGATCTGGGTTGGAGACAAGAGTGCAAATACCCTCTTTGCCGTGGAGTGCCAGAAAAGTTAAATAATATTTTATGTTAAGTGTTTCATTACATTGTGCTAGGACTGTCTCAATTCTCCTCTACTAACTTCCACCATTACAGAACCCAACCAAACTAAAAACCATCTACGTCACCAGGAAATCATTTCAGACCACAGGAGAACTGAATTCAAACAAAATAAAGAGAAATTAATGTATGCTCTTAAATTAGGTGTATTCCATAACAAAGATTAAAAGTAAGACATTGCAGGTATGTGCACAGAATAATACACATAGATACTTTTTAAATTTTTCTTTAAAAAAATCAATTTAGCCAAGCGTACTCATACCCTGAGTATAATGTACTTTAAGAACTTTTCCCTCATCATAGATATAAATTCTTTAAGTTTGCATCAAGTTTAAGCAGTAATACAAAGGCCTAAAAAGGCTTCATTTACTTGCTTTTTTAAGCTGAGGCAAGAGCATAATATACTTATATATGTAGCTGAACCCAGTCAAATCAGTTGTGAGACTTATTAGGGCATGACACTGTTGACACAAGGCTAAGTGCAAAGCCTTGACCTCTGCATTTCCTCCATGACCTCAGGGACCAGACCTACTCATCTCACCCCAACCTTTACAACTTGAATGATGTCAGATCAGGCTGCTATGTTTTTGAAAGGATCAGTCAGCCCAAATGAAAGCTATTTACTTTGCCCATTATTGTTAATTCCTCTGAGTTGTTTTTTTTTTTTTTTGGTGTTTTGGGGTTTTTTTGGGGGGGCGATTTTCAGGGCCTCCGGTCAACTTCTGTTCAAAAAAAAAAAGTTTCTTAAATTCTTCAAAATTTACACCTAAAATCTGTTAAGTCAAAATATTTTTTGCCCACAAAGTCCTGTCACATTTTGACAGGAATTCAAACCAGAGCAAAAACTCTAAGTAAAAAGAGTGTTAATTATTAAAAGGGGAAGAGAGTGGCCAATTTATTAGATATAAGGATTTTAACGTCTCAAATATTAAATTACAGTTTCTAGCACTTAAATTCTATGTGAGCAGCCTCAAAGAAAAAAAAAGTCATTTAAGCAAAATTGGTCTAGTTGAGCATCAGACATCATTTCTCATCTGCCTTTAAGATCGATGTAGATACTAAACACAGCTTTAAAAGGAAGATTTAGTCTTCTAATCCCATTCCTGGGTCAAAAGAAGCAACCTTATGCTTTCACACTCCATTCCTTGACTAAAATCCAGTCTCCGAGATTTGAATCTAACGAGGAAAAGGCTATATCAAATTACCCAGAGTACTTACTCAGAGAAATGGAGAGAAATGGAAGCATTTGGGGGGAGCTGGATCTATTAAAAACAGTCAGTGGAGAGAAAAAGGCAATTTTCCCCCGCTAAGAGTGTACTAGGGTATTTATTGTGGTAAATTGCCTTCTTTATGTTAAAGATAGTAAATCTGTGGATGCCATTTGTTAGGACAGCCTTATCTCAACAAAGGGCAGGCATTCAGGGGCTAAAGTTTCTGAATCTCGGCAATGTTAAACAGGGCTTTAAAAAGAACATTCAGCTTGAAATATTGAGTAAATGGGTTCACACAGCACGGATTTTATTGTAGACCAACCTAATTTTCACATTTTCCTCTCTATAACAAGCAAGTCATTTGTTCTCTGCACTCATAATGGAAAGAAAACAAGACTTTCTTTGTTTGTGTACATTAACTCAATGCTGTAAAAGTCATTCAGTCAAGCTTCACTATACTTTCACCTTTAAACCTTAACCTGACTTGTAACAATATTTGTAGCCTCTAAAATTACACTGGTTGAACCCAGACGGAGTTAAT
Source organism: Catagonus wagneri (assembly GCA_004024745.2). NCBI lineage: Eukaryota > Metazoa > Chordata > Mammalia > Artiodactyla > Tayassuidae > Catagonus > Catagonus wagneri. The sequence continues at coordinate 22,496,566 of PVHT021183696.1, read as the reverse complement.
CACCCTTCACTGTCTCAGTGAAAAGTATAATGACCTACCATTTAATGTGAAACCATTAAAATGCTAGAAAGGGCAAGCATTCACATCATATGTTTATAAATACCTCACAGACATGAATCCATACGTTCAAGCTACCAGGACACTTTTCAAATGACACTTGTTTAGAGAACCAGATGGAAAATAATGATGGCTGTACACTCAAAGCCAGAAGTGTCCATTCAGCTGTCTTATACAGTGCACCTTATACTTTTAACACTGACATAAGTTAATTCTAACAAATTTCATCTGTAACTAAACAAAGAAAATCCAAATCGAAGTTGGGTAGTTCACTATATACTTTCCTTTCCCGAACTACTGTTTCTTCCACACGGTGCAAATCCATCAGCAAGATCCGAGTTCCCATCGTGGCTCAGCGGTTAGCAAACCCGACTAGCAACCATGAGAATGTGAGTTTCATACCTGGCCTCACTCAGTGGGTTAAGGATCGGGCATTGCCATGAGCTGTGGTGTAAGTCCCAAGCACAGCTCGGATCCCATGTTGTTGTGTCTGTGGCACAGGCTGGCAGCTACAGCTCTGATTGGACCCTAGTCTGGAAACCTCCATACGCCGTGGGTGCGGCCCTAAAAAAAAACGACAAAAAAAAAAAAGCAAGATCCTTCATTTTTACCTGCAAGCCAGATTCCAAATCCTTCTTCAGGACTGTTACACAGCACAAGTCCAGGGAGTCCCGCTCCCATCACAACTTGGGGCCTATGCTCCAGAGGCTAGTAAATTCATAGCAGCATGAACATGGTTAGTCACTCCTGCAACACAGAGCTTCGTCCCGCTTGTACCACCTCAGACTGAGCCACCATCAACCCTGTCCGCAGTACTCTCCTAAGCATCCTCTTTATTTCCACTCTTGCCTTTATAACCTATCCTTTAGAGCTCGCTAAGTAATCTTGTCAGTTTTTAAAGCAGATCATGGTACTTAAGAGAATGAAAAGTGCATACCTGGCAGGCCCATGTGGTTAATTAATCAGGCAACACAGTCTGGGCCTTACGACCTGAGCACACACAATATGAGCGGAGGGTACCAGCAAACCAGGGTGCAGGAAGATTGACTCAACCCAGCTCCAAGTGACAGCTTCCACATGTGAGGATGATTCTGAAGCAATCAGATCATCTAATTTTTCAAGAGAAGCTGGAAATTTGGATTTTCGTGTGAAACCACAATTTTAAAAGTTGCCTAGAATTTTAAAGAACGTGAAATAAAATTTCCAAAATATCCCTGCCAGTTGGCATAGGACACTGTTGGGTGATGACATTTTAGAACACTCACCCCCTTTATTACCACACTTGGACAAAATGTCCCTTCCATTCCTCTAACGCAGCAAGCTTTTCCTTCCTCAGATCCTGAGCACTTACTTTCCCCATGGTTTTTTGTATCCATTCTTATCCCTTAGATCTTCACTTAAAAGTCTCCTCTCCAAATCTTTCCCTGACACTTCCCTCTAAGTTCTCCCCACGAGTCATTACGACATCACTCTGATTTTCCTCATAGTATATCTCCTCATGAAAGAGGATTTGAATAGTTCAAACTGGTAAACCTAGTCTGTAAGCAATAGCTCTCCTGATGTATTAATAAAACCCACTTTCAATAAAAATCAATACAGAATATGCTAAACAGAGCCAATAAGATACACACACACACACACACACACACACACACACAAACTTTCAAGCTTTATTACTTCATAAAGGTATATTAGCAGGCTAATGGTTATTGTTCACTAAACATCTACAGTAGCTTTATATAAAAGAGAAAAAAATACAGTGTGTGTGGATACACATGCATATATACATACACACATATGTATATAATGTATTTATATGTGTATGATTTTTACTGACGTGGTTAATATGCAAGCAAATATTGATCTACCTCAATGTGATTCTGCCAGATGGACTCTTTTTGAGGAGCCTCCTCATGCGGATATAAGGCAGTGGTTCTTAACTTGGGGTAATTTTTCCCCCTCAGAGGCTTAGCAGTGTCTGGAGACACTTCTGCCTCTCACAAGCAGGGGAAGGCTATTGGCATCTAGTGATACAGGCTAATGATACAGGTGAAGAAGGCTGCTAAACATCCTAGAAGGCATAGGACAGTCTCCAAAAGAATCATCCGGCCCAAAATGTCATTAGTGCTGAATTTAAGAAACACAAGTTTCCCTCACTCCAATTTTGCCAAAAGAAGTCATAGCCCCCCCCCCCAATATTTTTGGTTTGGGGAAATGGGAAATAATTGTACATTTGCCCCTCAATATCATTGTGATTTTTTTTAATGATATTTATTGTTTATGCAACTGGAAGCATGAAAGTTCCATTAGGAACTGTTAAAAAAAAACTTTTATTGTGTTGTTTTGATTTTGATTTAAGCCTCGTACAGTGTCTGGTCCTTTCCAAGCCTTCAATAATGAATAAATGAATCTAGTACCAATGATTTGTTATTTCATGCTTCCCACTGGCCAGGTCTCTAATTGTTGGCTAAATAAGTGAAGCCCACAGGTTGAACTACAAAACACAGTTGATTTCTAGACATATATAGAGGAAGAAGAAATTTCCTTTGCCCTCAAATTATTCAAAATCTGACACTGGAAAGAAACAATGCAACACAATGAAATTTCCACATTCTTATAGAAAAGACAAACACAGACTAATGTAGCAGCAGAGAGAAGGGCCAATTCACCTAGACTTGAAAGACTGGAAGACAGGGTGGAAGGAATGGAAGTCCAAAATGTATTCCTAGGGAGTTCCCATCGTGGCTCAATGGAACCAAATCTGACTAGTATCCATGAGGACGCAGGTTCAATCCCTGGCCTCGCTCAGCGGGTTATGGATCCAGCATTGCCATGAGCTGTGGTGTAGGTCACAGACACGGCTCAGATTTGGCATGGCTGTGGCTGTGGCATAGGCCAGTGGCTACAGCTCCGATTTGACCCCTAGCCTGGTAACCCCCATATGCTGTGGGTGTGGCCCTACAAAAAAAAGTAAATAAATTTTTTAAAAATGTTCTCCTAGACTGGATGCCTGGCCTGCCTCAGATGTGCTGAGTAGGCAGAGGGGTAGCAGAAATAGCACTTTGAAAGATGAGACTTGAGAAGGTGGAAAGAGCAAGTAGTTTTGCATTAAATAGGAAGAGAAACACATTAAGGCCCTGGTATGTGAACAAAAATTAATTTCTGTCGTAGTAACTATTGGGCCAGACTCGTCTGTTTTCTTCCCACTCTGCCATTCTGGGAGCCTGTCTTCATTCAATTACCTCATTACAGGCCTGCCCTTCAACATCTTTCTTCATAATCTGTTTCTGCAACACTTATTTCCAGAAAGACTTTCTGAACCTATATAGCATGATATGAATTAATACTGTAATTTTGAAATTAGAAAAGCTGTAATTCCAAAGATCAACACTTATCCAAGATCACACATCAGCATTCATGCAACCCAGGGTACTCTGGACTAGGACTTTGTCTGAATCACTTTTACATTTCCCATGTTTATCCCAGATAATGTTACACAGTGAATATCCAGCAAATATTTGTGGCATTAAATTGTAACTTGAATCTACTCCAGATCCTAGATCCCATTTTTTTTTTCAAAACCAATAGTGCATATTGAAATTGCAATGTACTTATCAAAGGATAAACTTGTTCAAAATGGAGATTCAGACATGACCATTTCCTTTAATTTCCTCTTCTTTGATAAGGCATACCTACAATCTTACGTACAGGTTCACATTACTGTAAACTAAATAGCAAAGATAATAATGAAAACAGGCAGGAAGAATTTGTTTTATTTTAGGTCCTTCTCCGTCTCCCTCTTTATGCTCAAGCCTCCTATAGGAGAAACTTCTCTTACCACGTATACTAAAGTTTCTCCCAAAGCTGTATCACTAAATTAAATAATTTATTTAAAATCCAGATGCCATTTTTTTTTTTAGCACTTCAGGCACTGTAAAATGTTCAAGTGGACAAGCCACTGGCATCATAAACTCAACCTACCATGGTACAAATCATCATGTTTCCTCTATACAAACTGTTCCTCCCTTATGACTGAAATCCCTGCTGTCCAGGGAGTTATCTAAGAGTCACATAAAGTCCTTCCACCTTGCATACATATATTCTGTCAATTCCATCTATTCATTCTACTGTCCCAAAGCTCTATATATTTCCCTTTGCTTCATTTCCATCAACACTTATTTATCCATCATCTCTCCCTTTATTACTGTCCATACCCCTGGTTGGGATATCTTCCTACCCAACCCAAGAAGGTAGGTTCTTCCCTACCTAAAAACTTGCCACTCCCACACAATGCAATTCAGTCCACTTAGCATGCAATAAGAGAACCTTCACATTCTAGCCACAAGTTTATCCTAATAAACATCTGGTCTATAATTAATTCCAAACTATTTCTAGATTCTCCAGTATCCAACACAATTTATCTTGCCTTTGCTTAGGCTAAGTGTTTCTTCTGTTTAGTGTGAGGGGCAAATAAGAAAAAGAAATGGTAGTCTTCAATATTTACTTCAATTATTCTTTAAATACTCCTTGACCCTAGTGGGAAGTATGTTTCCTTTCCTGCATTTCTATTATCACGTATATATTTTTCACCAGATTCTAATTTTTCCTGTATCTTCCCCAATTATTCAACAATGTGAACTATGTGTGTGCGGGGGGGAATCTTAACGAAATCTATCTTCAGATTACCAGTGCCTAGAAGTCTCTCACCTGTAGCAGGTGCCCAGGAAAACTTATTCTGAACGGCAAATATCCTAAAGCACGAGAGAAAATGGCATTGTATCTTTTATGCCCATGTATTTGTAAATGAGTTTCAATAAGACACTAAGTGACTTTTTAAATTTTCCTTTTTTAATAACTTGAGGTTCTTCTGTTTTTCTACAACCTCAGAGCTCCTCATTGTAGATTCCTCGAAAAAACAAACATTTCAACCTCTCTCCTTAGCACTATTCGAGCCAAACCAAAACCCTGAGAGTTCTTTATGATTACATTTAGGGAAAAAATAGTTAACCTAAAGGATATTGAAAATATCAGATAACATAGCCTATTTATCTCTCATTTGTGGAAAGGTTTATTATTTGATTTATTGTTGTTTCATTAGATACACTTTATTCTTTTTAGAATGCTAAAATAGTCAGTTCAGTCTTTGTGCATTAGATATGTATTTTCTGACTACCCACTACATGCTAAGAGCGTAGCAACTATTGGCGGTACTTAATTCTATAACACAGTCATTAGTCATCCCTCACAGAGATGTGAGACAATTGTGAAAAGCATAACTTAATCATGGAAATGAATTAATACTGAAGCTGACACAGTGCTTGAAGAGGAATGTACAGTGCCTTTAAGAAGGCTGGTGATTAAGGACGGCAAAGAGGCATCCTAAGAAAGTGACTATGAGCACATGTCAAGCAAGAAGCAGTGACAAGCATACTGGGAATTCTGGGCCAGGATGAAATACAATTTAAAGGTGCATGCTGGAACTAACAGCAACATTACAAAACAGACAGATGGCTCCTTTGGCCATGAAACCTCTCTCCAGCTTTCCCTACCTTCTTCAAAGTTCTTCTGATGTTAGTACTATTAAGCGGTACTTAATTAGCATTAAATACCACTCCTCTAATATTCTGCTGCTTTCCCAGAAACTGAACTCATATGAAAAGATAAAATGAAATACTATTTATAAGATTTATGTGTGTTAAGGTTGAGAGGTGAAAGTTCTCTACATAAGTTTGATCTATTGTGAGACTAGGATGATGTCCTTATTGAAAATCTAAGTACCATAATTTACAACTTGTCTCATCACCAGACACAATTTTATCTCATTAAATACATACTCATACACACATGGTCTCAGTTCATTTCTGTATCACATTTTTGGACTTTGAACTTCTACTAGTTATTAAATATTTTTTATGAGAAAAATAATACCATTTTCCCATTTAACCTCAAAACTCTTCAAGATAGATACTATTACTATCAGATGAGGAAACTAAGCCTCAAAAAACTTAATATATTCAAGTTTACATAGTTCAATAATAGATCAACTGTATTTTCTTATTTTTTTGTATTCTTTTTTTTTTTTTTTTGTCTTTTTGCCTTTTCTAGGGCCACACTCGTGGCATATGGAGGTTCCCAGGCTAGGGGTCTAACAGGAGCTATAGCCGCCGACGTACGCCTCAGCCACAGCAATGTGGGATCCGAGCCGCGTCTGCAACCTACACCACAGCCCAAGGCAACGCACGATCCTTAACCCAGTTAGCGATGCCAGGGATCGAATCCACAACCTCATGGTTCCTAGTCGGATTCGTTAACCACTGAGCCACAACGGGAACTCCTATTTTTTTCGTATTCTTGATGCTTTGCCATCTGGGGCCTTGCAGACTGGGAGAGACTGCCTCTTCTAGGGCTAGTCAACTTCTAGAGATGGCAAACACTCAAAGACAAACCAACCAGTCCAGAGCCCATAGGCGGAACCACCTCTTCTATCTGGCTTTTATACTTCAAGGCGATATTCCTCTGCCCTAAGCACCCTCACTGCTGCCATGCTCAAGTCATTGAAATTCAATTCTAAATCTGCTCAGCTTTCATACATACCCTGCTTTACTCATTCTTTCCCTTAAAAACCACAATAAAGGCTACTCCCTCCCCCCACACACACACCCCCGCACCCATGGTCTGCAGAAGTTCCTGAGTCAGGGATTGAAATTGCGACACAGCAGTGACTCGAGCCATTGCAGTAACAACACCAGATCCTTACCCTGCTGAGCCACCAGGCAACTCCACAATAAAGCCTGTTGCCTAAGCTCTCCCCTCATTCCTTCTGCCTCCCAACCAACCCTGGTGCTTCCTTCCCCAGGTGAGGAAGCCCTGCATGGAATCCTGTGCCTCTTGTTTCTTGGGACCTATAAGTTAAAACTTCATGACAATCATTTCTGTGTCTGCATGTCTTGTCATAGCTGATTAAAACAAATCCTGGGAACAGTTTACAACAGCTAGTGATAGTGCCAAGATGAGGGTACAGCTAGCCAGACACCAAGAATGTGATGTCATTATTTATTAAATGGATGAATTACAATAGAGGATGAAATCTTACCCACCTTATTATTCTAAAAAGGACATGATAACCCAAACTTACATCAATGATTCATCAAAAAAGCAGGTCCTCAAACCACAGTATTAGTGCTTCTAATTTGGTTTTTGGTCTCTTGAAAGAAGCACTTAAGTAGTAAAGAATGTAGCTAGATTCAAAGAACATTTTTAACATCTGAAGTTTCTAACTAGGACTCCTCTACCCATTCCCCCTCCCCCCAACTTCAAATCTCACTCTCCCTGTTTGGCCTCCATATTACTCCAGGATCCAAAAATGACCTCACCCCTCTTCATCCTTGACACTTCCCCGTGTCCCTAACCATCCCACAGTCCAAATGAAAACCTCCATTCCCCAAGTGCTAAAGAGCTGAACTCCAAGCAAAAGAGGACCTTTAATCTGATTAAAATAATTCACAGTAAATTGCAAATCTCTTAATCCTCTTAGAGGCATTAACATTTTTTTTTTTAAATTGGGGAGGGGAAAGCAACCTAATATACCTTCTAATTGTTGGCATTTTTGTGCAGCGTAAACAATAATATATTTTGCTTTACTCAGATAGAAACGGTTATCACATCAGCATGGCAATCTGCCCAGAAATCTGTCTCCAATCTGTCAAATTAACCCTGAATCTTCTCTTAACATTCACACTTACTCTGCTTGTGTGTGTGTGTGTGTTTGTTGTGTTTAATCTCTGGTGAGAGGTCTTAAGATTTGGAGGGATATCTCTATAGGGATGATTTTTATGTTTGGGGTAAGTCAGGATCTTTAGCATGAAACTATCATAAACTGGTTTCTTTTAAAAAAAAACCTTGATGAAGATCAATCAGCAAAACAATAAAAACAATAGTTAAATATTATAACATGTCAAAACAGTGTCTTAAACACTTTTTGTATATTAACTGATTTAATCTTCACTGCTTATTATTATTTCCATTTTACTGATAAGGTAATAAAAAAGTGAGATAATCTATTAGGGTGATATGGCTGGTTAGCAGTAAGTCCAGATTTCAAACCTCTGTATTTTAATTTTGAAGCCTATTCCCTTAAAATCATTACACTCTACTGAAACATATGCTGATTACGAAAAAACTCAGGGATAAATAATCCAGCTTATTGTGCTGTTCTTAGGTTAAAACCACAGAAATTAAATTCTGGAAGTGGCCTGAATATCACTGTTTCAATTCCTGCATTTTACAGGTAAAGAAGCTCTCTCACTCCTACCTAGCGGCAGGTTCAAGGCCAGGAACAGCCAAGTCTAAATCCATGTTATGCTTTTTTCCCATACTTTTATAGTTAGTCCACAAAAAAACTGTAATGAAACCTACAAAGTCCAAGCAAAGGTAGATATTCAGAATTCTATCAATTCATTTTGAAGGATCTGGCAAATACACACTACTGAGAGCTCCCATTTTACAAACTGCTTACAAATTTGGCAATTCTGGTTTTTTCTTCTTTCCAATTACTCATATCTGTTTCTGAAACAAAACAATTTTAACCAAGAATAAGAGGGCATATTAATTCCTTTTATAAATCCTGTCCAAGCAAAGAAAGTCATGTGCTCAATCACTTATTAATTCACTGAATATGTCAGTTGTAATAGTTCCGTACATAGAGATCCTCATAGTTTGAAAGGAGCCCCAGGTAAGTAAAGCGAACACAGCGTGATCATGGGCAAGGTCACAGTTTTGCACAGGCTGATAGGGACACATATTCAAAGTACACCAAATCTGCACTGGGTGGGTCGAGGGGGTGACCGAGGGTTTCTGAAGGAGGAGCAGACACCAGTATTAACTTCTGAGGCCAAAGAGCATTTGGGATGGGGAAAAGGAGAGAAAGGAATGAGTCTAGACAGAGCAGTCTCAAACAAAGGGGCAGCATTAGAAAAGCCAGAAGAATAAGAGGTAGAAGTTGGTTCACAGGCAGGAAACCCTAATTAGGTAGGTGTGCAATATAATCAAATCAATAGTATTGATACAATGAAAGAGAAGGTACTTTCTCATACAAAAATAAATTAAACATAACATCTCTGTGGGCACAAAAAAAAAAGAAGAGTTTATAATATGGATGTAAATTGAGAAAAAAAAATAGAATAAGGGTCCAGGGACAATAGAGCAACAAGACTCAGGCAAAGTAGCTAATAATAGGTATTCACTGCATTCTTTTAAAGGTGGCGATTCTCAACTACAGAAATAATTTCGCAAAAAACACAGAAGTCATGGCTGCCCTTTCAGGTGATAGAATTCATTATTCTGAGCAAGCTGTTTTGTCAGAGCATCAAATAATGCTCATCTTTAAACATGCCTCTGGTGGACAATGAAATGCTGGTGAAGGTTTCCAGCTTCAAATGAATCAGCACTCACTGCTCAGGGCACATTACTGCTTCTGACCTCTTCCCCTGCCCGCGCCTTGACCTTCTCCCCCTCCGATGTTATTCCCTGCCTCGAGCCTGCCTGCGAGCATCATCATCTCGGCTCTAGAATTTAGCATGAGGAGGGCAGCCCTGCTAGACGTCTAACGTGAGTAATGCCCTTAATGTTCCCCAATGGGACTGTGCGATATTCTTTCAGCAGAATGAGTCGTTGGAAGACGGAAAAGAAATTCTATGCACTTTACAAGGAAACATAATGAAGATGAGAAATTTCTACACTGAGGAATATTTTACTCAGATTTAATAAGAAATGACCAGTTTGGGATTTTTTTTTTAAGAGTTAACAAAAGTTTCTTCCTCTATATTTAGTTTTGCAATACATCTTGAACACCTGAGCAAATTATCCCATTTTCAAGTTCCCTAAAGAAAGCCTCCAAATGTTATTTTAGAAACATTTATTAATTACGCACAAGGTTTCCTCACAGAAATGCTAGATATGTAATAGAAAATTGTGCATAAATCAATATTTTGTAAATTAAATAACATTTTTCACTGACAAATTATTTCAGGGATTTTTTTTTCATTTCCGGTTAATAGTCAATTGGCAATGATTACTGACCCTTTAGATTAAGCTTCTCTCCTGATAATATTTCTGTCAAGTAGCTAATGATCTCTCAACAAATAATAAAACAAAGATAGGGTCACTAGGTTTTAGGAAGGATCCTGCAATAAATTCTCGCAGGAATTATTTGCAATTCCGCCAGCCCCAATTTTATTTTTATATCCTCAGATTTCCTTAATGTACTTCCTCAACTTGTAATTTATATGCAGCACAGTGGTGGTCTCTTAATAGCAATCAGTAAACCTTTAGACTGTCTATGTTGATCATTTCTCTTCTTATTCAAGAACATATTTATTCAGTTCATCAGGGACTCTCCACTCATCAAAGGGCTGGTGGTTTTGTTCTCTTTGTTTGTTGGCTTTAGGACAAAAGAATAAACATAAACAGTCAAACTAATCACTTTGCCTCGCTTCACAAATACAATTTGTAAAATGTAAATGACTCCCAATAAAGGCAGACACTTTCTGTTAAATAAATAAGCCCTTATGTAACCATTTAGCTAGTACCAACACAGTAAGGAAAGCCAAACACCAGTAAACCAAAAGCTTCTAAAACACTGAACAGAAAATGAGGGATACTGACAAATTTAGAGTAGGAATAAGCAGCAAAAGATATGTCAATTCTATTTGGGATGGACGATGTGATACTGCAGCTACAAAATGGTGACTTGTGGGCCACACTGGGTGTGAGGACTTATTTTTGTTTGTTGTTATTATTATTAATTTAGACTTAATTGTTCCCACTTATCAGCTGGAAAATTTCAGTTTAAATAATAGATGCATGCCCTTTTTGAAAACTCTGAAACTCTGTCTACATTTAGTCTACACTTGCCTGTGGCAACATCCAGCCAACCAGCCCTCAGACCTGATGTAAGGAAGGCCCTGTATTCGCATCTCAGTTTTCTTTTTTTCCTTTTTGTCTTTTTAGGGCTGCACTTGCCACATATGGAGGTTCCCAGGCTAGGGGTCGAAAAGGAGCTGTAACTGCTAGCCTACACCACAGCTCACAGCAACGCTGGATCCTTTAACCCACTGGGCAAGGCCAGGGATCGAACCTGCGTCCTCATGGATGCTAGTCAGATTAGTTTCCGCTGAGCCACAACAGGAACTCTGACAGTTTAGTTTTCAACCATTATAAAATACTATCAGAGAAGAAAAACAGAATCTTAACAAATTTTATTTTATCTTCCTTTCCAAGAATCATGACTTTAGGCCAGGAAGAGCAGTTCGAAGGTGGTTCTGTAGCAAATGAAGGTAGGAAAATAAGTATCTAGCTTACTAATGTATTTGAAATCTCCTGACCCAGAAAAGCATTACATCCCAAGATAGTGACAGAACTTTTAGATGAAGTGAGAGGTTTATGTGAACACTAGGAAAAAGTTAAAAGTTATCTATATTTTACTAAAAAAGAACACCAGATCCTCAAAATACATGTTACACTTTAGGATGACAAAATATATATTAAAAACAATAACAACGAAAGAACACAACCCAAGGGAAATGACTCTTTACCAAATGAGGAAAATTGGAATAAAATGGAACTCGTGCGTGGAGAATAGAAAATTTTAAAAGAGTATAACTGTCTTCAAATATTGAAATGCTTTCATGTAGAAATTAGACTGAATTTACCATGGGTAGCTCAGAGGGTAAAACAGACCCCAGTAGGACAGGAAATAGAGTTGAGTTTCAGTTTGGGTTTTTGCTGTTGCTGTTGTTGTTTTTACAGGTCGTAGGTGCAACATATGAAGTTCCCAGGCTGGGGGTCGAATCCGAGCTACAGCTGCTGCCCTACGCCACAGCCACAGCAGCGCAGGATCTGAGCTATGTCTGTGACCTACACCATAGTTCAAGGCAATGCCAGATCCTTAACACACTGAGTGAGGCCAAGGATCGAACCCGCATCCTCATGGTACTAGTTGTGTTCGTTTCCTCTGAGCCATGACGGGAACTCCTGAGTTTTAGTTTAATTAATGAGGAAAGTATATATAAAAATTATAAATGAAATCTTCTATTCTATGAGGAAATTGTTCCTGGCACAAAAAAGTAATGAGGATCGGATAAAGATGAGGTGTTCAGGCTACTGAACAGAAGGTAGAAGCAAAGAAAAAAGTTGAAGTCCTAAGGTACTGTCCAAATGATTATCTGATAGGTTAAGTACAACAATACACAGAGTATTGTATCTAAGTCTATTTATCTGTACACTGCTATCCATACTCTCAGAGAATACGCCAAAAAGTAAATGCCTAAATTTCTAAGAATCATGGCATCAAATTTACATTTATTTTACATCACCTCTTCTCCATTTGCTGGAAGCTCTTTATGGTCTAAGCATACACTCACAGAGCAGTCCCACATACCTCTATTAAATTGCCTATAGGGCAATCAACCACTTGGCAAAAATTCCTTAAACGTAAGGAATGAACTTTTAAAAAAAAATACATTATTGCCTGCTAAGACTGCTTAAATGAATGAGAGAATGGATGCTATTATTAAATAGTCCTCTAAAATATGTGTCATAAGTGAAATTCTATAATAACCAATTGTTGTAAAATCTACCTTTTCAAACAGATTACTTCACGTTCCCCATCACCACTGCAGGAGGCAGCTAATACTTCACCTTGCCCTACAAGACATTCTATTCTTTTACCACTCTTTGAGAACCTCCTTCTTCCAGGGAGACTTTGCTGACCAAATAAATCCCCTTGATCTACAGTTCCCAAAGCGCGATTCTCCCTTCTCCCACCATATCAAAATATCTTTCATTCATAGAGTGCCAACAATTTACTCATGTGCTCCAACATTCATTTTCCTGTCTCAATGTACACAGCCTAGATGCTGTATTAAAAGCTCTTATACATTATCAGGTATGTCTGAAACCTTCTTTAAAGTGTCTAGCAACAACAAAATTAGACAACTAGTTAATAATAATTTTTGGTTATTATCAAGATTGATAGCCTTGATTTATCTAATCAAGATAATGGAGACTGAAAGTCATTTACTAAGGAAAAGTAATGTATTAAGCTACATTACTAATAAACAAGTAGCATTATCAAATGCAAATGAATGGTGAAGTGCAAAGCAAAGACCATAAAGAAATACATTTACTATGAAGTATATTTTAAGACAGAATAAAAACCTCAAGTTTATAACCCAGGTCTCCTATAAGGGAAGATTTTGGATATGGTACCATTTTGGTCGTTGGAAAAGAGTAAGGAACTAGGAAAACTTTCAATCTTCATGAGGCCTATGTCAAGTCACACACCTACGGACACAGAGAAGAGCGTATAAATGGACCATCCCATCTTCACACTTGGAAATGACTCTGGAAGACCACTGAGTTCAGCTGAGAAAAACACACCTAAAAAAATCAGAGAACTGTCTTCAGGCAGACATACAGATTTACAAGAGTAAGAACAGCAAAAAGAGTAACATTCTAAAAACTAGTCATGGGAGTTCCTGTTGTGGTTCAGTGGAAACAAATCGGACAAGTAAACACGAGGTTGCAGGCTCAATCCCTGGCATCGCTCAGTGGGTTAAGGATCTGGCGTTGCCATGGGCTGTGGGGTAGGTTGCAGACTCTGCTTGGATCTGGCGTTGCTGTGGCTGTGGTGTAGGCAGGCAGCTGTAGCTCCTATTTGACTCCTAGCCTGAGAACCTCCGTATGCTGTGGGTGCGGCCCTTTAAAAAATGCAATAAATAAATAAAAATAAGAAACAAATAAAAAACGGCCTTATTACTTCTGAGAAGATGTTGGTTACAGTGCTGTTTTTTCATAGTTACTACAGACTCTGGCAGGTCTCACTGACAGGGGTCAGGGATCCTATTCACCAATGCTACTTTGTTTTCTAGAAAGCATGCCACCTGAGAAGGATACACCTTTAAAGGAAGAGTAACCACAAATTCTAAACAAGCTGCTTCCTAGCTGTTATTATCTAAAATATCTGATCACTAAGTACAGTGTCTATTTTCTTTTTTAATTTTTTATTATAGTTGATTTACAATGTTATGCCAATTTCTGCTGCACAGCAAAGTGACTCAGCTGTCCATATATATATGTACACAGGTATAATTTTTATATTATTTTATACATTGCCTATTTTCAAACTTGAAAAATGAAAATTCAGCACTGGTTCCTTAAAGAAGTTAGATCCCAATGATGGTATTTTCTATTTAAAGACATTTCTATTCACTTACCCAAGTGAGCTATCATACTTGGTTCTTATTATCTCAAGCTTACTCCACAAGCCGAACAGTACTGAATTCCACTTGTCCATGTCATGGGGCTGGACTTATGTTTGTGTTCTGTGGTGTATAATAATAGGATGCACTCTTTTTTGTGTATTATCATGTGACAGGCAGAAGAGGGGAACAAATAATCGAATATACTAAAAATCTATCACCTAAAAAGGAACTAAAATAGCTCGGCCACACAAGCTAGTTTCCTCACAAAAAAAAAAAAAAAAAGCATCTCAGCCTTGTCATATACACATTTTACACTGTTTCATCTACAACCACTTTCCTATAAGGGAACAGTGCAGTGTGTATAATGGTGAGGAGCCAAAATTCTGGGATCAGACAGGCTGGTTTCAAATCCTGACTCCTCCACACCAGCTGACTGACCACACTCAAGGAATTTAGCTTTTCTGAACCTCATCTTCCATCCTGATAAACAGGGATAACAACAATGCATGTACTGCTTACATGCTATTAAATAATATAGAGCATGTTAGCACTGTGCCAGGCAATAATAAACACTTTATACATTTTAGACTTTATAATAATTATTATTAGAGATATTGATTCCTAGCCCTTCAGACTCAACGTACACAATACTTCATCATTTAATTTAATACTTCATCAATTTCACCATCGGTTTACACATATATCACAAAATATTTAATAATCATGTGTGGTTATTAAAACTATTTTCAGGAGTTCCCTGGTACCCTAGCGGTTCAGGATGCAACACTGTCAATGCTATGGCTGGGGGCCTATCCCTGGGCCAGGAACTTCCATATACTGCGGGTGCAGCCCACCAAAAAAAAAAAAAGTTATATTCAATATGTCAAATGCAAAATGGTGAAAGGATAATTTTGAATATGAGGCCCTAGGAAAGGATGAGCTCCAGGGAATGAGTAACCCTTCATGGGAGAAAAGACCAAATAATGCAATGAATTTTGTTTCCTCTCTGACCATACTGAATTTTAAATAAAGCTGTCTTTATGATGCTTCTGTTGAATCCTAATTATTAACTGATGATTAGCAACAATCTTGTCAGTTAAATGCCCCTCTTCTCTGTGTAGCAACCAAGTGAAGCCTCTGCCTTTCTGCTGTTTTCCTCCTACATGTTTAGGTTTTGGCAACATACCACAAAGTTCATTAATTTAAGCAAATTCCAGTTCCAAACTTAATACCAGATTGCTAAGACATTTTCACTTCTCTTCAAATATGAAGGAGAAAAAAACAGATGAGTCTATCTCCCACAGCTTGTACAGGCCAGTTTACTTTATGCAGACAACTTGCTAATTGAATGGTCTGGAGACACTGAAATTACTTCCCAAACCAGGCAACTAGAGTCCTTTAAAGCTACCCAGAGGTGTGTAATTAACACGTGCAAATGTGTTTTAACTCACTCTGATACATGAACAAGCAGTTTTAGTGAAGTTTCTGAGCAATAAGACTGCCTTTTAAATCAACCCTGAGTAAACAAAATCAGCTTCAGATCTGTGAAACTAAAAAGTATACATTTTATATTTTCTTTACCTAGCAAAGGGATTGCAGGCAGATAACTTTCAGCTAAACTAAAGTTAATACATTGTGAGTGGAAGATAATAATCACATGCTAAAACAGAAAATGTAACAGGGACTAGGCCTGTTATTGAAGTTTGGAGATTAAATTATGAGGCTAGTGTACCTCATTAGCATCAAATGATGCCAAATGATCTTCAAACAGACAAATGTGGCCCGATTCACCTATTTTGCACCCCAATTTCCCTTTCAAACCCTACCTGGGATTGCTAATGATGTGAACGAACCTCTTTCACATGAGTGGAGAGAAACTAATATTGGGCTTCTGCTTACTCTTCTGTAAACATCAGGAATGAGTTCATCAAGTTGATATTTTTTTCTATAGTGGTGCTTAAATTACACCCATAAATAACATGCTACAAAAAACTTGATGGTCACACAAGCACTATCTCTAGTTACGTTCATTTAAATTTTAAGTCATATCAAGAGATAACACATACCTGAAATGCTTTTTAAAGTACTACCTGGTCACATGTAACAATTTTATTACTCTTAAAATACTTTTCCTCCCATTAAAAGCAGAATCTATAGAGTATCAGGGATATAAACTTGATCTCTGGTATGGTCAAGCAGAACCTCCTGCAAGCAATTTGGGGAGAAAGTTCAAAGGATTCCATACTGCTTCCATGGCTGACTGTGGATAAGCTGTCCCTGGTTCTCAGGGCACATACAGATGAGCTGAACATAGGCACAGATGACCCATACTTTGAACTTGGTATTTTCTGAAGTCCAATCAAGAGCATTTTGAAAAGTGTGATCGTGAGCTACTACTGCCAGAAGTGCTTTAAACATATGGCTTCTAGTAAGGAAGACTAACACGATTGAAAAAACAGATCCCTGAGATACACTGTATTATGAGAAATCGAGGCCTACTACTTCCTATACACTGCATATAAATCACTCACTTGACACAAAAAGAATATATTCCCACTTAAAGCAGAACCACACTGCTCTGTTGACATTTGCTTGTATCCATTGATGGTGCTTTCAACGCTTCATTTAAGTGTCAAACTAGGTGACAAGCATTAAGTCTACAGACTATTCAGCATCAAAATCACCATCCAGGAACCTTTCCTACAGTTGTTTACCTTCTATACACACACCCCTCCAAATAATAAAATAAATTAATGAAATAAAACAAATATATTCTTTTCTGGCTCTCAGCCACAGACAGCTGTGAACATCACAGATGTACTTTTCTCACTGAATGAAGTCAGAAAGATATGCAGAATCATGCCGTTCAAAATATTGTTTTATATGTGGAACAACATTATCATAAGATGTTTGGAAGCCAAGTAAAATCACAGAAGTAAGGGAATTTGTAGCAGTATGTTTTGGCTTAAGGGAAATGAGACTGAGCTCTCCCATGAAGCAAGCAACATGATACCTTCCTGCATTCAAAATAGCCTCTCCAAGGCTCAAGGGAGAGGAAGAGAGGGAGGTAAAGAGGTGGAGATCAAAGCTGTCTCCCTGGCCACTACAGATAATCTTTTTGCTTCCTCTTCTTCAACAGCAAGATTGAAGGAAAGGGCTGAAGGTGTAGGTAAAAGGGGAAAAGGAAACCATGCTAATCCAGAATTGTAAAGAAAGGAGCTGGCCTTTGATCTCCACAGGGTGGCAACTTTATTGGCTATGCATAAGCAGTTTCCAACCAGCTGATCAACCAGGTATTAACACGCAACCCTTCCATGATCAGTAACCATGAAGTTAGTCATCTGTGAATGGCAGTCAAGCAGAAGGCTCATCTACCACTAAATGACCACCAACCCATGTTCAACCCAGAGGGGAAGAAGCAACCCCTGGGGAAACGATTGTCTCTCCCCAGGCTCTTCCCTGATAAGTACCAATTACTTGCCTTGGGACTCAAAGCAAAATCTTTCCTCAAGTGTGCCTGAATGAGGATGGCATTCATTTTTCCAAATACAACTTGGAATCGATGTGTTTCTGCATCACCAGCAGTCACTGTTTTCACTTCTTTTCAGACTCTTTTTTTCAAGCATCTCAGAAAATAGACATGATGATGGCTGGATGTGAGTTAGTTGAATGTAAAGAACTGATTTTCTTGCCCAATGATCAAAAAATTTAAAGACCACTTACTTAACCGAAGGATTAAAAAAAAATGCCTCCCTTCCAAATTCTCAAATGTTCCAACCACTATATTGTTTAGGTGGATTTAGGAGATATGTTATAAAATTCCTTTTTAAAATACTGAACCATAATCTTTCTTATTTAAATTCCTCATTTCTCTTTTTCAACTAGGAAAGCCCCTAATGGTTAAGAGTTCAGCTTAGTTCAAATACCTGTTCATCCACATCTCCTAACCTCTCTATGATGTAGTCTCCACAACTATAAAATGCAAATAATGTGATTATCTTACAAATAACAGCACCTATATCACTGAATTCTTAAAAGCATTAAATAAGATAATGACTGATAGCTCAATGAACGAATGTTTAACGAATGACAGTCATATCTTCATAGCAATAGTAGTAGTCACTATCATAAATTTTCTTATGATGCCCCAGAATAATTTGAATTTGATCTCATTTTTTTAAGTTACTTCCTTCTTTCACTTTACTGGTATCCGCTAAGCAAAACCTTTTAGATTTCCACTCTTCTACACACATTTAGGTAGTCAATATTTCAAAGTCTTTATTAAATGTTGCTTTTTAAAAAGCTATTCTATGAATTCTTAAAAGATTTAAACATGTTTCAAACTACTTCTTTGTTTTAAAAAATGTCTAGTTCTTTATATAGCTGTTAAACATACAGCACACACAGCGATATGAGTTTAAGAACCCACTTTCCAGATTTGCCTTTTTGTGTGCCTTTTTGACCATATACATATGGTCAGAGGGTACACATAGATTTGGCTGCCCTATCAATGTCCACTCCCCTTCCTCCTTTGGTTTATAACTAGCTTAATTCAAAATCTATTCCTACAGTACTTCCATAGACTTCTTTTTCTGGTTTCACTTTTTTCCCCTTTCTTATTACCAAGTTTCTTAATTTACTCTACAGATTACCTTAGGCCTAACTTTAAGTAACTATTTGATTTCCTTATATTTTCCATAAGAAATCAATCATGCAAGGCAGTTATATTTTTAGAGAATGAAACATTTTTCAAAAGGCCAGAAATTAACATGAACATTACTTTAGCATCTTTTATTAACACAGATTCAGCTATTGATGATTGTCATTGGCAAGCTGTTATTCTAAGTTTCTTTCCAATCTTATTCTGATGGACCAGTACGTCTTAATGACAGATACCTACTCAATGTAAAATAATAAAGAAACAAACAACTATAATTACAGGTTTGAAATTTAGCATTTTGCATCGCTTTCACTCAAACAAGAATATTTTATTTGCCACAGTAAAGACTAAGGGTAAATCTACTGTGCTGAGACATTTTAACTGTAAATATCTTAGGTATTAGAGAACCCATTATCAAGAAATAGGATGTTTTAAAGGATTAAAAGATCACAATATTCAGATAAGTATATTTAAAAGCCGAAAAGTTTATAAAGAAGTCAATAAGAAATTATTGGAATTACTAAAGAACATAGACCCAGGTAAGTGGCTCACATGGTGAAACCTCTCTGGAAAATTTCCTTCTCCCCAAGAATAAAAAAAACCCTCTTAAAAAAAAAAGTTCAAAAGATAGAACTAGCAAATTTCCACTTCATTTGTTCAGATCCCATCCTAAGTTTGAACTGAAATTCAATCACTCTCACTTAAAAGCAGGTTTTAGCAAATGGAGTTGAGGAGAGGAAGTCCATAAAGGAGGAATGTTTAGAATCAGTTCCTGAAAGATCACACAGATTTTTTTCCTGGTGTTATCCCATCTACTCCCCTCACCAAAAATCAGGCTCTCCATAGAAAAGTACTCAGTTATACAAACACCAAAGAAATTCACCATAAAATCAAGTTCTCAAGAAATACCCTTTTTTTCCCAAAATCAGTTTCCTCAAATGAAAAGTTATATATTGTACCATTAGTTCAATCAATAACAGGCTGCAAAAAGCAAACACATAATATTTGATGTTAAGTATGACATCAGCCCAGCAACATGAAGTTTATAATCTGTTTGAAGAAAACTGTAGGACTTTGTTAAATTGGCAGGCAGGTCAAAAGAAAAAGAAAAAAGAAGTGACAACCAATGGATGCTTTTACAGGTTAAATCTTGTTGAAGGTACCTTACCCCCTCAGTACACTTTGATTTATTTAAACTCACATTTCTCTTAAATACACTCCATTAACAAGTGATAGACTGTGATCTTACGCTTGAGGCAAGATATGAAACACAATCTTTCAAGAACTTCATTCATTCCCTGTCCAGGTGTCTTGAGCACGCCCAACTCTACTTACTTATCTGAGTTCTGTGAAGTTTTATTCAAATCAATAAAGCACACTGTCATAAACTCACTGTCAATAAGCACACTGTCATAAACTCTCCCCAGCAGCCCAAGAATTTGGCTTCCCCAAGTTCAGATTCACAAGCAAGAGTGAAAGTCATCAGAAGACTGATAAACAGCTTCAGGTTAAGTATGAGAGAACTTCTCACAGAGACACCTCTGACCCTGCCAACAAAGTAGATAAGCACACCTCTAGGGAAAACTTAGGTCTATGAAAATCATCAGTGGTTTCCACGGAAAACTTAAATTAGAAAAACAAAGCCAGAAACCCTTTCAACTCTAAGATTATAAATGCCTTATATCTATTTAAATTACAAACCTCAGATACTAAGTACTAATCAAATTATTAAATCTGTAAGGATGGTATGCACACTCCGAAGTGCTTCTCCAGGTGAAGACAGCATTTGCACAATGACGCAACCGGTTTTCAGTGATACCCTATTAGTGTGACTCTATCTTTAATCTACAGGCATGATAAAATGTCCCAACATATACAAACTCAGCTCAAACAGTGACTAATGACCATTAATCCCCCTATCTTCGGTAATCTGCCCCTCCAGTCATTTATCACACTGACACTTCACTTTACACACGTGAATAAACTTTAACTGAGAAGGTGAATCAACAAAAATCTCAAAGGTATCTGCAGCTGTAAATTAAACTAGGGGGAGAAGCAGCAAAGAGAGACAAATAGAGATCTTAATGTTTTTGATTTGCATCCTTGGCTGGATGTGGGGGTGAGGAAATATTCAATCATTCAGATCTGCAAACGAAGAAAAAAGGACATTACAGGGAAAGAAGGCTGGAAGTAAGAAGAGGTGGCCCCAAAGAGTCAGTTCAATCCATTCATCCTTCCACTGAGACATATATGAAAACTTCAGTTTTCTGCCTTCTTCAAAGGAATAACAATTTAAGGAATTTCTTACTTAGTTTCTTCGCTAATGTTTCTTTTAGTCAGAAAGCACATTTTGTGGGCTAAAATTATTTTAGAGATTCCTTTGCCATAGCTAAATAGCTGATGTGCGTTCTTCTTTTTCATATTTCCTTAACTTCAGCAAAATCCTTGGTCAAAATATAAACCATAGCCATGGACCACAAAAAGCTCAAACCAACCTTTCAAAACTGTTTCATAATCGTGCAAATTAAGTGACTCTAACCTACAGGCCCTGATGCAACTTAAAGCTCAGTATAGGACTATAAAAAATTCCCTGAGGTACTGTGTGTGTGTGTGTGTGTGTGTGTGTGTGTGTGTGTTTTAAGGCCTGAAATCGGATCCTTGATTGAAACCAGAATCTACCAAAAGGAAAGAAAGAAAAGTTGAGTCGTGGCTCTGTTCCTTCATACTAAAAGTTTCTTAGGGAATGTAAGAAAACTACAAGTGTAAATGCAGCATATACTCTTAGGTCAGATATATCCCCAGTGCAGCATCCTTCCAACAGTACATATGAGGAGTTTGGGTACTAATTCACGAATCCCCCAAATCTTAAATTCAGCCTTGTTTTCCCTTGCCAATGAAAATTTCCAGGCAACTAAGTGTTCCCTCTCAGATACTTGCAACCGCCTGTTTTCCTTCTAAACTCAGCCAGGCAGAGTGGCTAGTTTATATCCTACCGTAAGAAGGAGTTATTTCCTGAAGTTTCTTCAGAATCGAATTTAATTACAGACTTTGGTTACATAAAACAACTACTAATAACCTCTTTACTCAGAAGAGGAGGGGCGAATGGGAGGACCAGGTTCAGGAATCCTGGCGGGTTTCTGGGCCACAGCTCCCCGGGCGCACATCTCCCTTCCCAAGGGAGGCAGCCGATGGATGAAACTCACTTTGGCTCAAGCTCAGGGCCCAAGCTCACCACCAACCGCTGCCTGTCCCACCCTTGCGCTCAGACATGCATTTGCCCAGAGTGATCTGGGCGTGCCTCGAACTTGGCAAAAGGCCTGGGTCTTCGAGGAGGCTTGAGGGGTCTTGGGGGATGGTGGAAAGGGGACAACTCAAAGTACGAATCTTTTCGTCTAAAAATCCTGCCAGAGGTCGGGCCCCTCTGGCCTTAGAAGGGAGACGTTGCCAAAACGCAGTTCAGGGTTGATATTGAAAAGTGGAGGGGGCCGTGCAAGGGGAACGAAGGGTAAAAAAACAAGACTTAGGGTTACCTGAACAGAGACATATTAATCCAAAGAGGTAAAAGTGAGCAGGCTCCGCGATCATTGTCCTCGGGTGGATCCTGCATACAGTCTCATGCCAAGAGGAGGGAGTAGAAATGGGGTCCCCAAATTTATGAAGCGACACACCACACACTACACACAAAGGCTTAATATAAGCAACGTGGGTCAATCCGCCAGGAGTTTTCAGAGCAATTACTTGTCCACCTTTTCGGACGCTTGTCAATATCTCAGAGCCCTTTGCAGCCTAAGAATTCCAAGGTTTGCCTTCTCTGGCTCCAGGGTTTTCGAGGAGGCTCGGCCACTTGCAAGGACCATCCAAAGCGAACAACAAAGAGCCGAAGCAGAAGAGCAGTTGTGCGGTTTCCTGCCTCCACTATCTTGCCGAGCCTCCCGGCGTGCGCCCCCAACCTGTGCGCCCGAGCGCCGCGGCGAGGGCCGGCGCGGCGGCGGCGGCAAAGTTGGGGTGTGAGAACGGATTGGGGACGGCTGAAAAGTGCTTCTCCGTCTATTGGCGAGCCCCGTCAACAGCTAGCCACCCGCGGCGGTGGCAAAGGCAGCGGCAGCAGCTCGGGAGGACAGGCACAGGGTGCCGGGGGTGTGCCTGGGTGACTCCGCGCGCTGGGGGCGAGCAAGGGGGCGGTGCGGCGACAGCGGTTGCCTGGGCGGGCCCTTGTTCCCATCACTTGGGGGATGCGGAGAGCACTGGGGATGGCAGCAGGTCCACCAACACACTCTCGCTTCCGAGACGCCCCCAGCCTGGCGCGGCGCTCACCATCCCCCTGGCCCCTCGCCCGGGGGCGTGCGCGCAAAGCGCCCCGAACTCTCCGCGGCTGGGACGTTGGAGCCCAAACTTCCTGACGGTGGCTGCCCACAGCCCTGGCTCGTGGTAGTTGCGTAGAGGCAGCTCCTGGACCCCCCCCCGGGATGGCGGAGACGAGCAAGGAGGATGCTGCTGCGGGTGGGAGCGACGGCCGCCGAGGCACACCCAAGCTCCACCGGGATCAGCAGCGTCTGAAGTTTCTGCTCTCACGCTGCCCCTTCTCCAGCTCGATAGCTTGTGGGTTTCCCCCACCGTCTCCGCGGCTCCCAGTTTCCTCCCTCTTTTTCCCGGCCGGAGAATACTTAAAGGCGCCGCGCGGTCCTTTCCATGCTTCACTCTACACTCTCCAGACGCCTGTCTGGCAAGTTTTGCTCGTTAATATTTCCATCCATGAGCCAGGGTGCCCGACTGCGCCCTCAGGTGAGAATCAAACTCCTCAGGATTAGAAATCCTAGCGAATGGGAACTTACCTTGTTTCTCTCGCCACCCCCAACTCCCCTGCACCTTTTTCCAAATGGAACCTCCCAGCCAAAGACTTCAAAAATCCTCCTGGTCCAGCTTAACCTCTTCCCTACCGCTTTCAGGAGTTGGAATAAACTCTCAAATAATTATGTTCACCCTTCCCAATTCCTTTTATTTTATTTTTTTAAATCAAATATGGGAAAATAAGGCTTTGGGACAGGAGGCAGAGAAATTACTATAGAGAATACATCAGAATTCTATAATAGAGGGTATTGTTACAGAAATCACTTTCTTTTAAATTGTGGTTGCTGAACCTCTTGTAGAAAGGCTACCCAGTTCGAAGGGCATGGGGTGGGGGTGAGCCATGGGGACTTTTTTTTTTTGGTAACGAAATGCTTCTTCTTCAACTTCATTGATTCTAAGTATCAGAATGCCAATACTGGGGAAGTAACTAAGGAAGAGGGACAAATGCCAAGAAACATCCTTGACTACCAGCAGTCTGCAGTTTGAGGAGAAGCCTTTCAGCATTTCAAAACCGAAAGGCGTGGGCTTTGACGTCCCGTACACCTCAACTTGAAATCCAAACCTAGCAATTATTAGCTCTGTTACCAGGGCCAAATCTCAGTTTTCTCTTCTGAAAGAGAGAGTCTTGAGATATTAACAGATCATACCCAAAGCAAAATAAACCTGTCACATCTGATGGGCGTTCTCGCCTTCATTCATTTTTTTTTTTTTTGCTTTCTTTCTACTAAAAAAAAAGACTTTATGTAAACTACCTGAGATATGATGAGTGCCCAATAAATGGTAAGTATGGTATTTAGGACTTTCATATATTTAGTAAATTATTATCTACCAAGTCAAGTACAGTACCTTCAAAATACTTATTTGTTACCTCTCAGGATATATCAGAACCTGTTTTCAGTGATTGTCTCTGGAGAGGAGAACGCATGATGGATGGAGAGATGGGGATGGGTTTACTGTTTTCTAACTACTGTTGAACTTTTTTTTTTAAAGTGAGCGTGTGTGTTAGCTAACGAAATATATAGTCTTTTAAAAAAACTGCATTGAATTGATTTCCCTGTGCTATACAGTAAGTCCTTGTTACTAATCTATTTTATATATAGTAGTGTGTATATGTATAGCTGATTTACTTTGTTGTACACCTGAAATTAACACAACCTTGTAAGTCAATTATACTCTAATAAAATTTATTTTCAAAAAAATATTCATTTTGGTTGCTGATGGTACAACCAATGACGCTGGAGCAGCATTTTGTAGAAGGAAACTCACGTTAACAGCGCCTATCTCTGAAGGTGAAAGATAGTTTAATCCTGAGAAAGCTGACTGAAAATTCAGTAAACAGGCTGGAGATAAGAATTCAAAGACTCCAATCAAACTTTCCAGCAATAAAAAAAAAAAAAAAAAGAATGCAGTAAATGCTGAAAAACATACAGTGGTTTGGTCTCTGTGAAAGGATATTTAGTGAGAAACATATAATACATCTTTTTTCCTCCTTGGGATAAAACGTGCTTTTACGATAAGCCTACCTAGTAATAGAAAATAAATAACCTAAGCCATGATACTTGAGAAAGAGAGAGAGAGAGAAAGAAAATCCTTCAAATCCTCCTATCATCTGAGTGCATTTAAAATAAAAGATTTTGAACTTTGACTTGGTAAAGGATGTATGCTTTTAAATATAAAGTAGAATGTGTGTAAGAATCACTATTGCATTGTTTCTCCAAAGTGAGCCTTCTGGTCTCCAGAAGTTTGCTAAGATTTCTCAAAATCTCCTTGTCTATTTATCTCATTGTCATTGAATGGAAAGCATATTAATACTCTTTTATTTTTCAACTGCTGTTAGCAACAACACCTCCCTCCCCCTGCCCTGCTATCACCAAGTCTTCTCTCTTATTCCTAGACGTTATATTACCTAGAAGGACCAGTAAGGACTCTCAAGGAACTAACTTTTGGCCGACTCTCTAATGTGGCTCAGTCATCATCAACAGCTCATATATGTTGATCCCTTCTTCTTCCCCTGTCTCATCTAAAGTGTACTTTTCTGTCAATCGTGTCAGTAAAAGTGGTACCTGAAGACAAGAACTTGTATTCAGAAGGTATTAGGAATCTGTAACAAGTCAAACTCAGTGTACCTGAGGACTTCCATAACTTTTCCCTTTCACTCACTCACTCTTACTCGTGCAGACAGACTTAGAGAACATCATCTATGTGCAAGAAACAGTAAAATGTTCTGAGGGGCAAGATGCAAACAGAAACCCATCCCCCAGGCCCTCAGAGGTCTTATACAGGGAGCTCCAGAGGCTCCAGAGTAGAACCCATCTGAAGAGTTAAAAACAGTGTCATTGAGATTAAACGACTGATATTCCTGGATATAGATGAATCATAGTAACTTGTCACCTTTCCATTTTTACTCCTAAACATTAAATTAACGGGAAAACTCATGAAATGCTCATGGTGGTTTTAAGAAAGTGTGCAAGTGTGCATATGTACACATGGATACAGTGCCTACATGTGTCAGGTCTTCAGGCAGCTCTGATTCATTCCACACTGGTTGGGAGACCAAGATTGAGATAAGGAGGAAGTGGCATAATCTGCACTCAGGAACTCTAGTTTGATCACTATGATCTGAATGAGTGGTGGATTCTCAAGTTCTGTTTAGAGAATTCTGACCTCACTCGGAGCTTATGAAATTCAGGCTCCCTGAAATGTCTCCTTGAGAATTTTAAGGAAATCTGAAAGTAACACATTCTAGTAGTTCTGTGAATAGCAGTTTTTCTGACATTCAGAATTCTAGACCCGTAACGATCTCTTGAGTTGGTCTGATCTGATTTTATCTTTCAGGGGGGAGAGTTTCAGGAACTCAGGAAATAACAAAACTTCAGTGTCTCTCTTAGGGATTCCAGGTATCGCTCACCCAGATCAGGAGGGGCAGAGTTGAGTTCTTAAGGAAACTACAAACCAGAACATTTCTTTCTCTTTCCCCTTACCA
Organism: Catagonus wagneri; assembly: GCA_004024745.2. Classification (NCBI taxonomy): domain Eukaryota; kingdom Metazoa; phylum Chordata; class Mammalia; order Artiodactyla; family Tayassuidae; genus Catagonus; species Catagonus wagneri. The sequence goes on along the minus strand of PVHT021183696.1, from coordinate 22,469,757 downwards.
AAAAAAAAAAAAAACTCAGACCAAACCTGAGATACAGGCTGAAATCCCAGGAGGTCTGGTGAGAAGTAGTGCAATATACATAATATATACCAAGGTTGTAATACTTTATCCGAGACACCATCTCTCAGAGAACAACAGCTAGTTTAGCATTTTTTATAACAAAATGGCCAAATAACCTGTGCAATCTTTTGTATCTAAACTGATGAACTAGGTTGAATATTTGAATAGTTTAGTAGCTGAATATTTTTCTAAGTTTGGATACATAAAAGAAGTCTCATTTAATGAGGTAACCTAAAGTAACCCCAATAAAAGGAGAATAAACTCACATCTGTTGGGATATCAACTGTGTTTTGAAAGTCCTGTCTTCATAGGGCTTTTCTAAACATTGCTCAGTCTATGCCATGCTGATACTGTAGTAATATCACTAACCCCCGCCTCCTGACAATTATATCTTCAGTTTTGCACAGTAAACAGCATATGGTAGTTACCTACAGGAAAACATCTTTATTAAAAAGATGAACAATGCAGTAGTACTTACTGAATCTAAACTCAACATGTGACAGCAACAAGTCACAAGTAATAAATTACATATTGGGTATAGATATTACATGCAATAGGAGTTCAAGGACAAGGGAAATAATTTAGGGTTAGAGTAATGAAAGAGAAAGAAGAGAGAAAGAGAGAGAAAGAAAGAAAGAGAGGGAGTAAGAGAGAAAGAAATGAGGGAGGGAAGAGAGAAGGAGGGAGGGAGGGAAGGAAGGAAAGAAGGAAGAAAAGAGAAGAAAAGGAAAGGGAAAACAGATGAGAATATGTAGTTCTTCCTCGTGGCTCAGTGGAAAAGAATCTGACTAGGATCCATGAGGACACAGGTTTGATCTCTGACCCTGCTCAGTGGGTTAAGGATCTGGTGTTGCCGTGAGCTGTGGTGTAGGTTGCAGATACAGTGTGGCTGTGGTGTAAGCTGGCAGCTATAGCTCCAATTCCACCCCTAGCCTGGGAACCTCCATATGCCATGGGGGCAGTCCTAAAAAGACCAAAAAAAAAAAAAAGAAAATGTAAGAAGAAAAAGGAAAAAAAGTTAGAATTTTAAAACATACGTAATTTTTTTCCTGTTCACGAAAGAGAATAAAGTTTACCAGAATGCTTTCTTTCAGATATACACAGTACATATTTTAACAGCATCGTTTCTGTTTGTTTTCTTCTCTGCCTTTTAGAATGGGTAATTATGGGCCCCAAACCAGGAATTACAAGAGAAGAGATTTCCTGTGTTATCTGTCCTCCATTACTTAAAGACTAAGGAAAGCATTGTGAATCTTTTTCAATATCAGAAAACGTGGGATAGTGATAGAACGCTACTGGCTTCACCTAACCATGTGTTCCAACCCTACTAAAGGTCTCTAAGACTCCTTAAAAAATATAGACTATGGTACACTTGAGTTAGCTGTACAATTACTGTGACTGTGCTTGCCTTTTAGCATCTCAGCATCTTAAGGATGTAGTAGATACTCAGACTAGATGCTCTATTGCTAAGTCCTTTTGGTATAACCTGGGACCTTAACCATTAGCAACGTGAGTCTCACAAGGATTTAATCCTTTAAGGTTAACAATTAGTTTTTGAAGATAAATGAGAGGACACTGGGAAGTAGCATGGATCGAGGGCAACATTTTTGGTCCTTTACAAATGTTCTCTGATCTAATTCCATCATGTCAGGTGGTATCATCATCTTAATTTAAAGATGAAGTTGAGAGAGTAAATCATTAACTCAGAGTTCAGAGGTCCAGAAGCCATGTATCTTATATTTGAATACACCTTGTTTTGAACCAAAATGTATGGGGGAAAAAAAGAGAAAGGAAGGAAGGAAGGAAGGAAGGAAGGAAGGAAAAGAAAAGAAAAGAGTTCCATGGTAGATACTTTGGCTCAAAACAAACTAGGTTCATCTATAAGTCTCTGCTCAAAATCCTCCAATGGTTTCCCATGGCACTTAAAGTGACAGCCCACTCTTTTTCAGAAGTCTACAAGGCCTCACATGGTCTGGTCTCCCAACGTTCCTGACGGCATTTCCTCCCCCATTTACTTGCTCTTGCTCACTTAGCTTCAACACGAGGGCCCCTAAGCTATTCCTAGAATGTTATCAGGCAACCACCAGCCTCAGAGATTTTGTACTTGCCCTGGCTGGAATACTAACCTTGACACACCAGCAAACCTACTCTCTTTCTTCTCTCAGGGTTTAATCAAACATTCTCTGAGAGGCTTTTCTGCCCACTAATTTTAAATTACGTCTTTACACAATACTTCCCACTTTTCTGCTTTACTTTGTTCCCCCCCACAAAACACTGATCCCCATCTAAGACACAATATACCCCCTTATCTATTTTTATTGACTGACTCACTCCTCTCAGAATGTTATATGAGTCAGACATTCTTGACTATTTAATTCACTCTTTTATTCCCAGCATCCCAGTTTGGTACCACATAGGCACTCAAATGTGTATTGAATGAATGAATGAATGAATGAATATGTGAGTCTTATTTCATTGTTTGTTAATATACCTTTTGGAAATATGCTTCCTTAATTAACTGTTTCTGTGATTCTAATGTATATTTTCTCAGAAATGTATAGTTCAATCACGTATCCACTTCAACTAACAGAGAACTACAGTGAATCTCATACACGGAGTTGATGTCTCAGTGATCTTCAATAACTTGAAAGCCAAGGTTCTGACTAAGTAGGCACATGCTGATTTAGGTAAGGTTATTTGAAAGCAAAGAGGTCGGTATCTGAGTTTAAAGTACATAACACTCAAATTAGAAGCAACCTTCAGATTAACTTTTCGTAAATGAGAAACCTAAAGTTTAAAGAAACTGACCTTCCCCAGAATACACCTTTTGTTAGTGCTTTTCTCAAAACTAGAACACAGTTCTCTAAATCACTAGAGAATTCTTTCCACTAGAGCAGATTAATCAGAAATTCTTGGTCAAGATTCTCTATATTTAGAATACTTCTATCACGAGATGTGGTACAATATAATACATGCTATATTACTACTATATCATACAGTGAGTTTTACATATTTCTGACTTACCCTCAGGAATATACGAACCATGGCTTTTTTTTCCCCTACCTCTTATTTCCTAATAGAATAAAAACAATAATAGCCAACATTTATATAGCACTATATGCTAGAGGTATAATGGTCTAGTATTTTATGCATTGAGTCATTTAAATCCTCAGAAACACATTATCAGATCGATTACTAGTATCCTATTTAAACACGAGGAGATGGTGGACGTTCAAATAATATGAAGTTGAACACAGATTTGAACCTTCACTCCCTGGATATTATCCCACTTCAAACTGTAAAGGACAAATAAGATTTGCATCTAGCTTGAGGAAGCCATTGATGTAAGTTTTATTTTGTTTGTTTAAAAATCTGCTTTTATTTTGGGAAAAGAAAGTAACTCTGAAGTATGTGCATCTGTAGCTCTGTATGTGATTCAGATGTTGAAATCTTTTTTATTTTAATTCTAAAGTGTACAAAAGGGTTTTATGTTTCTCTTAACCTTAATGAGAAGGCATGGAAAAATACATGGTATAATTTTGAGACATCCAAAGTACATTGAAAAATATAAAGATGGATATATATTAATATCTTACCATAGAATTTTGCTGTCTTTTGGTTTTTTACTTCCAGTTATATCTGGAACCAAGCGTTTACTATTCTAATCATGAATTAAAATTCTCTTAAATTGGGATCATAGTTAACAGCTGCACAGCTGAATGATACACTCTCTAGGCTTACAATCTGAACACAAACTATTTTGTAAGTAACTTACATTAAGTTTAATTCTGCAGATGTGTTGTGCAAAACTGTTTAATGGTTTTGGTTTTTCATCACTTTAAAAAAAAAAAACCATTCAAGAAATATTTAGAAGATTGAGGTACACATGTTGGGATTTATGTCTGATTTTGTACATTCATTATGTTTAGTCCTACCTGCTGCTTTGTTTATTCTGAACAATATTTTACCTAGCTTCTAACAGTTATTTCAATCAGTTCATTAAAGAAGCATTATGTTGATTTGAAAAAAAATCCTGAAATTCTATTAGAGTTCTTTATTTAGAGGTTACTTTCTGGGTCAGTAAATAAGAAGTAGTCTTAAATATTTAAAGTTAAAACAACTCTGGAAAAAGAGTAACCAAGTTTATCATAAGTAATAGTAACAATAATAAAGAATTCATTACATTGCAGTATTATATATCATATTGAAAATTTTATGTTATTTATTTTACAGCCTGTTAATATTTTTCTCTTATGGCTTATAGAAAAATGACCTCACATTTGAAAAGCTAAATTGAAGCTTTGGGATTTAAGAGCTGCCTGGTGTGACTGAGGACTAGGGTTCTAAATATGGAGATGTTCATTCTTGTGGATAAATGCTGAATCTGTATCCTACACTTGTCTCTGAGAAACAAACTGCTGTTGAAAACTGACATGAAATGTAAACCTACTGTCTTAACAACCAGGATAATTATATATTTTCCCAAGAGTTTAATCACCTCCTCACTAACATCCTGGCCACATTCCAAAAGAAATCATCCAATTCCATTATTCTAACTGAAAGTCTTTGTTGATTTGATCTAATCTCATAGTCTCAACTTCCTATCACTATATACTACTTTAAAGCTGCTTTATTACACCTAGAAGGTAGAATTTCACTGGTACAGTACATATCTTGTTGCATTTATGTATCAGATGAGTATCTTCGACAAAGAACAGATGTTTGCTTAAGCCTGTAAAACAATCTTACAAAAAATTCATACAAAAATTATTGTATTTATTCAAAGACTTCTAAATGTTAGTTTTTACTTACAACCTTTCAACTACAAAGTAAAAAAATTGTTTTGGTAATTTAGCATGTCAGTGTTTCAGCACATATCTTCTCTGAGTGCATATTAAAAGTAATATGGTTTACCTCCCTTTATTCAGATGCTAATTGGTTCTAATGAGATTTTATTTATTTTTCTTGAAAATATAAGAAGAATATATTTTGAGAAAGTTTGGAAAATACAAAAAATCCAAATTTACAATAACTCTCTCAAATATAATCATGTACGCCATCAACATTTTATCATATAGCCTTTTCTTTTTTTTTAAACTCTGCATGTATAGGCTTTTATTTTTACAATACGGAATGATACTCCAAAACTGCTATGTAACGTACATTTTCACTCAACAATATGTCATAAAAATTTCTTCTCTCATAAAATCTGATTTTTAAAAATCATTAGGATGTTGTCTTGCTAGTTAAATTGTTAATAAATTTCATATTTATCGCAGATTCTCTATTGAAGCAGTACATATGTCCCACATTTTAAAATACTCAATTGTTTGGAGTTACCATGCAGATTGTTTAAAGGGTCTTAGAATCAACATACATTAAGAGTTAAAGCTCACAGATAGCAATAAAGAACTATTAGACAATTCTTAACAAAGGGGATTGGTTCTCATATCCCCCTCCCCCAGGTTCCAGAACCCACAAATGCTCTAGTCCCTTGTACAAAAATCTCATAGTATTTGCATATAACCTAGGCACATCCTCCTGTATTACTTTCAATCATCTCCAGATTTCTTATGATGCTTAATATAATGGAAATGCTATGTAAACATTTGGTAGCATGCAGCAAATTCAAATTTTGTTTTTGGATTTTTCTGGATTGTTCCCCCATCCCTGGAATATTTTTAATCACTGACTATAATTACCTTTGAGTTTTCTCTTGAAAAAAAGCATAAATTTCCTCTCACGATATTTAGACATGTCAGAATATTGGTTCTAAATTTTTCATTTTTTTCCCGATAATATCATTTTGTTTGTTCAAGAGATGCTTCTCATTTTCACGATAACTGATTAAAAATGAAAATGTTTGTATTTCACAAGTATGCTTGAATTTCACAGGTCTTGTATTTCACACCAGAAAGTAAACACTTCTTTTAGTAAGGGCAATAAATCAATACAATACATAAGGGATTTTTTTAAAAACAATTTCCTTTGGGAAAAAGTATAAACTTAAGCACGATTCATTATTTTACTATTTTCACTCCCCAGCTGAGCATGAATTCTGTTTAACATTTGGCTACTGTAATTATTTACAGCGACCATAATGTGAACACACTTAAATGTACTAGGCTATGTAGGAATCAACCTAAATGTGTAATGTGCACCCTACTTTATCCAAATCATGTTATTTTGGTTAACATCACCTATTTCTTGACTTTTTTTTTCTAAATTCCTCATGTTGCTGATTGTGCAACGGGAGTCAGAAAATTTAATTATCCTCCCTTCCCTAACAAAATATGAACTGTAAAGTTAAAATAATTTAAGAAAGGACATCAGGAGTTCCCATCATAGCGCAGCAGAAATGAATCCAACTAGGAACCATGAGGTTGCGAGTTCTATCCCTGGCCTCTCTCAGTGGATTAAAGATCTGGTGTTGCCATGAGCCGTGGTGTACGTCGCAGACGTGACTCTGATTCTGCATAGCTGTGGCTGTGGCTGTGGCTGGCAGCTGTAGAACCTCCATACGCTGTGGGTGCAGGCCTAAAAAGCAAAAAAAAAAAAAAAAAAGACATCAATTCTCATATCAATTGGATTCCTTACCAATTGAAGATGTAATGTTATTATTTCTTGGGGGTAGTAATTTTATCACTTAAAAAGTCAGTTCTTTATCTGGCAAATCCATCTGTTTTAAATAATTGTGATTTCTTGTCAATTCTGTTTAACTCATACAGAAACGTACAGAACACTTAGCAAAGCCTAATAAACAAGATTATCCACTACCCTAGATTTTTCTCTTTTTTCCTTTAATATTTCACAACAATAAGAATACTTGAAAAGGTGACAATGAATATAGAGATGTTTCTTTAGATGTTTCTACATCTTCGAGCATCATTAAATATGTTTTCCAGGTGGAAACTATGTGATTAAAGGACCAGACACAGTCTGAAGAGCTTGCCTTTTAGCCCAAGCTTAGCCCTGCCATTTCCCATCATCCCATTAGGTCAGGTGTCTCTGTAAAACGCTTAAAGAAACTTCAGGTATTTCTCCATAGCACCGATCACATATAATTGCTGGGAAATATATATATATTTTAAGCCTGCCTCTTTTTCAAGTCTTATAAACTCCACAGTGGCAGCGATGACTTCCAGCTTGTTCACCAATGGCATTTTAGCTCATATCAAGAAAACATAGAACACAACTTTGTGTATACACTTCTGTATAATGTGCTACGTTTTAAGAAATACACAGCTAAACTAAGAAAAATGAAAAGAAAAGCTAAATGCAGATATCTGGGTATTTATGCCTTTTGCCTTTATCTAATTCTGAAAGGAAAGGGGCTATTACTAGCAGGGTTTCTCTATTTCCCATTTTCCAAGTCGCAGGCATGTGTCCTCTTGCCCTGACTCAGAGGATATCTGGCTATGTCTTGAGACATCTGTGGCTGTCACAACTGTGTGAAGAAGGGGAAAAGGTACTACTGGCATCTAGTGTGTAAATTCAAAGGATGCCACCAAACAGCTTATGTTACACAGGAGAGACTCCACACCCAAGTCAAGGGATAATCTGGTCCAAAATGTCAGTAGAGTCAAGATTGATAAACACTGTTCTAGTCTAATTCTAATGCCTTTTGAGAGAATTTTTGTGTGTGTGAGTGTTAAATAAGTTAGTGGAAATGTATCTTATTAATGGGGTACAGTTAGGTTTTAAAGTTATTAGGCAAGCTATGCTGTATACCTTAATGTATAGGAAAATATTTTAAATGTTGTAAAATTCTATGCGAACATAGCCCAAAGCATTACTAAATGTTTATATATATTAAACAGGAAAATTTAATTACATTTTTCTGATAAATTGAAATCTAGAGCTTATATAAAAAGGCATATTTTTCAATAATATGTTATTTCTTCCATGTATCTTTAAAGAAATTATAAATGGAGTAAGAAAGATGATATGGAAAGGTAAGGCAAAGTGTAAAGTTTTTAATTGGTGTGGACCTAACCAAATGGGAGTTATTGAGAATTGATTATAAAACTTCTGTGATAGTTCCCAAATATTAAAACATTTGCAATGGGCATTAACGAACTTTTGTGTGGACATGGCTTTGAATGAGCATGTAATAAAACCTACCTATCCAAAGTATATAAATACACTTTTATTTATGTCTTTAGTAAAAAAAAAAGATATACAACATATTTACACTACTCATCTTCCAGTGAACTACAAGATAAAGGAATGTCTGAGGCAAATCCAGATTTAAGAGCATTTAGGGAATTCCCTGGTTACTCAGTGGGTTAAGTACCTGGTATTGGCACTCCAAGTCACTTCTGTGGTGCGGGTTCAATCCCTGGCCCCAGAACTTTCCCATGCCATGGGTGTGGCCAAAAAAAAAAAAAAAAAAAAAAAAGCATTTAGTGTTTATTTAAACTTTGTTCTTTGGAGCAAGAAAAATGATAGGGTTTGGTGCATACTTAGAATAATGCCTGATGAGGCACTATATTTGTTTCTAAAATGCATAAAAAACTCTGCTACTGACCAGCTGGGTGCCCATGGACATGTCTCCTAATATCTTTAAGACATGTTTCCTTTTGTATTAAAGCAAATAACAGTTCTTACCTTACAGAAGAGTTGGAAGGATTGAAACAGATAATATGCAAAAAGTGTTTAACATAGTGCTTGGAATAGGGAAAGTGAGTATTTAATATCAGTTGATAATTGTGATTTCAATGTGAAAAAGAAGCACTATCCTGGGAACCTCAGGATTAAGTTTATAGTTAGCGGTAGAAAACCGCGAACTTTTTTTTATTATTAACAAACCAAAGTACATAAGTGTTGTTGCTTGAAAGATTGTTCAGAAAGACATAAGTACAGCTTAAAAGACATCTACATACACTAAACTTCTAATATAACTCAAATTTGATTTTACTAAGGGAATTTTGAAACTAATATAGTATTTAGAGACCAATATTCTTCTTCTTTTTTTTTTTTTTTGTCTTTTGGTCTTTGTCTCTTTTAGGGCTTCACCCACGGTACATGTTCAGAGCTGTAGCTGCTGGCTTATGCCAGAGACACAGCAACGTGGGATCTGAGCTGCCTCTTCTACCTACACCACAGTTCACAGCAACGCCAGATCCTTAACCCACTGAGTGAGGCCAGGGGTCGAACCTGTGTCCTCATGGATGCTAGTCCGGTTCACTAAGAGCTGAGCCACGACGGGAACTCCAGAAACGAATATTCTTAAACAATAGCACATTAGTGGTGACCTATTTTTGAATAGCTCAACGGCTATATGCTAAAATTAAAGTCGCCATGGTATATTGGAAACGTGATGGTCCAGTGGTGCTCAGATATTATTAATGTCATATTCCTACAGTATATCTCCTCTTAAATGCTGTGAGAATAAGTATAACTTTACAATCAACCCAACGTAATTTGGAATTTAAAAGATGTATTCTATTTTATTCCTCTGACAAAATGATAAAATCTGTCTAGAATAATATTTCATTACAAGTTCAGAAACGTACAACCTGGCTTATACAGGGTGCAAAGCCAAGAGAATGGAAAGAAAGTATTCAACATCTATATTTGTGTTATGAAATGAGTTCTCTAATGCTTATCTATTTGTGGGTAGCTGAGACTTAAGGTGGGAAACAATAGCTTCTAGAATCAAAGAATCAGTTATTTAAGCCTGGGAGGTCCAGAGATATTTTTTCACGACATTATAATAGTGAGATGCATTGAATAAATTAAGTTCCTAATACATAGTAAAGAGTACAAAAATGCCTTCAGAACCATTTAAGCTTGAGATAAAATATTACTTTGTATTTAAATTAGGTTTTTAATCAAGATTTTCCTTATATTGCATATTACATAAACTTTTCACATTCTTTGAGAAGATTTCATCAGTCCATCACAAAATTACTTTGAGACAATAATTAATATGATAATATAATAAAATGAGCTTAAAACATGAACCTTAGTATAAGTGTTGGGCAACAATTTATTTCAAAAACATAAATGAGATGAGAGGCATCCTTTTTACTCAAAGATAGTTGCCTCCCTTCCTGTCCTGTGCCTGCAAAATGGGTGGAAGAATCTCCCAACCGAAACATCTTTACAAATACTAGGAATTTGTAGTTTTTGAAGTTCTCTTCAAAGATTGGATAAGCTTTCCCACTAAGATATTTCCTATTCCACGTGTGATCCCTTGGATTAAATTTAGATTGTAAATTCACTACAGTTATAGTAAATTATCAAACACATAATTCAAAACACACACACATCCACATTTTGTTGAAATATCAGTTCACAATAGGTCTCTTTATATTTTATTTTGTGTCTTTGTCTTTGAGGGAAAATACCTTCTCTCTGGAATGTTTTAATTGGCTGAGGGTGTTTAGTATAAAATGCTCTATTGCCCTCTGCTGGCTACATAGTGATAAATAAAGACTTCCCATCTGCTCCTTATCTATATGGGGGTCTTAGAAAACTATGGCAAATAAAGACACAGTTCAAAATAATAGAACAATATATTAGAGTGACAGGAAATAAAAAAATAAATTTATAAAGCACTCATCGTGTTTCCAATATTCTTTAAATTTTGCTTATACTTAATTAGTTTTCATATTAGCTGAATAATTTGATAAGTTTATATACCCTATACACTCTCATTAATTCAAAAAAACACACTGTTTCTTTATTTTAAAGTGATAATTGAAAGAATCATACTTGTGTAGGAATTTGGGGGATTTACTAACAAGATATGTATAATGTTCTAATTGCTGGCACATTTGTGGAATATTTTTACAGTGATCTTATAGCTAGTGTGAGTGTATCTCTTTTCTAAAGAAAACATTTTTATCTAGTTGAAAAAATATTTTCACCATAATTTTAGTAAAAGTGTAAAAAATAGCTATATGCTACAGTTCTTTACTAATTAAACAAGTGACTTGTCTTTCACATATCATTCTCTTTTAAAGCATTCTTTACATGTTGTTCATATTTTACTAAGGAAAGAGTAACATTGGTGTATAATAACACATAAATTCTTTAATAAAAATAACAGTGATAAAGCCCGAAGGAACATAAAAAATGGGTAGACTGATGAATTTACCTGGTTTCACTGTAGCACTGCTCACTGATTTAATGCTTGATCACATGTAGTTCAAAAACATTTCTAAAGAATAACCTTCCATCCATGGCAGAAGATGCAGATTTTATTCTGGGGGTGGGGAGTGTCTTGCTGGATTTTCTAAAATATACTTAGGTTAAAAGTTTAAAACAAAGCTGTCACTGGTTTATCAAAAATTTCGCTGGAATTTTGAATCGGAGATCTATTTTGTATTTTCAGTAATTTCTCTCAGCTACAATATAAGTTGAAATAATCTGGTTTTCATTTCTCTGAGTGTATGTCTCTGGAATATTTATAAAACTTGGGTTATGGTTCTTTGAAACAGACTTTATTCCATGAGCTCTGCCTTCCTATTTTATCCTCAGAACCAGTGTCTATTATGAATCAAGGGGATAATTTTCCCCACGGTTTCCTTGCCAAAACAACTGTCAATCCTTTTAAAATTTTCTGGAGCAAACTTTACCTCTGTTCCAGAATATATGCATATCTCAAGATTTCCAAGAACACATTCTCAGCCCTATTTGTAAGTCACCTGAAGTCTTTGGTTCTCTGTAAACGGAGAGGAAAAATGTTTCATCCTAGAAAACACAATTACAACAAGAAAATGAAAAAAAAAAGTTTTCTACTTTACAAATCAGGAAAGATTTTTAAAAAGAGAGGTTTTATAGTTTTTTTCACATTTAATCCTCGTAAAAACACTAAAGGTTGTTGTATTTCTTTTTTGTTGTTGTTGTTGTTTGGGAACATAGGTAAATGAGATTGAGAGAGATAGAAGACTCATTCAAATTCACACAGGATGTCCTGTAGATCAAAAGTTAGATATATTTCCCTAACTCCAAGTCCATGGTCTTTTTATGACACCTCATAGCCTCTGCAGGGAAAACAAAGCTAGGAATCCATTTTTATCAAGGCCTTAAAATGATCATGCCCTTTGATCCAGTAATTCCAACTTTGGGAAGCTAAGGAAATATTTCATACACAGAGAAAGGAAAAAAAAATGTAAAATAAGCATTAAAAAATCATTTCCAACCCTTAAGTCATGTTTCTTCTATTTCTCTATCTTGTGGAATTTTCCTGAGAAATATTGTTTTACTTTGCTCTTCTAAGGAGTTAGCAGATTCTCCTAGTAAATAATGGCCTCAGGCAGATGCTTTACTTTTATAGAACTAATTTACTTAGTTAATTTCTATAGAAATGCTAAAATTGAAAGCCAACTTGACTCAATTATTGCTGATGTCCATTAAAGAATAAGTACAAAAACATTACTGTGGTTTTCTATTAATTCAAAATTCATCATTTCCCAAAATAGTAACTTGAAATTAAGCATTTGTTAAAAAACTTGAACAGTACAAATAAAACTACTATGAACATTGATACATTTAAGTAAGCGACTTTATAGTTTTCAAATATCTCAAGTATTTAAAAGAGCTTATTTACAGATTGATAGATAATATTTTCAAAAATATCTTTTATGTATTTTAAATACACACTGTTTAAAATTGATGAGGACATATATTCTTTCCATGATAGTATCAGCAGAATATTGATAAACTGAGGCTAATTTTGACTTGTGTCACCAAATTAATCTAAATTAAAAGAAACTTTTTATGAGAACTTGAACATGGTACTATTAAAGTTTATCTCTTCATATTTCTGAGATAACTTGTAAATGTCTCTGAAATAAGTCTTTTTTCTTTCTATCTTTTCTCTCTTTAAATTATAAGCATACAGGTAACATTTGTACAATCAATACATTTTGGCTTTTATTTGGGTGTGGCTGAATAAAAATCTGTGGATGTGAATTTATTCATCTTTTCCTTTTTACTTGACCCCCACTCTTCTTGGTTCTCTGTGGCAGAAAGAGCTAAACATTAATTGCTTTAATTTCAACATCATGTCAGACAGGATTGAATGCATATTGCCTTTCATGTATAAACATCTTTTAAATCTCATACTCAAAGAAATACTTTGCTTTTGGAAGGAATCTTTATGCATATGGATAAAGTAAGTATATTTTCTTTAGTTCTCAGCTCCTACAGTAGATGGTCTTATAAAAATTAAGGGGGAAAAAGCCTTGAAAACATTTATGACTAAAATATTAATTAGATAATGATGTCAGCATGTTATTAAAGAATACAAGAATAACAAACTTATCAGTTTCCTTTATTCTTCCATTCTGAAAAAGAGTGACATTGACTGGGAGTTTTAGAATAGCCCAAAGGAAAGAAGGCCTCTGTGTGCCTCAAATTTGGTATTTTAAGTTGAAGTCAGCTGTTAAGAATTACTGAATTATCCAGGGCAGAATCTCGGGTATGGCTCACATTACAGTATGCTGGATATGAAAAGTTGAACACGAGAGGGGTGAAAACTGTTCAGTGATTAAAAAGGCCTGTGGGGTTGAATTTTTAGATTCCAGAGCAGCCCATCAAAAGGCATGCTGCAGATTCTCGTGTTCTTGCAGCAAATCGTGTCTGTAAATCAATGAAGTGTTTCTGAAGAAACATATCGAGATGGTTCTAAAGAGTATATAAAGTTTCCTTCAGTTCTCATGGGAATGTAAATTAAATCTGATGGGTGAAATCAAATACATCACAAAGCTAAGAAAGTGAAAGTATTTAGATTTCAATCAGGCCAGAATATAAAATGGATATAGTTGGCTATTTCACGTATTTTCTCCTTAAATATCTTTGAAACAACATTTATTAATACTTTCAGAATTAATTTTAAGTAACCTTTATTGTATCTCAAATGTTTTAGGCATTCCTGGGACACAGTGACAACCTCAAGTGTTTCTTTGCATGAATATTGCATAATTTCTTCAGCGCTATTGCTTAGATATCAATAAAGTTCTCTTCCATTTCATACTGATTCTCCCCTGAAACATTTTTCCTCAAAAAGGCAGCTGACACTAATTAAACATGATCAGTTAGTGGATATCTGTGGATATGTAGGTATTGTTGATTTAAACATATAACCCCCACATTAGCATTATAAAGGGATTCTATGGTTTACTTAAAAAATTTATTCTTTTGTGTCAGAAGGAATATTTTTTGATAAAATTTGTCACAGAATTTGTATATATTGTAAAGGGATTTTATATTTACCAAGCAAATTATTTAAAATTTATGATGCTAGATATAGGCTATTTTTATTATTAAACACAATATAAACCTGTGAAGACATGTGTATGTGTGCATTTAGCTCCAAGAAAAATAAATGTCTGGGGTAAAGCATGTTTCGATTTTTTGCTAAAGGATATCATAAAAGTTTGTGGAGTTTTTCAAAATAAATTGGATATACATCTTTTCCACTTTATTTTGTGTTTGAATTAAATTGAGGAAATTGTGAATGGGAACAAAACACTTTTACAAATATATACTTTGTGATATTTAAGTGCTTCTTAACCGTTTTGTTTCTTATCAGATAAAGACTGATAAGAAAACACAGTTCTCCGGGACAATAAAAGTAGTTATAAGTTAAATCATCTCTCTATTGTCCCTTTGTTATGATTTAAGATTTTTTTAAAACTTAAATCAGCTGAGATTTAAGCTCCTCTGAACTAGAAAGCATTGTATGGTAATGTTCAACAATTTTATGGCAATTTTTAATAAAATAGTGAAGGTAAGAATACTACACATTGGAATCTAAGGTAAGCATGAGGCATCTAAAACTAAGTATAGTAGAGATACAGTTCTATCATATGATGACTTATGAAACATAATTGAAACAGGAATACATTTGGCATATGCTTCAGGAAGACTCATATTTACTAAATTATTCAGGGAAATTTTAAACACATGTATGATGGTCTTACACCCCTGTGATGGTGGTGCTCTGCCCACAGGTACTGAACAGTTGTGAGCCTCTTCTTTCAATGATTTGGTCTAAATCTGAATCTTGTAGACAGATAATTCTCTGATCCTTGTATTATAATCTTTGTGTATCCAAAGCAGCATAAATTAGGAAGAGCAGCTGTGGACATCAAAAAGACAGTTGCTTTATAAACTTCTTATATAACTTTTCACTATATTCCCCATTCAAAAGAGTGAGGTCAACTTTTACTTGTACAATAGGTGATCTTGTAATTTTTCTTCTGATTTCACTACTGTAAACTGAATAGGTGGATTTTAAGATTCAGTAAAAAGTCATCTATCAAATATGAGTACTAGAAGCTAAACTTACAGAGCTACAATAATCAAAACAACATGGTACTGACATATAAACAGGCACATAGATCAATGGAACAGAGTAGAGAGCCAATAAATAAATCCACACAATTATGGTCAATTAATCTATCACAAAGGAGGCACGAATATACAATGGAAAAAAGACAGCCTCTTCAATAAGTGGTGCTGGAAAAACTGGACAGCTACATGTTAAAGAATGAAACTAGAATGTTTTCTCACACCATATAGAAAAATAAACTCAAAGTGGATTAAAGACCTAAATGGAAGACCTGAAACCATAAAAGTCCTACAAGAGAATATAGGCAGAACACTCTTTGACTTAAATGTTGTAGCATTTTTTAGGTCTGCCTCCTAAAGCAAAAAGAAACAAAGCAGAAATAAACAAATGGGACCTAATTAAACCTAAAAGGTTTTGCACAGCAGAGGAAGCCATCAGCAAAATGAAAAGATAACCTACCAAATGAGAGAAAATATTTACAAATGAAATGACCAATAAGGACTTAATATTACATATATATATCTTACAACTTAATATAAAAAAATCAAAAAATAGGCAGAGAGGAGAGAGGGTGGTGGAGGAGTAAGATGTGAGGCTCGCATGCTTTTACAAAGACAGTGAAAATCCATCTATATGTGGAACTATTCATACAGAAAACTTGCTGAATGCTGACAGAAGACCTTAGGATTCTTGACCAAGGAGGTGAAAGACTTACATGCTGAGAACTATAAAACATTAATCAAGGAAACTGAAGAGGATTCATATTGGAAAATGGAAAGATACTCCATACTCCTGGGTTAGAAGAATTAAATTGTAAAAATGGCCATACTACCCAAAGCAATCTAGAGATTCAGTGCAATCCCTATCAAATTACCCGTGACATTTTTCACAGAACTAGAACAAACAACTCAAAAATTTATATGGAACCATAAAAGACCCAGAATTGCCAAAGGAATCCTGAGGAACAAAAACCAAGCAGGAGGCAAAACTCTTCCAGACTTTAGGCAATATTACAAAGCCACAGTAATCAAGACAGTGTGATCCTGGTACCACAACAGACATACAGACCAATGGAACAGAGTAGAGAACCAGAAATAAACCCAGACACCTACAGCCAATCAATCTTCGACAAAGGAGGCAATAATATAAAATGGGAATAGACAGTCTTTTCAGCAAGTAGTGCTGGGAAAACTGGACAGCTGTATGTAAATAAATGAAGCTAGGACACATCCTCACACCATGCACAAAAATAAACTCAAAATGGCTTAAAGATTAAACATAAGACAAGACACCATCAAATTCCTAGAAGAGAGCATAGGCAAAACATTCTTTGACATTAACTATACAAATGTTTCTTAGGTCACACTCCCAAGACAACAGCAATAAAAGCAAAAATAAAATAAAATGGGACTTAATCAAACTGACAAGCTTTTGCACAGCAAAGGAAACCATAAAAAAAACAAAAGGGCAGCCTATGAAACGGGAGAAAATAGTCTCAAATGATGCAATTGTCAAGGGCTTAATATCTAAAATATACAGACAACTTATACAACTCAAAAGCAAAAAAAAAGAAAGAAAAAAGACAAAGAAAAGAAAAATGGGTAAAAGAACTGAATAGACATTTCTCCAAAGAAAATACACACATGGCCAGCAGGCACATGAAAAAATGCTCAATATTACTAATTATTAGAGAAATGCAAATCAAAATTACTATGAGGTACCACCTTGCACTTGTCATAATGGTCATCATTAACAAGTTAACAAACAACAAATGCTGGAGAGGGTGTGGAGAAAAGGATAACCCCTGCTACACTGTTGGTGGGAATGTAAATTGGTACAACCACTATGGAAAACAGTATGGAGGTACCTCAGAAAACTAAATATAGAACTACTATATGACCCAGCAATCCCACTCTTGGCATATATCCAGACAAAACTTTCCTTGAAAAAGACACATGCACCTGTATGTTCATTACAGCACTAGTCACAATAGCCAAGACATGGAAACAACCTAAATGTCCATCGACAGATGAATGGATTATGAAGATGTCATATATATATGTATATATACATATATATATGTGTGTGTGTGTGTGCGTGTATATATATATATATATATATATATATACACACACATTGTATATATATATACAATGGAATACTACTCAGCCATAAAAAGTACAAAATAATGCCATTTGCAGCAACATGGATGGAACTAGAGACTCTCATACTAAGTGAAGTAAGTCAGAAAGAGAAAGACAAATACCACATGGCATCACTTATATCTGGAATCAGACATAAGGCACAAATGAACTTTTCCACAGACATGAAACTCATGGACTTGGAGAAAAGACTTGTGGTTGCCAATAGGGAGGAGGAGGGAGTGGGATGGACTGGGAGTCTGGGATTAATAGATGCAAACTATTGCATCTGGAGTGGATAAGCAATGAGATCTTGCTGTATAGCACAGGGATCTATATGTAGTCACTTATGATGGAACATGATGGAGGATAATATGAGAAAAATGATGTGTGTGTGTGTGTGTGTGTGTTTCTGAGTCACTTAGCTGTACAGTAGAAATTGACAGAACACTGTAAACCAACTATAATGGAAAAAAAGAAAAATCATTAAATTTTACAAAGTGGAAAAAAAAGCTCAGGATTCTGATAGATCAAGAAAAACTGGGGAGGATGAAACAATGAAGAAAAAGGGAGTGAAAATGAGAAAAGAAGGAGGATGGGACCTGTGCCTCCAGGAGAGAGATGGAAAAAGGCAAAGCTCCTAAATCCTGGAAAGTTCCCCCAATAGCAAGGAGATCAGCAGGGCCAGAGGAAGAACTTCAGAGTATTGGAGGAGAACATAGCCATCAGTGTGAAGCAGTTAAAATGGAAACAGTCCTCCATAGTTAGTGATACCGCCCTGCACTTCCCAACCATATACTGGTACAGGCGGCGTCAGGAACTGAAATTCAAGCTTTGGGAGATCAGACTCAGAGAGAAAGTTGGGGTAGGCTATGCAGGGAAAAAACTGGCATTGGCCTCATGGAGACAGCCTGGAGGGACTGGAGTCCAGAGTGACATTTGAGGCTGTAAGCTGAGGAATCCTGGTCAGGCTTGGAGGGTAGGTGTCATCGTTAGGAAGTGCTGGATGGAAGGGGTGGGATCCACCACTATAGCCATGTTTCCTATGCATGCTCTCAGGCTGCAAGATACCAACTACAGAGAGAGCCTTTTAGCAACAGTTAGGGAGCAGCCCCCACCCTTAGGGCAACAGAGAACACTCCCTAGAGTAGCCAAACAAAGGGAGTGACTGTGGAAAAGCACTTGCCCCTGCAGCTACAGAAAGCAGTCCCGAGAGCTTCCCCAGCAAAGGGAAGAACTGCAAGAGCAGCTGCTAACATTGCCAGCTATAGGAAATGATCCTGAGAGCTCCCTGGTAGCAGGAGGGGTCGCAGGATCCACTGATGCCCCTACCCTTCTACAAAACCAATCATGTGAACCGTGAACCACTGCCACCTCTTTCATAGACCCCAATCCTACCAGCCACTAGCACAACTGAGAAGATAAGGACTGGGCACCAGCTGCTGCATCTACATACCATTGTCAAGGGGATGATAAACATAGAAAGTTAGACATAATCAAATGACAAAGAAATAGCTCTCAGACAAGGGAACAAGACAAAAACACAAAAACAACTAAATGAAGTAGAGATAGGCAAACTACCTGAAAAAATAATTCAGAGTGATGGTAGTAAAGATGATCCAAGTATCAGAAAAAGAATGTAGGTACAGATAGAGAAGTTACAAGAAATGTTTAACAAAGAGAAGATTTAAAAAAACAGCAGACTAAGATGAATAGCACGGTATCTGAAATGAAAAAATACACTAGAAGGAATCAATAGCATGATAACAGAGGCAGAAGAATGAATAAGTGAGGTGGAAGACAGAGTGGTGGAAATCACTGCCACAGAAAGGAATAAAGAAAAAAAATGAAAAGAACTGAGGAGAGTTTAAGAAATCTCTGGAACAACATTAAACATACTAATATTTGTATAAGTTTCCAAAAGAAGAAGAGAGAGAAAAGGCCAGAGAAAATATTTGAAGAGATCATAGCTAAAAACTTCCCTAATATGGGAAAGGAACAGTCACTTGAAGAAGCACAGAGAATCCCATACAGGATAAACCCAAGGAGAAACACAGTGAGATACATAAAAATCAAGCTGACAAAAATTAAATACAAAGAAAAAATATTAAAAGCCACAAGGGAAAAGCAGCAAATGACATACAAGGGAACTACCATAAGGATAACAGCTAATTTTTCAGCATAGACTCTGCAAGCCAGAGGGTAGTGGCAAATTATATTTGAGGTGATGCAGGGGAGGAACCTAGAACCAACAACGTTCTACCCAGCAAGGCTTTCATTCAGATTTGATGGAGAGATCACAAGCTTTTCAGACAAGCAAAAGCTAAGATAGTTCAGCATCTCCAAACCAGCTCTATAACTGCTAAAGGAACTTTTCTAGGAAGAAAAGAAAAAGCCACAATACACAGCAGAAATGAATCCGACTAGAATCCATGAGAATATGGGATCAATCTCTGGCCTCGCTCAGTGGATTGGGGATCCTGCATTACTGTGGCTGTGGTATAGGCTGGCAGCTGTAGCTCCGATTCAACCCCTAGCCTAGGAACTTCCATATGCCGCAGATGTGGCCCTAAAAAAAGAAAAAGAAAGAAAGAAGAGAGAGATATTTTCCAAAGACAATATACAGATGGCCAATAGGCACACTGAAAAGATGCTCAAGATTGTTAATAATCCAAAATATGCAAATGAAAGGCACAAGGGGATATCACCTCACACTTGTCAGGATGGCTTTGATCAAAAAGTCTACAAATAAATATGGGTGACTATGTGCAGAAAAAAGAACCCTTGTACATTGTTGGTAGGAATGTAAGTTGATGGAGCCACTGTGGAAAACAGCATGGAGGTTCTTTAAAAAATTACAAACAGAACTACCATATGATCCAGCAATTCCACTCCTGGGCATATATCTGAAAAAAATGAAAGTACCAGCTCAAAAGATACATGCATCCCAATGTTCACAGTAGCATTGTTTATAATAGTCAAGATATGGAAGCAACCTAAGTGTCTATCAACAGATAAATGGATAAAGAAGATTTTTTTATATATACATATTAAACACAGACACAATGGGAAATATATGCAATAGGATATTACTGTCATAAAAAATAATGAAATCTGCCAGTTGCAACAACATGGATGGACATAGAAGGAATTATACTGAGTGAAAAAAGTATGATAGAGGAAGACAAATACTCTATCGCTTATATGCAGATTCTTCTTTTTTTGTCTTTTTAGGGCTGTACCCGCAGCATATGCAGGTTCCCAGGCTAGGGGTCAAATTTGAGATGTAGCTACCGCCCTACACCACAGCTACAGCCACTCTGGTTTCTTAACCCACTGAGCAAGGCCAGGGATCGAACCATGTCCTCGTGGACACTAATCAGGTTCGTTCACCACTGAGCCACAGAGGGAACACACAGATTCTAAAAAATAAAATAAATGAGTGAATATAACCATACAGAAACAGACTCAGAGATGTTTGTTCTTAGTAGCAATGGTTACCAGTGGGGAGAAGGAAGAGGGGGCAAGATAAGGATATAGGATTAAAAGATACAAGCTACTCTATATAACACTAAAAAACAACAAAGATACATTGTACTTTACAGAAAAGTACAGCCATTATTGTGTAATACCTTTAAATGGAGTATAATCTATATATATATATATATATATATCTTTTTTTTTGTCTTTTTGCCTTTTTTATGTAGAGCCGCGTCCGTGGCATATGGAGGTTCCCAGGCTAGGGGTCTAACAGGAGCTGTAGCTTCTGGCCTTCGCCACAGCCACAGCAACGCGGAGTCCGAGCTGCGTCTGCAATCTACACCACAGCTCACAGCAACGCCGTATCCTTACCCCACTGAGCGAGGCCAGGGATCGAACCCGCAACCTCATGGTTCTTAGTTGGATTCATTAACCACTGAGCCACGAAGGGAACTCCTATAAAAATATTGAGTCATTATGTTGTACACTTGAAACTAAAATGATATTGTAAATCAACTAATTTTGATAAAAAATAAAAGTCCCTCCCTATAAGAGAGTATCATCACATCTTGGCAAATTGAATTCTAATGACCATCCCTATGTCACATGTGATCATGGGTTAGATTCTACATTTCCCACTCTCAGGTTCAGACTGCAGCACTCCATGTAGCCAAGTAGACTCACAAGCGTGTACCCAAACCAAGAGCGGAAATGGTTCTATTCTCTAAATCCCTAAATATAGACAGCAGCCTCCATGCAGAGGTTGCTCCTATCCCTCAACACAGAAGGAGAGCATTCCTCTGTTAGCAGAGATGCCTATCAAATGTAGGATGACAGCCATGAGAGCAGCAAATTTGCTGTGTGGGAAGGTCCTACAGTGGGGAAGAGAGATGACTGAAGACTCTTGGTTAGACAGCGGCCCAGGTCAGATATACAAAAAGAATTTTGACCCAATCTTCTATATATTTTGATAACATTAAGATGAAAAAATTTTTTAAAAATTGGCTTTAATATCTATTTCAAAAAATAGAGATAATTGTTCTACTTAGAGTAACAATGGAGGTATTTTCTTCCTTTCTTTCCTTATTTCTCTTTTTAGAAGTCATTTATCTACAATTTTCTGGTGAATGTATCTTCGCCTAAAAAAAGTGTCTTTATTTTTCCCGGGAAATTTGGCCTTGGAGATGAAGTGTTATGTAATTTTAGAATTTAATTGTCAACTAGTGTCATTTGTGGGTCAGGAGATTAGGGAGTAGTGTACTCCCTCCCAGGGAGGAAAATTTGGGCAATAGAACCTTGAGCACTATGTGTCTGTAAGCAGGTTTTTTTTTTTTTTTTTTTTTTTTTTGCTTTTATGGGTCACACCCACAGCTGCAGCTGCTGGCTTATACCAGTCACAGCAATGCAAGATCCAAGCCATGTCTGAGACCTACACCACAGCTCATGGCAATGCCAGATTTTTAACCCACCGAGCGAGGCCAGGGATAGAACCTGCATTCTCGTGGATCCTAGTCAGGTTCATTATCACTGAGCCATGACGGGAACTCTGCGAGCAGTTTTCTGAACTTCGCTCTCAGTTTCCTCATCTGTAGAATAAGGATAATAGCTTCTCTTCAGGATTGCTGTGAGGATGGCATGAGATACTCAATACATAGAACATGTCTGATGTATATAAACGCTCAATAAATAAGCACCATTATTATTACATGGTTGTTTTTATGATCTATGAAGAGTTAAAACAGATATTAATAACAAGTTGTAATCAATCACAAAAATATAAATATTTTTTATGATCTAGGCTCACAAAGGACTTCCATTTATCTATTTATTCTCTTAAAGTTTTATTGAAGTATAGTTGATTTACAATGTTGTGATAATTTCTATTGTACAACAAGGTGATTCAGTTATACATGCATACTTATCCATTCTTTTTCAGATTCTTTTCCCACATAGATTATCACAGATTATTGGGTAGAGTTCCCTGTGCTATACAGTAAGTACCTGTTGGCCAGTCATTTCATTCACCACAGTGTGCATATGCCAATCCCAAACCTCCAGTCCATCCCTCTCCCAGCCTGTCCGTTTTGGTAACCACAAGTTCGTTTTTAAATTCCGTGAGTCTGCTTCTGTTTTTGAAATAAATTGTATGCTTTTTTCAAATTCCACGTATAAGTGATATCATATAATGCTTACTTTTCACTAACTTCACTTAGTATGATAATCTCTAGGTCCATCCATGTTGCTTCAAGTGGCATTATATCACTCGTTTTAGGACCAAGTAATATTCCATTGTATATATTACCATATCTCTTTTATCAATTCCTTTGTCCATGGACCTAAATTTAAAACCAGATACTATAAAACTCATAGACGAAAACATAGGCAGAAAATTCTCTGACATAAACTGCAGCAATATCTTTTCAGATCCACCTCCTAGAGTAATGACAATAAAAACAAAAATAAATAAATGGGAACTAATTAAACTTAAAAGTTTTTGCATAACAAAGGAAACCAAAATGAAAAAGCAACACACAGTATGGAAGAAAATATTTGCCAATGAAGTGACTGACAAGTGATTAATCTATAAAATATATGAACAACTCATGTGGCCTAATATAAAAAAAAATCAAAAAAAGGGGCAGAAGATCTAAATAGGCAGTTCTCCAAAGAAGATATACAGATGGCCAAAAAAACACATGGAAAGATGCTTGACATCACTAATTATTAGAGAAATTCAAATTAAAACTGCTATGAGGTACCACTTTACACTAACTAGAATGGCCTTCATCAAAAAGTCTACAAACAATAAATGCTGGAGAGGGTGCAAGGAAAAGGGAACCCTCTAACACTGTTGGAGTGTCAACTGATACAACTACTATGGAAAACAGTATGGAGGTTCCTTAAAAAGCTAAAAATAGAACTACCATATGATCCAGCAATCCCACTCCTGGGCATCTATCTGGAGAAAACCATAACTCAAGAAGATATCGGCACCCCGATGTTCACTGCAGCACAATTTACAATAGCCAAGACATAGAAGCAACCTAAATGTCTATTGACAAAGGACCTCCACTTAGAAACAGACTTCCTGAGTACTCCAGAAGTATTAATAATGGCAATGCAAACATGAGAAGGGTCAGGGTTCTCCTCAATCTTTCTCTATAATTTTCAGCAAGTCTTGCTTTCCACAGTGTCTCCATTAATGGGGGATGTAGCTCACACCAGTGATGTGCAGATTAACTGGGTTAATAGATCAAAATCTGCTTTGTGAACTTTAATATTAACTGAAAAGCATGGGCTTTTCAGTTATTCATAACATTTCACAAATTTAATATCACTAACTGTTAAATCATCATTGCCTTCTCAGTTATTGACATCATTTCAATAAACTCAAGATAAACTTTATGAACTAATACCCTTAAAAGCTGAAAAGAATTTCCTGGGAAGGATGAAATTACATATTGTGAAATCAGTAATACCAAAGGCCTAATTACTCCTTTACCTCCAAGCCAAAGCCACAACTCTCATTTTATTTTTACTTTTCCAATATAAACAAATCAACTCTTTTACTACTACTCAGGTCACATAGTTTTTACACACTTCTCTCTCTTGAAATAATATATAGTTAATGTTTACTAGCCGATGTTATTAGAGTGTTGATCTACAGCCCCCAATGTGTACATGGAGCCCCCTAAAATTATACTGGCTTTTAGACTTATTTTGCCATTTCAGTGGTTAATAACTACAACTCTATTTCCTCACTACATGAGTCAGAATCATCTCTTTCTCAACATAAAACATTCAATTATGTGATACTTCCCTTTAAACTTTTGATATCTCGCTAACTGCTTACAAGAAACATTCCAGACACTTCAGCCCAAAAAGCTCTTCAGGATCCAGCTCACTTCTTAACCCTTTCCCTTGTTCTGGCTTTCTCATGTGCCTTGATAGAAACAGCAGGTCCCTGAATCTTCCAGACCCCACATCCACTCCGTACTGGGCACATGTCTTTCTTTTTGCATGGAGTTTAGCTTAATTTCCTATGTTGGACATCAATGCCACTTCTCCCATCAACATCCTCACTCACAGAAGAATGCCTCTGCTTGGGAGAATCAGGATTTTATTGTCCTCTATCCTTTTAATATACTCACCTGTCTAACACTAGTCCCATTTCCCTATTTCTTTATCTCTGTTTTTGGTTGTTACTTGTGAGTCTGTTTCTATCATTTACAAAGTGAAGTCATGAGTCAGTGTCTTATTCATCTTGAGTCCCCAAGACTTGGGAATTTCTCTTTTACTTCTCCAGTTGAATCTTCAAGATGTAAATATCTGTGAGCCATAGGCTTATACCTTAAAGTTGAAATAGTCACCTATAAAAGTAAGTATTGGAGTTCCCATTGTGGCTGAGCAGTAATGAACCCAACTAGTATCCATGAGGATGCGGGTTCAATCCTTGGCCTCACTCAGTGGGTTAAGGATCCAATGTTGCTGTGAGCTTCAGTGTAGGTAACAGACGTGGCTCAGATCTGACATTGCTGTGACTGTGCCATAGGCTGGCAGCTGCAGGTCCGATTGGACCCCTAGCCTGGGAACTTCCATAAGCCACAGGTATGGCCCTAAAAAAGGAAAAAAAGTATTAATCCTAGTTTGTAGAAATATTCTTTTTTTTTTTTTCCGCACATATCTCCCAGGATGTCCTTCACCTGTCTATGCATATCAAATTCATGGATATATTTTTGAATGATTTTTTTCTTTGCTGTTTCCAAGGCCAAGACAGTCAAAGAGTGAAAGATACAAGTGAAAACTGGAATTCAGCTTGAATACAAACAGGCAGAATCAACCAGAATCAACATGAGAATGCCAAGCCAAACGCTTTGTTTCCTAAGTGCTTTTATGAACTTCTACCAGATGGCATGTTAAAGTACAGCTTGGCTAAATTCTGCAAGGACAGATCTGGTTTTCCAAAAGGAGGGGCTCATGTGGTCTTTCCACACAGGCAGGCTTTAACATTTACTATCTGTGAACAGGTTAAGGCGGTCAATTTCCCTGTGGCCTCTAAGCAAAAATTGTACTTCCCTACCCTCTAGCTGGGATTAGGAATGTGAAGTCCCACCACGGCCCAATTTTTTGGCCACACAGTCACAGTCAGTATGGTGGTGGAATTGAAGAAAGGCCTTTCACTCGCTTTCAGTTCTTTATTCATATCTGTGACAGAAGGAGGAAAACACCCTGACAAGATGGGCATGCAGCAGAGACATTTCCCCTTTTCTTTGGCTCCATTTTAATAAAACAAACCAAAACTTTATGCAAGCAATATTCACAGAACTAAGGTCTTGACACACTTTGGACTCACCATTATATTATATTCTGGAGTCATACAAAAGGATAACTACCACTTTTCAGTAATTTATTATCCAGGAACCAGACACATACAGACACAGAGATCCTGGCTATATAAGCAAACACACACATACACATTCATCCATTTGTTCATCCATTTATTCAACACTATTTTGAGCAGCCAAAAAAAAAAAAATGCCAATGTAATATTCTATACATATATATACATATATATCCATTCACACACATACCATCTTGATGTTTATAACATTCTAACATATCTTTATCTTTTTAAAGATGAAAAATGGACTTAGGAAACAGACATAGAAAGGTAAATAATTTTCATAAAACTAATTAAGAACAAGAGCCTGCTTTTAAACTCATGTATGCCATGAAAATGCTCACTCTACACTTCCTGAGATCACAAAAAGGAAATAATCTTAGCCCTGTAATTTCTAAAAGAATAAGGGCACTGATGTTCTGAATTTAACAATGAATTACATCAGATTTCTAAAAAGTAATTCTGCAGTGTTCCAGACACAAATTCTCTTTCATCCATTGAGTTATTAGATCAAAAATTTCTTTATGTGAAAAGTGATGTTTGTCATTGAACTGTTAGGCAAATATGTACTAAGATAATAACTTATCTCTGTTTTGTGATTTAAATGATAGGTGCTTCCCAAAATGAACAAATCATCTCGTATTTTAGAGGCACTAGGAGAGTACTATTGAAATAAATTCTATAATGAAATCTGAATTCACAGTAATTGCTTCCTGAAGCTTCATTTTACTGCCAAATCTAGATTTTTCTCCCTACTGCTTTTTCTCATTCTCTTAATGCCCAAATTCGGACAATAAAGTTGTATTTTATCATACATTTAATTTTTGCTCCACAAATAAAAGTTGCCAGATGTAATCCTTATATTCCTTCTATCTCATTTGTCTCTGCCTGAGACCATCATAAAAAATTATACTAATATAACCCTTTCCATGATAAGATAAACACAATTGCCTAATGCTCAAGAAAACTGTCAATAAGATACATTAGATGCAAAATACCAAATGTTTCCAGGAAATCTATAATTTTAGGTTTGTGGATGTTTATCTTAATGAATTACAAAAAATAAAATCATGTAAAATAAAATGAGAACATTAATAAGCCAATTTAACAGAATTCCATTTCCGCAGTGACTTGAAGTTTTATGCTTTTTGAATTTGCTTTTTTCACGCACAGTAATCATACATGGATTTTAATATTTATTTTTAATTTAAAAAATTCTCTTTGGAAAATGTTCCATCTGTGTATTGAAACAATCCTTTGCAAAGCCAAGGAGGTCACTTCAGGTCAAAATCCATATCTATGATTTAAGCTTAGGGTAGCTTAGTGTGTCAAATTGGACTACTAGATATATAAAATTACATCATATAAATGTTTTCAAAACTCTTAGATTCTACATTCCTTGAGAAGACTGGTTGTGAGGGTAAGATCTGGGAGGAGAAACCTATTGGAATGCAAAAAGTGCATTTAACATTTGTTTATATTTCCACATCATTATGCTAGATTTAAGCTGTCAAACTGAGTTGATAACAAATGTTAAGTATAGAAATGTATACAGCAACTAGCCTACTGCCAAATCAGGCAAACAAAGAACTCTTGTAAGAGGGTTACAAATTCCAAAGTTAAATGCAAGGTAATATTTTCAGGGTAAGGTTTGCTTTTTATCTCTAATGGAAAGATTTCTTTAAATGGCTGTACTTGCACAGCAGAGCAGGATGGATACATTTTGCAGTAGGATTCTGCACAAGGATTCACCTACATAATTAGCTCTCCAAATGTGATTATTGCATGGCTAAACTGAAAATTGCCTTGAGAAATAATATTTGAGATAAAACATAGGTATTTTATTTTTATTTTTTTAAAACATAGGTATTTTAAAAATGTGTAACTTTCTACTGCTTAATGTGAAGAAAGTCATTTGCCTATCTGTTCTCATTTTTTTCTTATTGTTAAACAAATGAATCCAAATGAGCAATATATGTGGAACTATCTTATTTCCTACTAATTAGGATTATATTTCTATCATTTAATAGCCAATGAGGAATTCCCACCGTGGCGTAGCAAAAACGAATCCGACTAGGAACCATGAGGTTGCAGGTTCAATCCCTGGCCTCTCTCAGTGGGTTAAGGATCCGGCATTGCCGTGAGCTGTGGTGTAGGTAGCAGATGTGGCTCGGATCTGGTGTTGCTGTGGCTGTGGTGTGGGCTGGCAGCTGTAGCTCTGATTGGACCCCTAGCCTGGGAACTTCCATATGCCGTGGGTACGGCCCTAAAAAAAAAGAAAAAAGAAAGCCAATGAAAAACAATTACATATATTAAAGAATATATGACATAACCAATATTCTAGAGGATATAAACATATACCTCTGGTTCTTCACACAAAACATTTGTAATTTAGTCTCAGATACAATCCATCAATCAATAATACAAAAAAAAATTATACTATAAGTGTCATGAAAGCACAGTGAGCTACTTGCTGGAAGGGGCCTTATATTACCGTTCTCTAGTGCTCAATAGCTGCTGTGGCAGCACAAAATATGGACGAAGCGGGGAAAAGTCTATAATGATGAGATCTAGCCTTTATTTTTTTTCTTTTTAGGGCGGCACCAGATGCACAAGGAAGTTCCCAGGCTAGGGGTCACTGAACTGCAGCTGCTGGCCTATGCTACAGCCATAGCAGTGAGGGCTGGGACCTTTGCCACAGCTTGCGGCAGTGCCAGATCCTTAATCCCACTGAGTGAGGCCAGGGATCAGACTCACATGCTCATGGATACTATGTCGGTTTCTTAACCCGTTGAGACACAATGGGAATGCTGAGACCTAGCTTTTTAATGGACTGAAGAAATAATTAAGACTGTTTCCTGCAAATTGAGAATACCACCACTTAATCAACACTTAACATGTAAAACATATATATATATTGCATCCCTTCTGAAACATACATAATTGTTACTTTCCACTACTTACACCTCTTTTAGCATGTCATATCCGCTCTCAGTAAATAATAGTTTTTTGGCTGAGATGTGCTATGGAAAAAATGACTTTGAACCTTTGAAATGAAGGGAGATGCCAGGATGAAAGAAAAACACACAAAAAACTGGAATTCAATAAAAATTAGAAGTACTATAAAGCAACCCAGGAAAGATAAAAATAAAAAATAATTTTTAGATATTCCCTCATTTTCATTATTACAGTGATGAAAAAAGAAAGATATTAGCTTTTGGCAAAAACAGGAGTTTATAACTGCATATTTAAGACTTCTCCCCTAAAATGAAAGTGAAAATGAAGGGGGGTGAACACAGTGTTCTGTTGCCATTAAGTTTCAAAATCATCAAACTCATTAATTTTACAAAAAACTTTCAGGTTAAATACACTCAGTTGTAATAGATTTAACAGTTACAGATAAAGATAGAAATGATACAGATGTGAAATGCAATGAAAATAACACTACATAAGTGACTAAATGTGGAGAAATAATGATTATTCAAAATCCTATATTTGAGAATTGCTTTTTTGCTTCCTAATTTGTAACTCTTTACCTCTTTTGCGAGAAACAATTTATTTGTGAGGGGCTAAAATATGCTCTGCAAATATTTTAACAAAGAATAATTTTATACAAAAGTGAGTATTTGATCCTTATAAATTAGTTGCAGGGATAAAGTCAAAATTTGTCAAACTTTTCCAATTTTGCCAGATGGTTCTATCAATATGGCAAGAAAAAACAGCTTTCTCTAGCCTGGAGGTCCCTGAGATTTGATGAGGTAGATACATCTTGCTTTTCACTAACAAATAACTAAAAGTTAGCATTTTCTTCAATTATGAATGCACACAATTGTGGTGAGCCATCTTTTAGATAGGTCTCAGTTATTTCCTCCTCGTGGGATTTATGGCTGTGTAAACCCTCCTCTTCAGTACACACTAATGATTTAGTGATTTGTTTCTAACAAATAAAAGACAGTAAAAGTAAATATAATGAGATGTTACTTTTTTTCTTTCATCGTTTTAGGGCCGTACCCACGACTTACATCTGCGACCTTCACCACAGCTCACAGCCACACCAGATCCTTAACCCACTGAGCAAGGTCAGGGATCAAACCTGCATCCTCACAGATGCTAGTCAGATTCATTTCCACTGAGCCACGACAGGAACTCCAGGATGTTACTTGTGAGATTAGCTTCAGATAGACTGTGGCTTATATCTTGAGTGTCTTCTCTTGCTGTCTCCCTTGCTTCCTCTGAGGGAAGCCAGCTTACCATGTTGTGAGCTGTTCTCTTAACAACGTACTGATGTCTCTGGCCAGTAGCTGGTGAGGCTCTGAGGCTATTTTACAGCCTTGTAAAGGAGCTTGCCAAAGAATCTTCCCTCAGCCAAGTTCTGAGATGATTTCAGCCCTCGTCAGGTAATACTTTTTTCCTTGCTGCTTATAATCAAAATATGAAAGGAAAGAACCAAATTGAAGGAAAAACTGTCTTTAAAAATTTGCCAGGACTTCTGAGCTTCTCATGATGGCAAATGACACAAATAAAGAAGTGGCTTCTGAATGAAGAGGAGATTCAGGACACTGCCAGGAAAATGCGGTCAAGAGATAAATCCTCCACATAGGGAGAAACAATCGTATTTATAAACATTCTCTTCAATTCTGGCTTTAAATGAAAACTGGGTCTTTCAAGAATATGTGGTGTCCTTGTAACTCTCCCAAGATATGGTTGTTTTCTCTTCCACACTGCTGGTACTGCTTGACCTTAATGTCAGGCAGGTATCCTCATGCTTCCGGTCCATTTATTCTTCTAGTTAAACCCCTTACTTTGCATCTTTAAACTCTACTGTTTGCCATGCCATCCTAAAGCTAGTATCTACTGATTTCTGGTTACTCTCCCTCTTGCTTTGAAAATTTTTATCTTTTTTTAAATTTTAATATGATACTAATTTTTTAAATATTTCATTTCTTAAAAAATATAGTTGATTTACAGTGTTATGTTAATTTCAAATGTACAACACAGTGATTCAGATATATATATAATATCAGATATACATAATGTCATATATATAGTGTGTTTGTGTATACCACATTTTCTTTAAACATTACATTTTTTTTTTTTACTATTCCTCTCTAATGTCCTTCCTTCCCTTTCTATTTAATCTTCTTTCACTATCATAATTTCCTTGCATATCTCTTCACAAGGATCTTAAAACCCTCATCCTCTTCTTTATTCCTCTGGTAAGAATCAACCTCCAGTTAATTCTTACTCTCAGTTCACTACCCACCGATCAGATTTCCTACTTCAGGGAGGTAATTGACTGATGGCTCCAGCTGTTGTAACTTATACATCACTGAATTTGCAATAAGGACATGATTTCCAAAAGCTACTCTCAGCTGAAAAGAATGGTGATACCATGTAGGACTTCTGTGATGCATGAGTTTTATCCTAGCCTGAGAAACCTCCTACCCCACCTTCCTTCTCTTCTTCACTCATTCATAGGGACAGATCTGCACTGTGGTCTGGGGACTCCACCAAATCTTTTGCTACCCTCCTCTTTTTATCTAATAGGTATTTCCCCTAAATATTCTCTTGCTTATTCAATCCTGTCTTGGCATCTGATTCTCATGGAACCTCAAACTAACATAACTGGCATCCATGCAACTGGACAAGGCTGAAAGGATACATACCCACGCTGACTG
This sequence comes from Catagonus wagneri, assembly GCA_004024745.2. Lineage (NCBI taxonomy): Eukaryota > Metazoa > Chordata > Mammalia > Artiodactyla > Tayassuidae > Catagonus > Catagonus wagneri. The sequence goes on along the minus strand of PVHT021183696.1, from coordinate 22,437,687 downwards.
CTCTTATTTTAAATTCATGATTATTAAGTGACTTGTTCACCTAATAACTATTTATGAACTATTATAATTTTGTCATTCCCTATGCCCTTGAGAACCCAGTAATTCTGTATGGAAGAAAGGAGACAGAGCTGTAACACAGAAGAGACAAATAAAAACCCTGGGTGTGTCCTCACTCTGTCCACTGAAAATGCCTGGAGACAGTGATTAATTAATGAGCATCTCTAGACCCACCCTGTAGCCTTGAAATACCTCTTCCTGTTAAAGGAAGTCAGGGCTTTTTGAAAAAATGGTTGATGTTAGGTTTACAGCAGGAAATGTATAAGATGAGCCTGGAACATCTTAGCATGCCAGACAGCAAGGATATTATCAAAGAACACCAGAGTAATGACAAAAGGTTTGGGTTACCAGTTTAGAAAGATTCCATTTGACCAACAATGAGACAATTTAATCTTTGATAAGGACAAGATATACAATGGATGGACACTCATCAAATATTTTTAAATTCATAAATTCATGTTTATCTGTATATACATATTTTTTTCTTTTTTGGCTGCTCTGAGTCATGTAGAGTTCCTGGGCCAGGGATCAGATCCGAGCCATAGTCTCGACCTAAGCCACAGCTGTAGCAATGTCGGATCCTCAACCCACTGTGCCGGGCAGGGGATCAAACCCGAGTCCCAGTGCTCCCAAGACACCACCAATCCCGTTGCACCACAGTGGGAACTTATTTTATTTATTTATTTATTTATTTATTTATTTATTTATTTAAGGGCAGCACTTGTAGCATATGGAAGTTACCAGCTAGGGATAGAATCTGGAGCTTCAGCTGCCGGCCTAAGTTACAACCACAGCAAAGCCAAATCCAAGCTGCATCTGTGACCCACACCACAGCTTGCAGCAACACTGGATCCGTAACCCACTGAGCGAGGTCAGGGATCAAACCTACGAGCTCATGGATGCTAGCTGGGTTTGTTAACCGCTGAACCATGATGGGAACTCCCCTATGTTTATATTTAAAGTCTAGTCGTTGCCTCTTGTGGATGATTGTGAATCAGTTCATTGCTTAAAAACTAGTTAGACAAAAGGAAAGGACCTAGCATTTGTTCTATTTTTCCATATGAACTGTACGACTGAATAGCCAAATATTAGATGACAGTAAATCTCTCTTTTTAAAATTATTCCAGCTAGTTAAAAGTACTGAATTAGAATTTTACCATTTTGCAACCCATAGGGAATTAACAGTGAAAAACAGACATAATATGCTTCATTTTGAAAGACAATAGATTAATTGAGCCTAAAACACACATTATGTTTTTTAAAAAGTAACACTAAGCCAAAGTTTCTAAGGATGCTTACTTGCATGATAACATCGTAAAGAAAAGCAAGGAACTGATTTTTATAAAAGCCAAAATAATGGTTATTCATAGCTTAGAATGAGAGATTTGTACTTGGATGAGGCACAGATGGAGGGGCTCTGAGTTGGTTAACAACGTGTTGTTTCTTAACCTGGTTTACTTGGGTGTTCTCCTTAAAATTATTCACTAGGCTATGCATTTATTTGTTAGGTTTGCTATATCTTTATTTTATTTTACAAGAAAAGGTTAAAAATGATATCCTGGTAGTTTAAACAAATTGTTGAAAAAAAAAAGGTGGAGACACTTTGTAATAAGAACTCTCTTATTGCCACTATATTAAAAATAAAAATGTGAATAAAAACAATTGCCAAAATATTATTTTTTAACATAGAAAATGGTTCTCACTGTAAACTATTATACCAAACCTGATTTTATCAGTGCAAAATGCAAGATGGAATTTCCCACTTACCATCCTTTTCCTCTTTGTTCTTCTTTTTACCATTATAATGAGCTCTTAGAAGACACTTGAAACCCACAGATCACATTTGAAGAAATATCATTCAAGAAGATATAAGGCAGAGACAATATTTGAGAGGAAGCCCTAGAATGCCTAGAAAACCTGTAATCATTCTCAGCAGCTAACTGATTATTTGGCTGGAATATGTTTAAAGAAGGTTTGCTCCGAAGTTGGATAAGTGAAGGTGGAATTCAAACATGATAAAAAACAGTAAGTGGTAGAAGGCCAGTAACAACTATAAAGCCTTTATGATTTCTTTAATACTGCCAGGAAGCACATAAAAGGCTTCCAGAGCTGACTAGATACTATTAAAAAATAATTGTGTCTTCCTTGCTGTGAATTACAAGTCTTTTGTATGTGGAAAATTTTTCGTGGACATACAAGGCAGGGAGCTAATTTTAATTTCAAATACTCCATGACGTGATGCAGTTTTTCTAATTACAAAGATACGTCTCATGACTTTAAGGAGTTAGCAAAGCATATGATACTTGTGTATGAAAATGTTCATTATTATGTTGCAAATAGTTCCTTTAATGAGGGTTAAATAAACTCAATAAAAATGGTATTAAGACAAATAAAACTCAGTCATGGAAGTAACGTAAGATTATTTTCTTTGGTAAATTTGCCAGAAGGAAATTTTAAATCCTACAACTTCCTGATGCTTTCAAAGTAGTATTCTTTAAGAAATTAGTTTTGTAATTATTACATGGCATAATGAAATTGTACTGAATTGGAGGACAGAAGAACTAGGGTAAAATTCTGACTCTGTCAATTACAAACTATGTGACTTTGGGAAACTCATATCACTTGTCTGGATCTCAGAACACTTTCTACAAAACGAGAGGGCTAAACCACATACACCCAAAATTTTTTCTAACGTCAGTATTAGCAAGTTGATCAACAGTGATTTATTTTCAATTTGTTTTGAGGGCAAAATACATTCTGTAAAGACTACATGACAAAGAGTTATTACTTGTCTTAGTTATCTATTGCCATGTAACAAATTACACTAAAAACTTAACAGCTTAATAAAACAAATGTTTATTATCTTACACAAATTCTGAGGGTCAGGAATCTGGAAATGGTTTAGCTGCCTGATTCTGATTAAGGGTTCTCATGAGGTTGCAGTCTAGATGGTAGCTGGGGCTATTGCCATCTGAAGGCTTGGTTGGTGCAGGACAGTCCACTTCTATATCCTTTTACATGACTGTTGACAGTCCTCAGGTCTTCACTATGTGTTGTCCCAAGCCCTTGGCTCCTTACTTCCTGCACCTCTCCGTAGGGCTGCTCACAACGCCAGCTCCTCCCAAAGTGAGTGATCCAAAGATAGAGTGTGCATGGGTGAGAAGGTACCCGTGACTGAAGGCACAGTTTTTTATAAGCAAATATATGAAGTGACATATCGCCGCTTCTGTCATATGTTATTGGCCACACGGGCCAACAGTGATAAAATGTGGAAGGGCATGAATACCGCAATGTGTTGATCTTTGGAAGTAATTTTGGAAGCTAGCTACCAAAATACCTACACTCTATATAGAATTAAGGCCCAGACCCCTCTCCTCCAACCCTTTCTCTGCCCAGTTAGACAAACCTCTCGCATAGTGAGGATATGGGCACCACTTTGGACCTTGCTGCAACATAAGATTCTTATCCATATTTCCACTCATCAACAAAAGAAAATTTCTTTATTTTTAAAAGTGTCTTCCTTTTCAGCAAACGGCTTTTCCTGTAAATCTATGAAATGTTGTTATAAGATGTATCTTCAATTTTTTCTTTTACATAGCTTGTTATGTCACTCTACGTTCAAATTCTCTCTTTATACATTTCCTTCGGAAAGTCTATTTCTTGCATAGTTTAATTTCATCAGTAGCCTAAACCAATGCCTTTCTGCATAATTAGGCCTCATCAATAAATTTTCTTTACCTCATATTCTCCAAGTGCTCTCTTCTCTTGGTTTTAGTTATTTCCATGACTTTCTGTCTACCTTTCAATTCTGATTCACCTCTAAACTTCCAGTGGAAACAGTCTACAGTTTTTCCTGATTGTCTCAACAAGTCTTTACTTTTTTAGGGTCTCACCCTCAGCATACGGAAGTTCCCAGGCTAGGGGGTCCAATCGGAGTTGCAGCTGCTGGCCTACACCACAGCCATAACAATGCAGGATCCAAGCTGTGTCCGCGACTTACACGACAGCTCACAGCAATGCCAGATCCTTAACCCACCGAGCAAGGCCAGGGATTGAACCTACATCCTCATGAGTACTAGTCGGGCTCATTACCACTTAGCCACAATGGGAACTCCTCAACAACTCTTTAAACTTTGCAATCTAACTTTCCTAAGCATTGTTCTGAAATGACCAAACTATTTTTTCTGATCTAATGGCTATTCAAATCTTCCTCAACCTCTGAAATATTTAAAGTCCATCTTCATTTTTCTTTCTCTCTCTCTCTCCTTTTTTTTTTTCCTTTGGTCTTTTTGTCTTTTTAGGTCTGCACCTGCGGCATATGGAGTTTCCTAGGCTAGCGGCAGAATCAGAGCTGCAGCTGCTGGTCTAGCCACAGCCACAGCAATGCAAGATCCAGGCCACATCTGCAACCGACAGTACAGCTCATGGCAACACCAGATCCTTAACCCACTTAGCAAGGCCAGGGGTTAAACATGCATCCTCATGGACACTAGTCAGATTCGTTTCCACTGAGCGACAAGAGGAAAGCCCATTTTTCTTCTTAAAATTTCCCTTTTCTTCCTTATTATTACGTATTCTTTCCTCCCTTTTCCCTAAATTTTTAATATTCCCCAGGCCCTATGCTTTTAGATTCCTTTACTTCTCCACTTAACATCTCATAAATATCACCTCAATGTAAAGGCTAAGCTTTCTTTTCACCCTTTTCAGGTATAAAATTCGATTTAACTTACTCAAGAATATTTCTATCTAAATTTACAAAATATACCAAATTTAACCAGATTCAAAATATACCCAGATATTTATTTAGCAAATGCAGAGAGTATCTTTTATTTCAGCTAATGATATTTCTTTTCTTCAAATTATACAGTTGGGGCCTTAAAGTATCTGTCTGTCTATCTATCTATCATCTATCTATCTATCTATCTATCTAATCTATCTATCCATCTATCATTCTGTCTCTTCCCCCTATAGCCTGTCAGTTTCCACTGTGTAGCATTTAACATTCTGATAAACTCGAATTACTGTCACTCCATTTTTTCCCTATATTTCCTTGTTTTTGAAATCAGCCCTCTAATCCTCCCCTGCCCTTTGGGACCATCCCCCTCATGGTCTTCAGTTTCTTTCCATCCTTCTTCAGAGTGTTTACTATTTATAAACTTTGTATCTTTGATTAACAGTGAAAACTTGACATATCAATGAAACCCTTCAAACTCTGGCCTATGCCACCACCTAAACTTCATCTCAAGCTACACTTTGCTTTTCCCTTTTCTAAGAGAAGTGATAAAAGATTACAAAGTAAACTCTGACTCTAGACTGAACTGTTTTTTGTTTTTTTTTTTCTCAAGATCACACCCAGGGCATATGGAAGTTCCCAGGCTAGGGGTTGAAATGGAGCTGGAGCTGCTGGCCTACACCACAGCCACAGCAACACCAGATCTGAGCCTCATCTGCAACCTACAACACAGTTTGTGGCAATGCCAAATCTCTGACCCACTGAAAGAGGCCAGGGATTGAACCCGCATTCTTATGGATATTAGTCGGGTTCTTAACTCACCGAGCTGCAACTGGACTCCTGTGCAATTTCTATTTATTTATTGATTATCCTTACTTTCATTTATTCACTGACTACTTTTTAAAGATTCATATTTGATTTAACAAAATCCTAAGTCACTAAACTTCTTCTGAAAAAGAGAACGACTTTTTAACTTTAACCACCAGCCATTTTTCATATTACAGTGATGAAGTGTGTTAGCATCAGTCTGGTTTTACAACCATCAACAGTTTGTTGTTGTTGCTATTATTATTACTTGAAAACATTTTTTGGATATACCAATATTTGTCCACTTAATTTCTTAAAATTAATTACTCCTTGGACTCTAGGCCTTCACTTCCCTTCTAAGTAAAAAAAATTTTTGATAGTTTTCTCTGTAAGTGATAAACCCTGTCTTGCCTAAACACAGTATTTATTTTGCATTTATTCTTAAATAATAATTTTCCCAGATAGGGAATTTTAGATTTATGATGTATTTTTCTTCAGTCAGCATTTTGAAGGTATTATTTCATTGTTTTTTGGTATGTATTGTTCCTAATGAGGTATATATTTAAAGGATTTACTTACCAGTCCTTCAAGGATAATATATCTTATTTGGGGAGAGCATAATGTGTAAGATTTTTACTTTTTTCTAAGACTCAGTGAGTATCTTTATCTGAGGAGCCATGAGGAGCCTTTAAATTCAGACATTTCTCAGCAACTATCTTTTAAAAATTGTCTTTCAGCCATCTCTTTCAGGTACCCTAGCCATAAATTTAATTTTCAGTGCCTTCTGATTCCTCTTTTTTAATGTATTTTTTGACTCCATAGTTCTCCGTGTATCAATCCTGGAAAACAATTTCAATTTACCTCTTCAGTTGTCTCTAATCTTTAATAGATTCATAATGTCTTAATTTTATTTACCATATTTACCATGTCTAAATGTTTGGATTAGTTATTTTAAAAATCTGCTTATTAATACTTCATTCTCTTTTATTTATCATTTTGATTTTATTCCTCGATTTTTTATATCTAATTAGTTTCTGTATTTCTTTTTGATAGTTTCTCTTTTTTTAATATCTGTGATAGTTTTAGATAAAGTTATAATCACCAGATTGCTCCATTATCTCTAGTTCTAGGGATACTCTGGCTTTTTATGACTTCAGACTCTTTCTCATGGTGTTTCATTTCATTGTGTGATTTGTACTTTTTCTGTGGCAAATTCTTTGCAATAGGTATTCTATATGTTCTTAATTATGGAAGTTTCCCTACTGATATATATGTATATTATATTATATATGTATACTATGTATTAATATATATATATACACACATATATATCAGTGATTTTATGGTAACTTTCAGCTTGTTTTTCTTATCCTATATAATGTAAATTTGTAGTCTCTGTACTATAATTCACTTACAGACATGCATATCCTCTAATTATTTACTTCACCTCTGTATTCTCAGAAGCACAGATTCTATTAGTAAATACCTGTTTCATGAAAGGACGCATGGATGTTCCATAATTCCTTAAGTAAATAGCATGCTATAGCAATATTTGAACTACTTTCTCTTCTAAAAAAATGTTCCTCGTTTCATAACCTCATGTCTTACTTGACTTGTTCATTCCCTCCATCTTGGTAACTTAGAATCTCAACTTTTAAGGATTATCTCCAAAGATATTTTTTGAAAACTTTGTTAAATTTAAATACTTAAGATTTTCAAATTAACTAAATATTGTTATTAATATCAATTTCCTTTGGGAATAGACTGATTTTTCATTTTGACATACTGAATGCTATAGACTAAATGTTTGTGTTCCCCTAAAATTCATATGTTGAAACCTTAACCCCCCTCCCCCAATGCTTTGGTGTTAAGAGATGGGTCCTTCAGTAGGTAATTAGGTCATGAGGACAGAGTCTTCATGAACAGGATTAACAGCTTCATAAAAGTTATCTGAAGTACTCCCTAGCCCCTAAAATGTGAGGACACAGTGAGAAGATGCCTGTCTGTCTACCAAGAAGGTGGTCCTCTCCAGACAGTGAATCTGCTGCTGTCTTGATCTTAGACTTCCTGGAATCTAGAACTGTGAGAAATAAATTTCTATTGTTTATTAACTGCCAAGTCTATAATACTCTGTTAAAGCAGCCTAGATGGACTTGCACACTTCCATTTTAATTATTTGCTACTCTTTGCACATTTCTAGAACTTTTAGAACATACTTAATCCAAAAGCCCTTGCTCTGACACCATGTCATGCTTGTCTTAGGCATGGCACAGAAACATTCACACAGAGGTTCAACTTGTTAACTGATAGAAGAATTTGGTCACCACATATGTTCATTTGGCACTCACAATTTAAAAAACAATAGAAATTTTTTGTCAATGTTCAAAAATAAATACACTGGAAATAGTGATATGTATTAATTTGGGTACGTATGGGTGAACAAAATAGCAGTAACTGGCCTGTATTTTTTCCTTTGGATGATTGGATAAAAATGAGTTGCAGCCAGACTGTTTAGATGGTTTATGCTCTACCAGTTTTGCCGCACTGCCTGCTTCTTTTTGTTTTATACCTTGTCAGTTTCATTCACTTATGTTTCTGCCTTGGCTCCTGTAATTATTTAAAGTTTCTGGATATGGATGTGAAACATTCTTCATAGCTCAGTGTTGCCCATTATTATTGCCTTACGCCACAGGATGAGATTGTTATGCACTGCTATCCATTTTATTTTATTTATTTATTTATTTTTTGTCTTTTTGCCTTTTATCTAGAGCCACACCCGCAGCATATGGAGGTTCCCAGGCTAGGGGTCTAACAGGAGCTGTAGCTGCTGGCCTTCGCCACAGCCACAGCAACGTGGGATCTGAGCCGCGTCTGCAACCTACACCACAGATCACAGCAACGCCGGATCCTTAACCCACTGAGCAAGGCCAGGGACGGAACCCGCAACCTCATGGTTCTTAGTCGGATTCGTTAACCACTGAGCCACGAAGGGAACTCCATGCTATCCATTTTAAATCAGTTCATCAGAAGTATAAAAATTAATGAAAGTAAGTTATAAATATAATGGTCACTATTTTTGTTTTCAGGAAAAAGATCCCAATTAGTTTTAAGGTAAGTTTAAACTTATTAAAGTTTATGTTCATTGTGTGTCATTTGATTAAAAGCAAAGCTATGGAAATGAATATATAAAATATTAGAAAATAATATGCATTATTTTTCACCGTAAGTTTTTAACTCCTTAGTTGCCTGAGATTATAGTGTTTATAGAGGATGGATCACAGAAGAGTTGCTCTGTGGGGGAGCTCAGAATGGATATGTGAGCCATTAAGAATAATAACATGAAATCTTAATACCCCAGTCTTAGGACCTCTTATAGTTATATTTCTCAATTATTTGAAGATGGATTCTTTAGGACAGTGCCACAGGGAGCCCTTCATCTACCATGCAAACGTTGACAGAGGATGAGATTATAGACACTACTGAAAGAACATAATCAATATTCAGGCAGAACATAGATTAAAAAAAAAATATGATCTCAGTTCATGCTACCCCCTCTGGAGAGCACTATAAAAAGTAGAACAAAGAGTGCCATCCTTAGCATTCAAAAACATAGTTTGCTTTATGTAGTCTAGCCCTATCTGAGCACATTCCTGCTTCATGGTTAGAGCATGATTATACTCAACAAGGTCTGCTGTAAGTGCCATTTCGCCATAGAGCTCTTTCTTTCTACAGCAGGATACTTCTTAGATATATGGAAGCAATAACAAAAATAATGCTAACATTTCTCTTCTCTGAAATGGATGCCAAAAACTTGTGTGAAAATGACCCCACACAGTAATCCATAGATACCCTTACTTACCAATTACTTTTCAGATATATTCCCATTGCTCTTTAGTTGATTGTGTTCATTTAAATACTTCAGGACAGGAAAAAAAAAATCTATGGAAATATATTTCTTGAGATGCTTATCGGGTTTGAAAATAATCAAAAAGTCCTACACATTTCTGTTTCTTTTCCTCAAGCCTTGATTACCTTCCAAATTAAGAAACTTGGAGCTAAGTGAGTTCTCTGTAGCTTCTGCTACCTACCACCTTTACTCTTTTAAAGTATCTTGCTTCTTAGCAGTGATATTGATAAAGAAAAATTACACATTATTAGAGAGGGTGGTTCTGTGTACATAATTTTTTTTTTTAATGAAGAGAATTTAGAAATGAAGTGAGGTATGGTTTATCAAGTTCAAAACATACGGTTTTATCTTAAGCTGACAATGAAAAATGTATACTTTGCTGTTTACTCATTTCCTACTAAATGTTGCAAAAGCTTACTAGTCCAAATAAAAACAATTTTTTTTCTAATAGGAAGTGCAAAAAAAAATCAATAGCTTTGATTGATAAAGTACTTCATTAGTGTGGACAACTAATGAAGACAACTAATGCAGTACTGAGTCTGACCTTCCTATGGAAAGATTTAGTTTCTTATTGTAAAGTCTCTTTTTTCTGTCATGAGATAAATAATTTGCACTAAACAGTAGCTTCTTAAGCTATATATAGAGCAATGGAAATATTTAAAATAACAAATAAAAATAAATTATACATATTTACATATAAATTATCCTATCTATCCATCCATCTATATGTGTATATATGATCCTGTATATTGATTTGTTTTACTTACTTAAACACATTATACAGTCTGTACATAATTCTAAGTTATATATACATATATATATATATATATATATGTATATATATAATCTTTATTTCCTTTTAACAACCCAATCATTAGGTGTTAGTATTATCCAATTTTTATAGAGGCGAAACTAAGGCACAAAGAAGTATTACTACTTACCCAAGTTAATATGGGTATTTTACCCGTAGTAGCTAATAAGTGGCAGTTTTGGCTACTGGCCAAAGTCCAAGGTCTTAACCTTTGTATCATCCTGCCTCTCCTTAGATCAAAATTCCCAAACATTTCCAACAACATTAGTTGTCAAATCTCCCTTTCCATTTATACTATTACGAATTTATGTTATTATACCATAGGATATTCAGTGAAACAAGAGCTTTTGTCTTATTTCAAATACTGGAGGCAGTGGTGAAACACAATGGAGGTAAAGCTACTAATCCTCTTTTTTTTCTTCTGCTTTTTAGGGCCACAGCTGTGGCATATGGAAGTTCCCAGGCTAGAGGTCAAATCGGAGCCTCAGCTTCCGTCCTACACCACTGCCATGCCAGATCTGAGCCATGTCTATGACCTGTACCACAGCTCATCGCAATGCCAGATCCTTAACCCACTGATTGAGAGCAGGGATCAAACCCACATCCTCATGGATACTAGTCTGATGTCAAGTTCTTAACCTGCTGAGCCACAACAAAACTCCAAAGCTACTAATTCTTAAATTATATTTCTAGATAAGTTTGGAGAATTCTTAACTCTTTTTGGACTCTGAAATTGTCTTTCTAAGATTTACCTGAAATATCTTTCAGTCAGAGAACCTCTTTCTCCCAGCACACCCCCTCTACTCCTTCTCCATGAACTGTTTATTTCTGGTCCTTAGTGCTGCTACAAAACTCGTGTTAATTATGACAGGATCCACCATTATCATCCTGCTGTAAACACCATTGTTAGCTGTGACACTAGAAAACTGCCTATGCCACTACTGTTTGAATAATTTTATGTAATTTAACACAAGTAGAAAAACAACTTTTATTACTACTTTATATATAGACATTTTGCCTGACCCATCCCTTTAATATGGTAAAATTGATTTGAAAAAAAGATGATGAAAGGCCCATATTTATAGAGATAGGAATGTTTATTTTCTCTCAAATTCATACCGATCCTTGAAGCCATGTGCTGATGTCAGTACTCTGAATGTTATCACACAATAGTGAATCCTTGACATGTTTTCAGTTCACCTCTCCACTATGTTAAGTTTTTTGCTGTATAAATATTTAACATGGCATGATGTTGATCTTGAGCACAGATCAAATGGAAAGTCAACAAGGCACCTTATTTAAACCGTCCCCAAAAATCCATGACAAGGAGTCATGTCAATCCAGCGTAACTTCTTTCCTTGATGACTAGGGAACTTTTTAAATGTTATGGAGATTTCCGTGACTAGTTCTTCTATGTAAATATCCTCTACCTCGTGCTTGAAGGATAAAATTCACAACTACATTTGATCTATTTTATGAAATGCATTTTTACTCAACACAATTACTAAAGAAAATAGAAAATGAAGTATTTTATCAATCAAAGCTACTGATTTTTTTTGCAGAAAAAGTCCAACTAATATCCATGAGGCTGCAGGTTTGATCCCTGGCCTAGCTCAGTGTCTTAAGGATCTGGTGTTACTATGAGCTGTGATGTAGTTCACGGATGCGGCTCAGATCCCGCATTGCTATGGCTGTGGTGTAGGCCTAGAGCTGCAGCTCTAATTCAACCCCTAGCTTAGGAACTTATATGTGCCACACATGGGTGCAGCCCTAAAAAGCAAAAAAAAAAAAAAAAAAGAGACATTGTCTTTAAAAGGCGTGTAACATATATACTTTACTGATGATAATCCCCAAATATAAATCTAGAACTTAAAAGTAAAAAAATAATAATCTGAACATAAACGTAAACACAAAAAACTGAATTTTATGTGTCACTCATTTCAACAAGAATATTTTCTAAGGGAATGATGCTTGCAAACTCTATTTCATAAGGCTATTTCAAAGATTTTAATGACTGCATTTAAAATACTTACAAGTCAAAAGAGGTGGGCTGAGAGACCATTCTACTGTCAGTTTAGAATATGACTAAACAAGCACTGTTTTTGCCGTGTACACAATAGGGCGACTGGAGAACATGCTTATCAATGACTTCCTTTGGGAGTCACATATTTTTAATGAATGTGCTCAATATCCACTGAATTGTTTTGGGATCTGGTATAAGACTAAACATCATCAGTAATATTAAGCCTAAATTTAGATAGGTGACTAATGGCAGACAAAAGTAAAATCCACAGTCCCTAAATTAATCTCAATGTAATTTTTCAGACATTCATACAATAAAGATGATAGACCATCTTTAAAGTCATGAGAATTCTTATCCTGTTCATTAGGTAGCCAAAACTGTGAGTTTGAGTCGATCTCTTTCATTTGAAATAACCACAGTTTCACCACTAAGATAAATACATTATGGAAAAAAACTACTTAGGATCGAAGCTGCAGATAATGATTTTTTTCACAATGTATCCTGTTTCAAAGGTTTACATGTATTACAGAAAAATTAAAACATGAACATAAGCAATAGGATGTGAGTGACAGGCTCATAAAAGTGTTACAAAGGTGACATTAAGTGCATATTTAAAATGGAGGAGTTCCTGTTGTGGTTCAGCGGTTAACGAATATAAGAACCATGAGGTTGCGGGTTCGATCCCTGGCCTTGCTCAGTGGGTTAAGGATCCGGTGTTGCCGTGAGCTATGGTATAGGTTGCAGACGCGGCTCGGATCCCGCGTTGCTGTGGCTGTGGCAAAGGCCGGAAGCTACAGCTCCTGTTAGACCCCAGCCTGGAAATCTCCATATGCCGCAGGTGCGGCCCTAGATTAGGCCAAAAAAAAAAAAGGAAAGTAAATTACTATGTGTTGATACATTTCATTCATGTTATTAAAGCCATCATATTACCATTCTTTAATAAAATTTTATTTTAAGAATTTTAAGAAGCTTTTGATTTCTTAATATTAATTTTCAATTATGTTACTTTACTATTATATGGTATAGGTAGTGAAAAATTGAGAGCTATCTCAAGTTTTCCAAGAAAATGTATGTTTCTAGTCATTCCCATGAGAAAGCATTTTGCTCCATGTTCATAATTTATAGGAATCAGTACATGAAGTTTAAGTATACTAACATTCGCTCTTATAAAATCCCTAAAGATAGAATTATATTATATTTTGTCAATTTAAAAATTTAGTCCCTTTCTCAATTTCTAATATGATTTCTCAAAATTAAAAACCCTGCCTCAAATTATATGGGTTTAAGCTAAAGTTTAAAGACTAAGAATAAAAATGTATAAAAATGGAAAAGAGGCATGAAAACCAGCATTTGCATAAAGTACTATTGCTATTAATGCCAGTTAAAACATGTTTGATCCTTCAATGAAATGAGTAAGTAGTATGTAAACTTTAGAAAAGGTCATGTCTATGCTAGTTCATACAGCCTTCGTGTTCTCAAGGTGGTATATTAAAAAGCTTTAGACAAAACATTTTGTGACTGAAATAAGTACAATTTCTTCCCAGTTGGTTAGAGCAATTAAGGATTCATGTTTATTTAAATATCCAACTTTTTCTCAACCTTCTCTAGAGTATTGACCATGAATTGGCAGTTTACCTTGGGATATAGTTTAGTAAACCACTTCCAAAGGACAAGGCTTTCTGACATGGCAACTCAAATCAGGGCTGCAGTTTTGTGCATGTATCTAAGTGTAAGCGTTGGAGAGATACATTTTTTTCTTATGTGAGTAACATTTTCAAAACAGGACAAGAGAATATTCCCTTAACAGATAATCAACTTATAGAGTCCCAGAAATCTTTCACCTAAACCCCTATACACGTTTCATAATTAGATAGGAACAGGTTACTCTGTAATCTGTTAAATTACATATTCTTCAGGATAGGGTTTTTTTCTTCTTTCCTTAGTATTGTATTCTTTCCTTAGTTTGTATTCTTGTGAAAAGTGAGGCTGCTACAGATATTGGTGAAAATTTCTCAGTCCCCCTCTCTCCATGCTAGGATGCTGCCCTTGTATTAATATATTAGGCCAATCATTTGGCGAGCATCATGTCTTTTAAAAAAATTCCCACACTCAGATGACTGTCAGTGGTGGTGCCAGTGAACCATTATGCAAAGCCTCCCAAACACTTTGTAAACTCCAGTCTTTGAGCACAATAGTAAAGTTCAGTGCTGGAAAGAGATAGTGTACTGAATACACAATACCCAGCTTTGTTTGATGGGGGCTTCTGTGAAGGAGTAGGCTACTTAATCTCCCCATTTGCCCTGGGGATTCTAACTGTTTTAATGTGTCCTTTTTGAGAGTCTGTGAACTGTAGAATATATGCTGGTAACAACTTTCTTTGGGGCTTTCCTCGGAAAAGCCCAAAGCTGCCAACACAAGAAAGCTGACACAGTGGTGCTAACAAACACAAAGGAGACCTTTAGCTGTTTGTGCAAACTGCCTGGCTAAAGTTTCATGTCATGCCTTGATGAAGGATCTAATTCTTTGGCTCATTTCATAGGAATCTAGCTTTTGTGACAGTGTGGAAAGGATAACTTCTTCATGAGCTCGAGAAATGATGGAAAAATTTCCTGTAACATCAAGAAAATCTGTGATACTTAAAATAAGATAGGACTATCAATACTGACATTCAATACTATATTACCAATTACCTACGTTGATCATTTACTCAAGAATATTTTAAGGTTCTATTAGTATCATTTACTGAAATAAGAAGTTATGGCAAAATACTAACTTTGTCTATTATTACTCAATATTACATGTATTCAAACAAAACATTAGGTAGAAAAGCTAACTTCACTATGTCCTTTTAAAATTCAAAGGTAATCATTTTTGCAATATGTAAATGTTTCAAATCAACAAGTTGTGGACCCTAAACTTATACAGTATTATATGTCATCTATATATCTCAATTAAGCTGGGAAAAAACTCACAGGCCTTTAAGAATTTGTATTTAAAGTATTACTCTACCTTTTGGAGAATGATTTATCTCATTCAAGAATATATCTAGGATGCTAAAAGGAAATTCCACAGCTAGGAGTGCTAATTGTTCTAACTATTCAAACAGTATTATTTGAAGGTTGACTAAACTTACAAGAGTCAGCCCACCAATATGTTGGAATTTTGGCATCCAGAAAGTCATATATTGTCTATAAGAGATTTTTTCTGCTTATGCATTTATAATACTCATTAAAGTTATGAAAATCATATATATGCATGAGTGCAAAATAGAAACCTTATTAAGAGTAAAGAAGTATTTTTATAAGCATAGCATGCAATGAATTTTGTCGTTTTGGATGCATCATCAGCTGACTATAATCACTAAATTGATGCAGATGAATTTCTCAATGACGAGATTAAGTATCTAACAGAGTTTTTGATTAATGAAGTGAGATGGATGAAGTACATTAAAAATGTTCAGAGTAAAAAAAGGAAAAGGGTCCTGAGCCCTACTGTGTGATTTTTAAATTGCAAACTCCAGTTCATACAGGGTAGACAACTCTGCTAGTTGTTTGGTCCAACCAATGCTACCCTCAGATCCCCCCTCAGCATCTTCTCACTTCCATCCTCTTTTCCCCTGCACACTGACTTGTTTGGTCTGGAGACAGGCATCTTGTACTAATTTGAGCTCTCTGGCAATGAAATCTTGCTTATCTAATGTAAAGTGTTGTTCTACAGTCATACAGTTGACTTCTAATGAGGCGTTCAAGAATGCTTTACATACAAATCAGGGAAATGCCTCTAGCTTCCTTTGAGTGATTAAAAAGTATATTTATTGGTGAATGGTGCCTGGGAAAGAGTTGGAAATGGACAACATAAAAAAGCATTAAGATATTTGGCTCTTAGGCGGAAAATAGAAATATCACAAAGTGAACAATATATCTGCAAATGCAGTGGCTTGTGATGATTTTACAAGTAATTTATTTTTGTACTATATCTGTATCTATTTATCAACTGATTGATGGTAGATTCTGCAATTTTCTCGCTATAATGTACCATTTTTTTCTACTAAGAACTGCAAATGAACTGGCTAAAGAATAGCTTATGTCTGGAAGGGTAACAATCTAAGTCCAAACAAAAGTAAACATTTAACTACAATTTTTTTTTTTAAGCATCAAGCTTCTAATTACATTCTTCTTGATTATGGTACCTCCGCTTAACTGCAGAGTTTTTTATTGCAAAATGGTAGGAACTGTGGCCAATGCAGCTTAGTCTCAGTGGTCTAATTTATTCCACATGGGCCAATCAGTGGCAAAGTGAACCACTCCAAAGGAAGAGAGTTCAACTGGGCAACAGAAATACCCTTTAATTCACAGATAGTAGTTGATTCTGTGATGAATGGAATTTCTCTTAAGCTGTCTAAAGTCACAGATATCTTTGGAGATAATTTACTAAATGAAGAGTTTTATGAAAGAAATTTCAATTTTTATCATGAATTGAACACTAGGAATTTGTTTTATTCTTACAGAAGAGCAGTTTGCTGCCATTTTTTTCCTTGTCACATTAGGCTAGGAAATTCCAGTGTCATTCACCTTGAAGATCTGTGCTTTAAAACATCATTCATTTATAATATTGTAAATCAACTATACCCTGATGAAATTAAAACAACCAACCATAAAATAAAATAAAATAAAATAAAATAAAGTACACTATTCATTTGATTGCATTGGCTGCATTCCAGAGGCCAAATTTAATAATATTAACACTTCTGGATTATTTGACATGGTCTAGTTTTATTGTCTGAAGGCATAGACTGTTGCTAGATTTGAATTCTGTAACAAGGGGCAAGTCATTTAATCATTCTTGGTTTAGTTTCCTCATCTTTAAAATAAGGATAATAAAACTTATCAGGTTATTGTGAATGCCAACACTAGCTAATATTTAGTTAGTGCTTTCTTTGTGCCAGAAAATTTCTAACTTCCTTTAATATGTTCTTACAATAAATTTATGAAGTAGGTTCTATTATTACAGTTTCACCATATTAAGTAATTTGCCCAAAGCCACATGATTATTAAATTGTGGAGCTGAGGTTTGAGCCTAGGAATTTGGATTTTAGAATCCATACCTTTAACATTAAATCAGACTCTCTGCCTAAGAAAACATGTGCCAAGTTCCCAGGCCAGTATTCAGTACACAAGAGAACTCAAAGTCAGTGACTGAGATTCTGATTAGAAAGAACTGAAAAAACTGCCTAGATAAGAGAGAAAATAGACATATTTATTATTTTCCAACAAGAGAAGCAGTTAATATTGAACACTGTAAAAAACTACAATTTAAATTTAATGTAAAATTTTACTGTTAATATAATGAATATTCATTTGTAGCAAATAATATCAAGTGCCAATATTTTAAGTCTCTATTTAGAAATATTATTTGAAGCTATACTTTTTTATGTGGACACAGGAGGCATGGCTTTCAAAACATACCCTTCAAGTGTTGTTTTCAATAGTATACTGATGAAATTAAAATTCACATTTTAAGGCAAAAAGGAAAATTTAAACATAAGATTATTTTCTTCCCATCTGGGCCTCCTCCCTCCACTCCAGTGTGTACTGTGCATCTGCATTATGCATTAACCAGAACTCCCCAACGGTAGAAATACCTGCTCAACCATAAAGATCAATTTTTCTTCTTCTGGCGCCAGCCAGGTAACTCCTTAGAAAATAACATTCCTTTCTCAGTCCTGTACGGGTTCTGAGGACCCATGATTTGACTTCTATGTGAAGAAAACTTTGGTGAACTTTATATATGATGCAAATATATCATTTTCCTTAAAGATAGTGATCAGTGCAGAACATACTGGTCAGAGGAACTGGGCCTCACCTAATGGAAGTTCTGAGGTTAAATATCTACTTCATGACCTTAATAATGTTAACTAGCTATATTATTTGTATTCTGCCTATTTTACAAGGTTATTGTTTCATCCATTACCAAATGTGTGACTGAGCCTCAGATAAAATTAACAATGATTAGGCAAACTGAAATGATTGACCAAAATATATAGCACTATAAGATCAATGATTACAATAGTGTAACTCTAGATGTGGGAAGAAGGAACAAGAGGAAACTATTTCCAGGACCATAATGTATTAATAAGACAGATGGTCCAGAGGCTTTTGGCTGCTTTTAACAAGGACTATCCCAGTAATTGCATAGAGTGGCCTATCAACAAAATCCTTGCCTGACTTGGGAATGAGCATTCTTAACACCATGGGACAAATCAGTAGTGGAATGCCTCCCAAAACTTGGTCAAAATTAAGACCAAACAGAAGACCTAAACAAACATTTCTCCAAAGAAGGCAGATAGATGGCCAAAAAACACATGAAAAGACTCTCAAATATTAGAGGAAAGCAAATCAAAACTACAGTGAGTTATCACCTCATGCCAGTCAGAATGGCCACCATCAAAAAATCTACAAACAATAAATGCTGGAGAGAGTTTGGAGAAGAGGGAATACTCTTATACTGTTGGTGGGAGTGTTCTCCATAGTGAACAACCACCATGAAGAACAGTATGGAGTTTCCTTAGAAACTAAACATATGATCCAGCAATCCCACTCCAAGGCATATATCTACAGAAAATCATAATCTGTAAAGATATATGTACCCTAATATTCATTGCAGCCTTATTCACAATAGCCAAGACATGGAAACAACCTAAATCTCCGTCACCAGAGGACTGGATAAAGAAGATGTAGTACATATAAACAGTGGAATATTACCCAGCCATAAAAAAGAATGAAATAATGCCATTTGTAGCAATATGTATAGACCTAAAAATGATCACACTAAGTGAAATAAGTCCGACAAAGACAAATATCATATGAGATCACCAATATGTGGAATCTAATAAAAATTACACAAACGAACTTATAGAACAGAAACAGACTAAAAGAGTTTGAAATCAAACTATGGTTACTAAAGAGGAAATGTGGCAGGGGAGGGATAAATTAGGGGGTTGGGAGGGACATACATGCATTATTATATGTAAAATAGATAGGTAACAGGCACCTACTATATAGCACAGGGACATTTACTCAATACTGTGTAATAACCTATATGGGAAAAGACTCTAAAATGGAATTCATATAGGTATACGTACAACTGCTTTACTTTGCTTCACACCTTCAACTAAGACAACTTTTTAAGTTAACTATACACCAATAAAATTTTTAAAAAAGCTAAGACCAAAAGGGAAAGAGATTATAAAATAAAAATGTTGTCCAGCATCCAGTTCTATAAGAATCAAGTCATTAGCTACCACGGTGACTAACATACAATACAGCCTGAAAGGAATTCAGGGTAAAGATCAGGAGTGAGACACTCTGTGCTCTGAGAAAGCTGGGAGGACTAAAGGCTTTGTGTAGTTCTTCAGACAGTTAGATATTTTCAGGAGAAATGTTTCACAAACCTGGATTCTTGCTCTTAAATCTTCCCATACTTAGAAAAGCACTGAAACCATTAACTAAGATATCTGTTCTTCATGACTAGCAGCAAACTTCTACTGACACGTGTGCTTGGTTGCACTTACTCCTCTCACCAAAATCACATGTCTACTGGCCTCCCCTCCCCCTTATCTGTTCAGAACAATTCTCAGAGTTCTCTGAGAGACTAGACTATCTCCTGCGTTATAATCCTCTGTTTGGCTTGAATAAAATTTTTCTTTCTTCTTAGATTGACTATTGATTTTTTTCATCCACAATAGTATTAATGAAAATGAAACCACCGGTATTTTCCAAATTCAACACCCTGTTAGCTGTGTATTTAAGCAAAGTGAGCACCTAAATCATTGCTATAACATATTTCAAGTGCTTAGAATCAAACTCTATTTCTTTAGTTTCAGTGATCCTGAACACCTCCATTTAAGGTATTTACCTTGATATGATCTTCGCAAGGTTTCTTAATCTACAAAATTTAGAAGCACTAATATACATGACTGAGCATGTTGAGTCAGGCAGATTTAATTTATATTGTTGGGCATGGTTACATTTTAGCCTCACATGGCTTCAAGAAGGAGATCTGATCCAAGTTTCGGTTTAAAAGTTTGACAGTGTGGAAATGAAAAGACATTTTCAGACAAGATTTTACAAATAGGATCAAAGTGAGAGGATAAGGAATTTTGGTTATTTTTGGTTATTGTTGGTTATCTTGGTTATTGAGACTGAAACAAGACAGTGATGAACTTTTGATGGCTCTTTAAGAGACTAAAGGCTTTGTGTGAACAGCATTAAAACATTGAATAGCACCTTTTTCTTGATTCAAAGAATGATAAGAATCCTGCTTTTGTAACTAGGAAGTAGGAAGATATGAGAATTTTTAACATACAGAGGAAGTCAAGAGAAATTGTGCTTAGCATAATGCTCAGAAAGTACATAGAAAGAAAAAATTAACATCTTATGTAGTTAAGTCTCAGGAAATAACTTCAATATTTTAAGGTTCAGCAAATTAATAGTGGATATAGTACATCATCTCTATAACCAAGAAAATGTCTACAACTTTAACTAACTTGATGAAAAAGAAAACTGTTATAACTTCGATATTCATTAGTTAATGTATTCATTATGGAAACATCTCATTAGAGCATATTATTGGCCAGTTACTGTGTTAGACATTGGGCGTACTAAGATCAATAGAATACCTTTTTAGTCCTTCAGTATCTCACAATTAGGTAATGAACAAGTGGATTTGCTCTTGTGTAAGTTATTACGAGCAATTTTATCCAGGTCCAAAGTAAAATGATTTTGCACCCAAATAAATTCTTCAAAAGATTTCTAGTAAAGAAGAGTCAAAGGTAATAATACTACTCGTCTGTGCAAACAGACTGGGTGGTGACCACATGGCAGTTATAGAGGATGAAATTTTTATTCAACTCAAAGTCCCCTTAGTATTTTCTTTCAGTGCATGCCACCAAGAAAATTGAACACCTCTAGAAAGCACCAAATTGCCTAAAAGAAAGTTAATTTGCCCTCTGGATCCTAACAGTGAAATTTAATGGCATGATTTGCTGAATTTTTCAAATACTCTGTGATGTGAGTGGGTGCTGAGATTCCTGAATAGGACTCATTTTAGGAAGAAAGGCAAAAGCCCAAATAAATTGATAAAGGACACACACTATGTTAAAAAGCAGATTAGTGATTATGTTTACTCTATCAATATAATGATAAACTTGAAATGTGTTAAAGTAGAACTTTTGAGTAAGGGTTTGCTAGATAATAGCTCCTCTCAGAGTTTTAATAATTTTAATAGTCTTTTAGTAACTTACAGAAAGCAAGTGGCTATTACATTATGAAAACTGTATTTGGAAACTTGTCCTTTTAAAATAAATATTTGCATCGTGAATGTGCAGTTTTATCAACATCCAGCTGATTATTACAAGAGTATGTATTTTACGTTTCTGCTATAGTACAAGAAAAAGATTAAGCTGGTTTTCCATAAAAGCTTGGCAGAATTGTCCAGGGAACATCACTCTATTGTAAGAATGTTTTCAAAAAGGCTACTGAGGTTGCTGAGGGAAAGAACTGCCCCTTACACAGCTTTATATGTAGACTGCACAGTCTCCACTAGAGGGGGTTCACTAGGAAATGCAGTGGCTTCTTCCTCTATACCGGTAAAAAGCAGAGGTGGAGATCTTATTTCCATAGGATCAGGCTTTCCTCTTGCCTTATCAATATGTGTGTGTAAGTGGGAACAAGTAATCTTTTATTTTCTACTCATATATATCAAAATATTTAATCTAAGAATGAATTATTGCGCAGTGATTAGCAATATTAACAATGTGTTGAAATCATGAACATTAAAGAGACTCCTTTTGGAAGGCTTTTCTTTTTCTCTACTTTTCATACAAACATTTGGGAACTAGTGTTCAAACATATCTCCTATAGACTTCTAAGAATTTAAAAAAGTAATGTGATGAATAATTTATTAAATATTTTGGTGTCTACCTCAATCTCCAGAGCTGCTAACATTAGAAATCTTAAAATAATTGTATTTAATTCCTATGTTAACATTCATTGAAAAGTGTAATCATCTTAAGGGCCAGAAGAGTTGATATATACCAAGGCATAAAGGAATTCCAGGCATTTGTCTGTGTCAGAAATCAGTCAGAAACATAATTCTTTTTATAGAACTTGAAAAATGAATAGCTAATTTTAACAAGACAGTAGAAATAGTTCTTTTAATATTAAGCCAAAGTCTTTCATTTTAGAAATTATATTTAAATATAAACTTAAAATGCATTGATTTGATATAAATAATAGTCTCTAGGTACTGCAAAATTGTTAGAAAAATTTTAATTACACTACATCTTTAATGATGTGTTATTAAAATATAATAACGACTCTAACCAATTTTTATTTTTCTCAAGTTAAATGACATGAATTATTTGAGCATGCTCCTTCTTTCCCTCCCACCCTTCTTTCCTCATTCCTTACTTCCCTTTTTCCTTTCTCTTCCCACCTTCCCTTCTTTTCTCCCCTTGTTTCATTTTTCTAATGATCAAGCAGAAAAAGACACTAAAGTAAAATGCTGATTTTTAAAATTTGAGTGACTAATGACAAAATAGGGGTAAATTAAGGGAAAGTTTTATAGAAAACCATATCTTTTCTTACAGGAAAAAAAAAGGGTACTAAAGAGAGTTTGAGAAATGCAACTCATTTTAATTCACCCAAGACAATATAGTAACAGTGTTTTTCAAGTGTTGAAATACTGCTCAAACACGTTTTTCTAAAGACTTGTTAATTAAGTGGACATTTTTGTGATTTCCTGGTACCAAGGGTATCCCATTTACATATGTTTAAAACTTATTTACTGTGATTGTTGGTGGGAGTTCAACAATTCTGGAAAGGAAAAAGCTTCTTTCTGTCGCCTTCTGTCATGGTGAACAATAGCATCACAATGCTAAACTCAACTAGTGTTCATGACTGTTGTGTTCAATTTCACACTAAATTTGGTCTCTTTCTCATGGGGCAAGACTTTAATTCTGCTCATTATTCGATATGGGAAAGCACCCTGTCACTATAATATCTGCTATGTGATCCATGTATAAGAGAATGACTTTTAAATTGATTTACAATTATTAATTCAATTGGATGAAATTAATTTTTCCCATAAAAATTATTCAGAACTTAAGCTACGTTCTTAAGGCCACACTGGACCATAACTTAGGTCAGAGAAGCTATCAGAATGTAAAATGACTTAAAACTTATTTTATCTAATAAGCCATGTAGAAGTTAAATTGTAGTTCTTTGAGTTCATATTGTTGAAAAGATACAAATTCTTTCAAGTGTTGTAAAAATGATACAAATTTAAATTATATATTTTGGATTGCTAGATTTAATTACTTTTTAAATAAACACATTGAACACTGTTATAAAGAGGGTCACAGGAAAGGTAAGATACATGCCCTTAACTCCAATTAACTTGATTTACTTAACAACAAAAGGATCTTTCTTTTGCCAAAAGCAAAACACTCAATATTCTGAGAAAGTATGGTGATATTTAACGCTTGTAAATTTCATCATCATTTCTTTGCAGAGAAAAATTATTCGGCCAACTCTTAACACAAGCTAATCATATTTTAGGCTTCTTTTTTTGAGGAATGTTTATAATTAGAAAATTAATACTTTGATTCCCTGAAATTAATGTATGTATGTACTTGCATTGATATATTCTACTCATTAAACTTAAGCAGAACAAAATCAAAAAGTCAGTTTGGCAAGATTATCTGGGAAAAATCAGAAGGAAAGTATTTAATAAAAGAAAGGGATATGAACTATAGTATAACACATTTATTTTTCAAAATAAATACTAGGAAAATTTACAAAATAAAATTCACTTTGAGAGAAGTCTATTCTTTTTTAGTATATTCAGGTTCCTCTATAAACGGTAAACTATATTAATTACCAGTTAGTAAAAGAGAATACATATCCTCATGAAGAAATCTAAATTGCATCTAAATTCCCTGTTTTCCACAAAGTATTAATAAATTACACACTCATTGCTTATCTATATAGAAAATTCAATCAATAGAAAAAAATACAAAATATAAAGTTGGCACTGAAAATTTCTAATTCCAGTGATTAACACTGTTAACATTAGATGAACAGTGATTAATCTTACTTTTATTATCTTTCTAAACAAAAAAATGACACTTTCCAGGTCACTGAATAAAAATGCATAACTTTCTTTTCAATAGCTGAGTAATCTACTTCATTGATATACCATCCGTTATTTATTTAACGGAATCCTCACTCAAAGAAATTGTTGGTCTTCTTTTTGTAGTTATTATAAACAACATTCCAAAGAACAATATTGGACATATTTTTGCAATGAATTATGGTCTTGTTGAGATTAAAGTCTAGAGGTAAAATTTGCTGATTCCAAGGAAATATTCATTTAAAAAAGTGGTAGTCATTACCAGTCTGTTTGCTTAAAATATGTCTCTAATTCATATTCTCATTAAAAGTCCATTTTTTGTGTGTGTATGCTTTTAGGGCCGCACCCACTGCATATGTAAGTTCCTAGGCTAGGGGTCGAATCAGAGTTACAGCTGCCAGCCTGCACCACATCCACAGCAACATGGGATCCAAGCCACATGTGACCTGCACTAGAGTTCATGACAACACCAGATCCCTGACCCACTGAGGGAAGCCAGGGATTGGACACACATCCTCATTGATACTAGTTGGATTCACTTCCACTGTGCCAAAATGGAAACTGCCAACAGTCACAATATTTATATCAAGATTCATGGTTTAGGAGTTCCCATCCTGGCTCAGTGGTTAATGAATCTGATTAAGAACCATGAGGTTGCAGATTCTATCCCTAGCCTCGCTCAGTAGGTCAAGGATCTGGCATTGCCGTGGGCTATGGTGTAGGTTGCAGACACTGCTCGGATCCCGCAGTGCTGTGGCTGTGGTGTAGGCTCTGATGTAGGTCAGCGGGTACAGCTCCAATTCGACCCCTAGCCTGAAAACCTTCATATGCTGCAGGTATGGCCCTAGAAAAGAAAAAAAAAAAGTTTCATGCTTTAAATCGTCACAGTATCTGCCAATCTAGAAGATAAATGTATTGCTTGTTGTTTTTACTCCTATGTCTTGACTGCAAATAATCACGAGTGTGTTAATTAATATTTTTAGACAGTGTTATTTCTTCTTTTATGAATTTTCTGTTCAAATCTATTTTTCTATTAGCGTTGTACATAATTTTACTAATCAATTTTAAGAATTCTTTGAAATAAAGTTTTGCTAGATACCTTGTAGTATTTTTTAAACAATTTTTGAGGGCCATTTCAGGCCAGTTAATCTTTCTCTTTATTGTTTTTGTCTAACATATAATTAAGAAGCCTTTTAGCTTCTATACATTTTAAAAATATATTATCGTAAATATTTTTCTACTACTTCCATTGTTTCAGATATTAACTTGGGTGGGAGGGGGGAGAAATGAGGACGTTATTCCAGTATAATTTTTCTTCCCCAAATGACAGGATGGTTTAGAATTTAAACATTTAGGCTTTGGGTTCTTCAATGCCTCAGTTCAAATCATGTTTCTTCCACTCATTATATCTGTGCTTTTGAGAAAAACCTCCGTTTACCTCTGTTTTCTTAAAAGTAAAATGGGACTGACTGTATTGCAGATTGGATTAAGATGGCGGAATAGAAGGACTGGAGCTCAAATTCTCTCCCAAAAAACAACAAAACTACAACCAAATGCAGAGCAACCTTCAACCAAATGGACCAGTAAACTTCCAAAAAAGATATTCTACTCCAGAAGACAAAGAGGAGACCACATCAGGAGGTAGAGGGGTGATTATTCAATAGAAGCAACCCCATACCTCCCGGGTAGGAAGTCCCACAGACTGGAAAGTAACTGTATCACAGAGACTCAGCTACAGGACTGAGAGTTCTGAGCCCCAAGTCAATTCCCCACGCCTGGGGATCTGGCACAGGGAGAAAGAGCCCCCAGTGCATCTGGCATTGAAGGCCAGTGGGGTTTGTGTGCAGGAGCTCCACAGGACCGGGGGAAAGAGGAGACCCCATTCTTAAAAGGCGCACACAGACTTTCACATGCACTGGGTCCCAGGGCAAAGCAAAGTCTCCATAGAAATCCGGGTGGAATCTGACTGAAATTCTTGGAGAATCTCCTGGGAAAACAGGGGTGACTGTGGCTGGTTGTGGGGGAAGAGCATTGGAGGTGAAGTTCTTGGGTACATTCATCAGCCTGCAGTTCTATGGAGGGGGTCACTTTTAGGAAAATCTTGTCCCTCCCATCAGCACTGAGAAGTGCCAGGCCAAACAATAATCCAGGTGGTACCACAGCCCCACCCATCAGTAAACAGGCTGCCTAAAGACCCCTCAGGCACACAGCCAGCCTCTGATTTCACCCAGAGACAAAGCTCACTCATCAGAGGGATAGAAATCAACCCCACCTACCAGTGGGCAGGCACCAGTCCCTCCCATCAGGAAGCCTACAGCAAGCCCCTCCCCCCATAACAACTTTAGCCACAGGGGAGGCAAACACTTGAACTAAGAGAGGCTACAACTCTATTGTCTGCAAAAAGGTCACCACACCAAAAACCTATAAAAATAAACACACAGAGAACTATAACTCAGATAAGGGAGAAAGAGAAAAGCCCAGAAAAACAGCTCAGTGATGAGGAGATTATCAGTCTCCCAGAAAGAGACTTTAGACTGTTGATGCTGAAGATGATGCAAGACATTGGAAATAAACTGGAGGCAAAGACTGATAATTTATAGGAAACACTGAGCAAAGAAATACAAGATGTGAAAATTAAATAAAAAGAGATGAAAAATACAATAACTGAAATAAGAAATTCATTAGAAGCAGCCAACCGTAGAATACAGGAGGCAGAAGAACGAATCAGTGAGGTGGAGGACAGATTAGTGGAAATCACTAATGCAGGAGAGAAAAGAGATAAAAATTGAAATGAAGTGAGGAGAGTCTTAGAGAACTCTGGGATAGTGTTAAATGCACCAACATTCACATTATAGGGGTGCCAGAGGGAGAAGAGAGGAGACAGAAAAAATATTCAAAGAGATGATAGCCAAAAACTTCCCTAACATGGGAAAGGAACCACTCAGTCAAATCCAGGAAGTGCGACGAGTACCATATAAAATAAACCCAAGGAGGAACACCCCGAGACACATATTACTCAAAATGACCAAAATTAAAGACAAAGAGAAAATATTGAAAGCAGCTAGGGAAAGGAAACCAATGACATACAAGGGAACCCTGATAAGGTTATCAGCAGATTTTTCAGCTGAAACTCTGCAGGCCAGAAGGGAGTGGCATGATATACTTAATGTGATGAAAGGAAAAAAACTTCCAACCAAGATTACTTTACCCAGCAAGGCTCTCATTCAGATTTGAAGGAGAGATCAAAACCTTTACAGATAAGCAAAAGCTAAGAGATTTTTGCAACACCAGCTTTACAACAAATACTAAAGGAACTTCTCTAGGCAGAAAAGGCCACAACCAGAAACAAGCACACCACAAATGACAAGGCTCACCAGTAAAGTCATATATACAGTAAAGATACCATCCATGCACAACTGTGCTACCAAAATCAGAAAAAGTGAAAAGAGAGCACAAATGCAGGACACTGGAGACACATGTGCAATTAAGAAACCAACAACTTAAAACAATCTCATTTATATATAGACTCCTATATCAAAACTTCAGGGTAACTGCAAACCAAAAATCTACAATTGATGCACAAACAAATAAGAAAAATCAACTCAAATACAACATTAAAGACAGTCATCTTGTGAGAGGATACAACAAGAGAATAAGGGAGGGAAAAAAAGCAACAAAAACCCAAAATAGTTAATAAAATGGCAATAAGAACATACATATCAATAATTACCTTAAATGTTAATGGACTGAATGCCCCAGCCAAAAGACATAGACTAGCCGAATGGATACAAAAACAAGACCCATATATATGCTGTCTTCCAGAGACCCACTTCACTTCTAGGGACACATACAAATTGAAAGTGAGAGGATGGTGAAAATATTCCATGCAAACAGGAGTCAAAAGAAAGCCGGAGTAGCAATACTCCTATCAGATAAAAAAGACTTTAAAATGAAGAACATTTTAAGAGACAAGGAAGGGCACTACATTTTAAAAGATAAGGAAGAACACCACATAATGATCAAAGGATCAATACAAGAAGAAGATACAACAATTTTAAATATCCATGCACCCAACATAGGATCACCACAATATATGAGGCAACTGCTAACAACCTTAAAAGGAGAAATCAACAATAACACAATCATAGTGGGAGACTTTAACACCCCACTTAAAGCAATGGATAGGTCATCCAGACAGAAAATCAATAAGGAAACACAGGCCCTGAATGAAGCATTAGATCAGATGGACTTAACAGATATTTATAGGACATTCCATCCAAAAGCAACAGAATACACATTCTTCTCAAGTGCGCATGGAACATTCTCTAAGATTGATCACATCCTGGGCTACAAATCTTGCCTCGGAAACTTTAAGAAAATTGTAATTGTATCAAGCATCTTTTTTGACCACAATGCTATACAACTGGAAATCAACAACAAGAAAAAAATGGCAGAAAATACAAATACGTGGAGACTAAACAACATGCTGCTAAACAACCAATGGATCACTGAAGAAATCAAAGAGGAAATTAAAAAATACCTAGAAGCAAATGACAACAAAAATATGACACTCCAAAACCTCTGGGATGCAGCAAAAGCAGTTCTAAGAGGAAAGTTGATAGCAATACAAGCTTACCTCGGGAAACAAGCAAAAGCTCAAATCAGCAACCTAACTTTACATCTAAAGCACCTAGAGAGGGAAGAACTGACAAGGCCCAAAGTTAGTAGAAGAAAAGAAATCATAAAGATCAGAGCAGAAATCAATGAAATAGAAATGAAGAAAACCATAGAAAAGATCGATGAAACGAAAAGCTGGTTCTTTGAAAAGAACAACAAAATTGATAAACCCTTAGCCAGACTTATCAAGAAAAAAGAGAGAGGACACAAATCAATAAAATTAGAAATGAAAAAGGAGAAGTAACAACAGACATCACAGAAATACAAAGGATCATAAGAGACTACTATATGCAACTATATGGCAATAAAATGGAAAACCTAGAAGAAATGGGCACATTCTTAGAAAAGTACAATCTTCCAAGAGTAAACCAAGATGAAATAGAAAAGATGAATAATCCAATCACAAGCTCTGAAATTGAAACTATGATTCAAAAACTTCCAACAAACAAAAGTCCAGGACCAGATGGCTTCACAGGTGAATTCTATCAAACATTTAGAGAAGAGCTAACACCTATACTTCTGAAAGTCTTCCAAAAAATTGCAGAGGAAGGGACACTCCCAAACTCATTCTATGAAGCAACCATCACCCTGATACCAAAACCAGACAAAGATACCACAAAAAAAGAAAATTACAGGCCAACCTCACTGATGAACATAGATGCAAAAATCCTCAACAAAATACTAGCCAACTGAATCCAGCAATACATTAAAAGGATTGTACATCACGATCAAGTGGGATTTATCCCAGGGATGCAAGGATTCTTCAATGTCTGCAGATCAATCAGTGTGATACACCATGTTAACAAACTGAAGAATAAAACCATATGATCCTCAAATAATTGCAGAAAAACTTTGACAAAATCCAACACCCATTTCTGATAAAAACCCTTCAGAAAGTGGGCATAGGAGGAACTTACCTCAACATAATTAGGCCATCTATGACAAACCCAGAGCTCACATCATTCTCAATGGTGAAAAGCTGAAAGAATTCACACTGAGATCAGGGACAAGACAGGGATGTCTACTCCTGCCACTGCTATTCAACATAGTTTTGGATGTCCTAGCCACAGCAATCAGAGAAATAAAAGAAATAAAAGGAATCCAAATTGGAAAGGAAGAAGTCAAACTATCACTATTTGCAGATGACATGATACTATACCTAGAGAATCCTAAAGACCCTACCAGAAAACTGTTAGAGGAGTTCCCTTCGTGGCTCAGTGGTTAATGAATCCGACTAAGAACCATGAGGTTGTGGGTTTGATCCCTGGCCTTGCTCAGTGGGTTAAGGATCCGGCGTTGCCGTGAGCTGTGGTGCAGGTCACAGATGCGGCTCGGACCCCACGTTGCTGTGGCTGTGGCGAAGGCCAGAGGCTACAGCTCCTGTTAGACCCCTAGCCTGGGAACCTCCATATGCCGCGGGTGTGGCTCTACATAAAAGGCA
>PVHT021183696.1:22281332-22397217 GCA_004024745.2 Catagonus wagneri | reverse complement strand
TTTTTATTAGACATTTAATTTTGAGGAGCACCTTAGACACTTAGCTGGAGCTGTTGACTATGTGATTTGATGTATGGGACCGGAGAGTTCAGGAGTAGAGATACAGAATTGGGAACTGCAAGATATAGATGTAACTAGGGAACTTTGGCATGCTCATTTTATTATTTGAATAAGTGAATTTTCACTTCTGAAGTACTATAGAATTTTGCAAAATGTTATACCATGAATTTTGAGCCAATCCTATTTTAACCTTTTGTTTAAAAGCCATTAATAATAACAGCATCCCACACAGCACTTTGTATATATCAGGGATAGAGAAATCGAGACAATTATGAAAATAAAAATTTAGAAAATTAAGATTGTTTGGATATGGAGGTAGCATATGGATATGAAGCAGAAATCAAAGATCAGTGCCTATGTAGCATGAGTGAAACCTAGAATGGATCATTTTTTTTTAAATACCCTGCTCCACAATATGATAAAATTATGTTGCCATGATTATGATCATCATTAGTTATTATTTCTTGATTCATTCTTTAGCTATAAAACTAAATTTAATGATTTAAAAGGAATAATTTCAAAATTAAAAAGCTAATCAAATTCACTAAAATGTTTCCTATATAAAGTTTACTCTTACTAAATATATTGCACATTAATCTCTTTTGCTGTCTTTTTTTTATCTTTTTGCCTTATCTAGGGCCGCATCCACAGCATATGGCTAGTGGTCTAACAGGAGCTGGAGCTGCCAGCCTTCGCCACAGCCACAGCAACGCGGGATCCGAGCTGCATCTGCAACCTACACCGCAACTCACTGCAACGCCGGATCCTTAACCCACTGAGCGAGGCCAGGGATCGAACCCACAACCTCATTGTTCCTAGTCAGATTCATTAACCACTGAGCCACGATGGGAACTCCATGCTGTTTTAAATTTTAAACACATGCCACTCAAGTTCCAATGGGTCAATCAGAATGCAAACAGAAGTAACTCTAGCTCTGTTTCTTTGCATTTAAAGTCAATTTACTTTCAATGATTATTCTAAATCTATGTTTAAATGCAAGAACATGTGATTGCACAGGGCTTGGAGACATAATCCTCACTAAAGAAAGCTCGAATGATTCTATATGTTAAGCATTTTCTTTGGAAAGGAACTTGGCGTGACTGAGTCATGGTGCGCTGTCTAACTTGGACGTCCTCTGAATTAATTTCCATGTAAAACACAGTGTTCATTAAAATATAGGTAATACATATATGTCAATTTGAAGATTTTGTTAAACTTGGCAGTAAGCAAAATTATTTACAGCTTATACCAACAAAAATATTTAATTGAAAAAATATTACTGACATTGTTTAGAACTGACAATACATGAAAATGCAGTCATTTAAAATCAGTGTTATCATTTTTACATTTTTCTATAGACAGTTCATCCCTTTTTTTTCTGCCTACAAGGCAGATAGTCTTACTACTGTGTCCTTGGTAAACCATTCTCAAGGATGACATACAGGTTCTGTTTCAGGTAATTGTCTTTGTGACAGTGCCACCAAATAAAATACAGAATACAGAAATTGAAACTAAATGGCATCTACACATTGTCTCAACAAGCTCTCCAGATGAATCCTATGCACAATGAAGGCTCAAGACCCCTTGGACTTAAGAGCAGACAGCAGAAAACAAGAAAGCAGCGAGGGAAGGTTCAGAGAGACACGAAGAAAATTAGAAAAATCCTAGGGGAAACACACTCCCCTGCCCCACTGAAATTTGGCTTGACCATCTGACTTGCTTTGGCTAATAAATATAAATGGAGGTGAAACGTGTCACTTTCAGGCAGTAGCTTTAAAAACAGGATGTATGTTACCAAATTCTTTTCCTCTGGTGTAATGACTGTCAACCCAACACAAACAGGTTGCCTCATTAGCCTTGGTCCTGAAGCTTGATGATGTAGACAAGAACAAGATTATGTAAGTGAGGACTACTAAAAAACCCTGTTATAAGCTACAGAGACTTGAGGGTTGTTTATTATAGTAGCATAAATCAATTGGGTTTTTTTGGTCACCCGTTGGCATATGGAGCTCCCAGGCCAGGGATCAGATCCAAGCCACAGTTTAGACATATGCCACAGCTGTAGCAATACTGGATCCTTAACCCACTGTGCTGGGCCAGGGGTGGAACCTGTGTCTCGGTGCTGCAGAGAAGCCACTGATTCTATTGTGTGATCGCAGAAACTCCAACCCAACACTTTCTGATTTATATGAATTACTTTAAGAAGGATGAAGTAAAAAAAAAAATTTGTGCGCAGAAAAAGTTCAAATAAGGTAAAAAAGATGGAAGAATGTCTAATGAATTTGTCATTGAGAAGGTCAATTGTGCATTAGCAAGAGCAGTTTTCAGAAGACTGACGGGAACAGCTCAGAAAGATTAATTATCCTGTAAATCATCAGTACTCCATGGACATTCTTTGATGTGCAAACAGAAAAGAACCTCCAGGTCTCATCTTGTTCATTGTACATGGCAGTTTAAATTAGAAGTGTACGAATTTGAATTACCAAGCTACATTTTCCAGAGAAAAATGAAAAGATAATGATATCGCCCAAAGCATTAAAGTGCTCAAGCACCGTCAGCTTTTATTTTTAACAATTTTATGAAAAGTGTTTTGATTTACACAGTTATGTCCTTTAAATAAATGTTTACCTCAGAATTTGTTAAATTATGAATCTGATTTTGAGAAGAGGCAGAAAGGGATTCCAGTCTTAGCAAATATGAAGAAAAAAATGACTAACTGAATTGGCAAAGGATTCCTTGGGATGGCAAAACACTGAAGTAATGTTATGGGTGGTCCTTTCTATTGTCTAACTAGTTATTAAATGTCTAACTACTCAATTTAATATTCATTACATTCTAATTTCTGGCATCTCCCTAGAATTATTCCTAGTACTTCTTTGAATAAAGTTAACTAAGCACAAGGTCAATGACAGATACTCTAAGAGAGAGAGTGGCCCAAGTCTTAAAAATAATCAAACATTCTTCTTCTGAACCTGATATAATTTCAGATTTCAATATTGCCTATCTATAACCATGGTGCTAGGACTCAAACGATATTTTTTAGCAGATATTTTTTAGCAGAAAAGATATTTTATCAAAAGCAGGGAAAACAACTGAGAATTTATTTCAGTAATCAAAGAAATACATGATGATGGCTTAGATCAGGGAGTAGTACAAGTAGTAACTGGTTGTATTATGCATGTATTTTGAAGGTAAAGCCACAGTTGCCAAGGCACTGGATGAGAAAGGGAGAGAGATGGGCAGAGAACGAAAAACATGCGCATACACAAGCGCACACACAGAGTCAAAAATAAATTCTAAATTTTTTGTTATGGTTTTCATTTTTGGCTTGTTTACCTGGCTTTGTATTTTCTTCTTCTGAGCAACTAACTGGAAGATAGGCATTGCCTTTTAATGAGTTGGGAAATATATTCTATAATCTACTCAGAGCCTATGGGTTCATATGTATACACATGAATGTTTTTCATGTTTTATAGTAATTGTAGCATATGAAAACCATGTTCTGGATCATGATTTTTTTCTCTTTAAGTGTATCTTAGAGTTTCCCTCAGTTATTGCATGTAAATAAAGGTATCTCATTCTTTTTAATGGCTGCACAGACTTAGGCCCATACTATAGATATGATTTGTGCATTCACCATTTTTTTTTGGCTTTTTGCCTTTTTAGGGCTGCACCTGCAGCATATGGAGGTTCCCAGACTAGGGGTCTAATCAGAGCTATAGCTGCTAGCCTACACCAGAGCCACGGCAATGCCAGATCCTTAACCCACTGAGCAAGGCCAGGGATCAAACCCACAACCTCATGGTTCCTAGTCGGATTTGTTTCCACTGCCCCACGACAGAAACTCCTGTATTCACCAATTTTGATCCAGTAGTTTTAACTATTTATCTTAATTCTACTTTTTAGAATTGTTTCTAGTATTTCACTAATACAAAAAAAAAGGCTATTATGAACTTTCATGTGCAAGTATTTTTGCATACATGGAGAAAGTATCTGTAGGATGAATCCTTAGAATCAGAAGTTCTAGGTCAAGGTTGTGTTCATTTTAAATTTGTACAAACATACACTTTGACTTTGTTAATTTACATTCTAAGAAGCAATGTAAAAAATCGTATTTTCTCACACGGTTATCAAGACGCTATCACCTCCCTTTAAATATATACCATGTGCCTCATTCTGATTTATATAGACATATAGTTTTGATTGAGTATGTAATCCAAAAAAGATCTCTTGTTCATTTTTTCTGAATTTCTAAAGAAGAAAAAAATATAGCAATTATAAATTTTGCACAAAGAAGAGATAAGTGAGAAATTGATATGCAGGATTGATAGCTGTCCTGTACAGTCTAAAGGAGCATATATCAATATCCATTTCAATTGTGCACCCCTTCATAAATTATCTAAATATGTATCAGATAAAATAACTCAGCATGGAAACTCGGTATTCTTAAAAAAGAATTACAACTTTCATTTCAGGCTTAAGGAGAAATGCATAGAATTGAATATTTTCCTTCTAAAGTTTCCACCAACCTCCTGACTTTAGAGTAAGATGTATAGCTAAAATTTAAACATAACTTGAAATGAATTTAGAGACATCTGTATACATACTCTTTATATATTTTAGGCAACTGGAAGAATTCATTCAAAATACTGTCTATTCTGCCTTGATTCATTCTCCTCTTACTATGGGGTGGCTTATTTCACTCCTCCGGTTAAAAGACAGTTAATTAGACAATAAGGAATTTTCTTCCAAATGTAAATATGGTGCTTTATAGTTTTAGGAGTGCAATACAGTCTGAAACCAAAACCATACTGAATCTTCCAATCTCCATATAGAAGATCATGTATTACTTATAGAAATCAATGAATGATGTGTTAATTGTTACAAAACTACTAATGAAATGTCTTACAAGCTGAAACAGAAGGAAACATGTCTTACTTCCCCAATTTCAAGATGGCTTATTGATACCAGTTTACACTTGAACTTTTAAAGTTATTTTTAAGACATTTAAATCTATGACATTTATTATATGGAAATTGTTAGAAGTATATTAAAATGGTAACTCTAAGAGCCACATAAGGTTTCATTTTCTCCTGGGGACTGACTACCTAGACCAAATAAAAATGTATTTTCAATTTTAGATCAAATTATGGTGGTATATATATTAATTATTCATAAAGACATTTACTAATCTATAAATTTTTAGTATCATACTAGGTGCTCTATATAAGTAGAACAGAGGAGTATGTGAAATATTGCCATTAGTCTCAAAGATTTTACATGTATTTTGGAGAAGTAAAAATTAACATTAAGAAGAGATGGAATTGATTACTTTACACTGTAGTATAAGCTTATCAGTCGATTGGAATCCACAACTCCTTTTCAAGAGCCTTAGCCAGGAAATCTCTGAGCTGGTTGTTACCACTATAGTTCTGTTTCCATTGCTGTTCTCAGGTTCGGTCTGGTCTCTCCATGGGAAGGGAGAGACTGCCTTTGAGGACATTTCACCATCCCCCACTCCAATCTACAATTTCTTATCAGTGCTCACACTCCAGACAATGTTAAGGCTTTGGAGAAAGTAAACATGAGGCTCTCCTTAGAGGAAAATTGAACAATCTTATTATAAATATGTTTGAATTCAGACAATCTGGAAAACAGCAAGGGCCAGAATGGGAAAGAAATACCTTTTGCAAGAGAAAAAGATGAGATTTGAGTTTGAATTGTAAAATAGAAAGAACTTAGCAAGATCAGTTGCAAACATGGCAGAAGGAATGAGATTCAGATTGCTTTGTTCCCTTATTTGTTTTCAAAATACAACTTAGAAATATTCATTCCAAAAGTGAAGGTGGATTTCTCAATATTAGCCTTTGAAAACTGATCTTAACTAACCAATCTAACTCTGAAGAACTGAAACATGGATGTAATAGATATTAATAAAATGAGACACAATCAATAACAAAAGCATGGTGTAATGTAGAAATCTATGGTCAGAGTCTACATGAAAGCATATTTATAGACATATATAAAAGTCTATCACAAGAGTTTTAAAAAGTGAAGCAGATTTGCAAGTAGGTAATTCTAAATTCCTTATATTTAGAGAGAAACATTTCATTTATAAAGTATGGGCATGATTTGAGAAGACAATCTGTATTTTTCATGGATTTGAAGTTTAAAAAATAATTCCTGACTTAGAAAATGGGACTAGTGCTGGATTTTTCAATGAGAGTGAAGGTAGGCTTTGTTTCAAGTCATATAATTCATGTATTCATTAAAAAAACAAAAAAACAAACAAGAAAGTACGGAACAAAAACCTTTAACATAATTGTGTAGCATGTGGGCTTTGTTTATAGAAAACTAACTCACTTCCACTTGCAAGTTTAGTATTATATGATTAAGTTAACCGTTTCTGAAGTCAGCGTAAAACATCTTAGAGATGAAAGACCAGTGTGTTGATCCACTAAGTTATACATTATTTAAATACTAATCAAGATGTTAATGAATGTTTTCAGTGTTGTGTAAAAAAAGCATTGCCTAAAACCTGTGAGAAAAAGCACTATTAAATGAGAGCATATATTTAAATCTATTCCTAATCCATCTTTAGACATTTTCTTTCTCATGTCCTCCTAAATCCTTATATTCTATTAAATATGTCATTATATAACCACGAGTTTTAGAAAAGATGATCTACTTGCATTAACATTTTTTCTTGATCAATCTGTGGAATAAAGGATAGTTCTAATCTACCTGATACTATTATAATAAACTATTTTTAATGTTTCCATATAGGAGTTTCTGATAAAGCATGATAAATTAATTTGCACACTATCCAGAGAGCAGAGGCCAGTTGCCTTCCCCTTAGTATACTTATTAGAAGAGTTACTCAAGAGAGGTGAAGACAATAAAGTTAGGGAAAAAAATGGTTTA
The DNA here is from genome assembly GCA_004024745.2 of Catagonus wagneri. Classification (NCBI taxonomy): domain Eukaryota; kingdom Metazoa; phylum Chordata; class Mammalia; order Artiodactyla; family Tayassuidae; genus Catagonus; species Catagonus wagneri. The sequence continues at coordinate 22,390,233 of PVHT021183696.1, read as the reverse complement.
ATGACTGAGAACTAAAAAGAATGTCTGTTCATTCTCATATTCTTTTGTGACAACACAGATGAGATTTATAGGCTGAGGAATGATCCATATGTCGGATCACTTTCCAATCTTAGCTACTCCTACAATTGTGGACAGGTCAATATGTAAATCCCTTTCTTTTTGTTGTCCTTCTGTTGAACTGGGTTTCCTGATGTGGCTTCATTAGAGATAGTGATCCTCGTATAGAATAACAGATAGACAGTAGTATCAAATTCTGAGAGAAATTTTAGGAGGAGTATTTCCAACACTGGCTTCCAACGGCCATTGTCTTGCCGTGACCACGCTGATGACATGATATATTAGGCATGCTGAAAAAGAACCATGATATTGACATATGGGAGGAATATTCTCAAGGGCTGTCTGTCTCAGTGTAGATTATTTACCCTTAAAGCAAAACACACATGGTCCTGGCCTATGCCTGTTAAGCATTTACTGAATCTAGATGACAAAGGTTATACCCAGTGGGAATAAATTTCTGAAATATGTAGCATGACTATGTATAGGAAACAGATGAAATATTTTATGTGGCCTTAGAACAGATTACACAGTGTTCCACAGAACTGTTAATATATAGTAAACTAGAAACATAGTACATTTGAAAGAATAACTTTCTTTTGAGAAGACCATAAAAGAGTCCTTTGGCTTCCTTTTGATTAACTAATTAATCATTTTCATATTTATTTCTACATGTTTCATATTTTTTCACATTGTCACTGTCAAAATGGCAACCACAGGTGGGTAAAGATACAAAAAAAGGTCTGCTTTTACAATTTTCTGCCCCACAATATTTCCCTAAAAATCACTGTGCAATTTCTCCATAACAATGGATAATCTATATATTACATTTTCTCTGCATCACAGGAAAAGAATGAAGAAATTTCCTTATAGTATGTGGCTAGTTTTCCTGTTTATGTGACAGAAAGAAAACAAACACTTAACAAAATTTGTTTTCACTTCTGAGCACTAATCTTTCTTTAACTGAAGCATCAAAAAGGTAACTTGGCACTTTCATTAAAAATACTTTTGTGCTACAAATACTAAGGAAACATACTTTTGCTCCTTCTAAATCATTTTGTTCTTTTCAAGGTATGCTTGTAATATTCCTTTTTTTTTTTTTTTGGCTTTAGATTCAATATTATAAATAAAGCACTCAGTCAGTACCAAACACTGTGCTTTATGAGTTGGGCACACAAAAAATGAGTAAGACCTAGCTTTATCCCAGAGGTGCAACAATTTAGGGAATGAGAAGTAGACAGATAGGTAAATTAACAATTATGTGATCGGTGTTATAAACAAGAAGTACTTAAGTGCCCTATACTACACAAAGCGTTTTGGAGCAAGTCAGGTAAAGTCTCAGATGAAGTGACACTGAGATAGACTTGAAGGAAAAGGTTGCTTTTGACAAGAAGAAGGTTGCTTTTGTCCCAGGAGAAATGGGACAGAAGTTTGAAAATGTATAATTGAGTTTCTACATTGGTGTCTAGTATGAAAAAAATTCACAATTTTGGATTTGTATGTAATATCATATTATAATCACATTTGAAGAAGATGGATATATTTTCATCATTTAAAATGAGAATTAATATTTATCATCAGAGATTATGAGCATATTTCATCAATAAAATGTGATTCAATGGAGATAATATTAGGGTAGGAGCTGGCCAACTGAATACACATATTTGTGCATAGATAGATAATCTATTAACTCAATTGGCTATTCATGGTCCTGAAACTCACTTATTACCTATGCTATAGTGATTTGTAAGAAATAGATATACTTGATTACTCAAATGACCAATATATATATCTTATATAAATTTAAACTTTGTCCACAGTTCCTGGCTCACAGCTTCATAAAATGCTTGGAATTTCCTAAGTGTGGAAATTGATAAAGATGTCTTTTGTTGTTAATCAGGTGACTTTTGGAAAGCACCTAAGAATGGGGGCTGGTTGCCAGGAGAGCCAACCCTGTGATTAGAGGGTTGGAACTTTTAGTACTACCCCAATTTCTGGTGAGGAGAGCAAGTTAAATCAATTGCTATCTGCCAATGATTTAGTCAATTATGGCTATGTAACGAAGCCTCTATAAAAACAGAAAAAAACAACTTTTGGGGCCCTTTCTGGAGAATTTCCACTTCAGACAACCAGGACACTTGGCAGCACACTCCATGAGGACACAGAGGGTCCTTTGTTCAGGACCTCACCCTTTGTTCAGGACCTCACCTCAACTTGACTGTTGATTCATGCCCTTTACTATCCTATTATAATTAATTAATAACCTGGTGAGGAAATGTGTTTTCCTGAGTTCTGTGAGCCATTATGATAGGGATAGAGTAGGACAGTTACACAGGTAGTTATGGAAGTCCTAATAGGGGACCATAGATAGAGAGGGGAAACCCAAGGAACTTTGGGAGACCACTAATCACTCAATGAAGCCATCAGAACAAAGCAGGCTTGCTTAACTATAAAACCACAAATAAAAGTATGAGATATACCTCAGGTCATTCAGTGAAAGATAAAATGAGGCCTGCATTCAAGTTCATCAAGATAATGGTCCTTAGGACCAAGGACAGGATTTTAAGGGAAAGATGACATTCCAAAGTAGAAGACCCTCATTCTATGCAAACCTGAGATGATTCAACATATTTTAGCATATGTTATCACTCTTCTGCTGATTTGAATAAAAACTATGACAGTCCTGGTTTGACCTCATAGGGTCAAATACCCTATGGAGAAAAAGGAACCCTATTACACTGTTGGTGGGAATGTAAATTGGTGCAACCACTGTGGGAAACAGTATGGAGATTCCTCAGAAAACTAAAAATAGAATTACCATTTGATTCAGCAATCCCACTCCTGGGCATCTATCCAGAGAAAACCATGACTCAGAAAGACACATGTACACCAATGTTCATTGCAGCACTCTATACAATAACCAAGACACAGAAACAACCTAAATGTCCACTGATAGAGGAGTGGATCAAGAAGATGCGGTACATATACACAATGGAATATTACTCAGCCATTAAAGGCAAAGAAATAATGGCATTTGCAGCAACATGGATGGACCTAGAAATTATCATGCTAAGTGAAGTCAGTCAGACAATGAGACACCAACATCAAATGCTATCACTTACATGTAGAATCTAAGAAAAGGACATAATGATCTTCTTTGCAGAATAGATACTGATTTACAGACTTTGAAAAACTTATGGTTTCCAAATGAGAGAGGTTGTGGGGTGGATGGAATGCACTGAGGGTTTGGGATGGAAATCCTATAAAATTTGGTTGTGATGATTGCTGTACACCTATAAATGTAATAAAATTCATTAAGTAATTAAAAAAAAGTGATGTAAGCCTGATGATGTCTACTTTAAGAATGAGGAAGAAGGCTGTCTTTTTCCCCTCCCCACTTTATTTGGATTCTAAAAATGTAGCCCACCTAATCCTTAGGGCAGAGCCTTCTCACTGGCCTGCTTATATCTCTCACAAGCATCCTATCTTAATAAATCTGTTTTTTGCCTATCACTTTGTCTCTCACTGAATTCCTTCTGTGCTGAGACACAAAGGATCTGAGCCTCAGTAAGTCCAGACACCAGGTGAGCAATTCTAAATCAAACAACAACAACAACAACAACAGAAAAACAAACAAACAAAAACGTAGGTCCAGGTCCCACTCTGGGTTTTGACTGGGTTCAAGTCTAAGGTGTTTTCGATTTCAATTCTAGCAAATTAATCAAACCTCATTCAGGGGTCAATCAGATGCACAGCTAAAAACCTGGGTTTGCAATTGCAATCTGAAGCACAGGGTGGTCTTGTGGGATCAAGCCCTTTAGCTGTGGAATCTGAGTCTATTTCTGTGGAAATAGTGTCAGAACAGTGTCAGTTCAATTCTTGGACACCCTGTTCAATTCTTGGACACCCTGTAGGCATCCTAAAACTGCTTGTTGATGTAGAGAAACTTCTACATCACACTCGTGTATGTACACAGACAAGTTTGAATTGGGTCCATGTAGCTTTTGGACTATCCTAACTCCAAAAAGATCTCTTAAAGTTTTTTTTTTTTTTTGTTTTTTAAATATGGGCATCATGTTCTGGGAGGGAAAAATACCTCAGTCACATGTATTCTTTAATATCTCCCTTCAGAGTACAGACGTGAATTAGAAAGAGATAAGTAAATTTGATGGCATGCGCACTACACCCTAATATTTATTGAATGTTTATTAACTATTATTGAATCTACTGTACTGGATACTTTATAATTATGATTTCAGTTAATGCTTACACAACCTTTTTGAGGTAGTTATTTTCCCCTTTCATAGAGAAGTTAAAAATTTTTCCCAGAATCACCTACTGGCATTGTAATCAATTTAAACAGAAGTCTGTCTCACCCAAATATTATTCTTTTTTTCCTTGAACTACGTTCCAATTTTTTTCCACATAGTTTTCATCAGGATGAAAACAAGACTGAACAGCTTAAGAAGCTGAATTTACGGACAATATTAGCTGGCCCAACAATTTTTTTAAAAATTTAAAAAAATTAAACAAAAAACAAACAAAAAAGAACCCAAAACTTCAAACAATGAATTAATGTCCTTCAGAAGAACCACAGTATGAATTCACAAGATCCTGTCTAAATTAAGCCTAACTTTTGCTTAATAGCTTAGAAATAATTGATGTTAAGTATCAAATATGTGTTCACTAAATCTTCAAAACCTATTTTTAAACCATGTTTATAGGGATTGTGGGCTTTTGTGGTCATCTGATTCTTATGTATTCTGGGAAGGTCTGTAATAAAGACATTTCCTAGATTCAAGCAGAAGGGCAGTTTGAAGGGAAGACTTGGAGATAAGATGATTGTTTGAACTCTTAATTAACAGATGGGTCCCTTTGAAAAGAAGCTCCAGGCACCACTGTTTTGTTCTTGAATAGAAAAAAAAAAGATTTCTTCCAGGATAATCTATAATTTACAGGATTTTGAAAGCTGGTTGGATAAACTGAAGGCTATTAGCACCTATGGCAAAGAAGAGGGGGTGGTCCTTTTTTTGTAATCAGGCACCATGCCAATCTAGCAGATGGTCAGAGGTATATATAGAAGGTGCTTGTGTATTATGCTGATCGAGTGGCTTCCAGGGACAAGGGAAGAAACAGGTTCACCATGATTGGAAACCAGAACTCATTTTTAAAACACAGACATAGCTACTCTGGCACCTGAGAATGCTTTGGAGAATAGAGATCAATACAGCACATAAGAAAGAAGCCTAATGACATTCATGAGTTAAAAGACAAATTTGTTAGCTAAGCCATGTTTGGGAACAAATGTAGCAGCAAATGGGTTCTGCCAAATCCCAAGTGTAGACAGTGCAAGCTCTGTTAGCAATTCATGATTCAGTGCCCATGTCTTTATGCAAGTCATTGTAAATAAAATTTTGCATTTGTAAAAATGATGCTATATTATGATGATTCCAGGAAGTTACTGAACAGGAGCATGCTTAGCTTTAACTGAATTAATAATGAATTTGCCACCTGCCTAGAGATTGCCTCTCTATCCTGAGTCTCTGAGTTCCTCTCTGCTTTTTGCCCTGGAGCTTCATGTTATTCCACTTGTTCCTGCTTAAGGCTCTGATCCTCATGGTTATTCTTTAGGGTTTTACTCTTGGTAAAGCTCTGCTAATCTGTGAATCATGAGAATCTAAAGGAAGAAAAATAGCTTCTGCTTGTGTGTATTTTAAATTCAGATATCTATATATAGAGTAAGATCAAGAATGGTAAATAGTCCCATAATGTTGTCTAGGCTGTACCGATACCAAAAATATTTAGAGAATTCAGTTTAATAGGACTTCCAGGTAACATTTATTTGCTAGAGTCTAAACATTTTAGAGGAGTGCAGATAGGCATGTTAGGATATGTTTTAAAGTACAACTGGATGAAATGTCAATAAATGCAAATGAGCTTTGTAAAACAAGTTTCATGTGAACCAATATATTGCTCAGCTCACAGAATCTGCATTTAATTGAAGCTGATCTCATTATACTCTAGGGAATGTAGTCAGAGCTTTGACCTACTAACTTCAATACCATTATTGAATCTTTTCTCAGTACAAATGTTAATCCGTATTTGTGTGTGTGCATATGTATACATATTTACATTGTAATTGTCTATAAAAGGTAGCATATAATAGATAATATTTCAACATTTACTCCTCAGAAATTAGTACTTTTCGTATGCTAGTGTATGATGTCAGTTAAAAAACAGACACCATTTCAGTTGCAAATCATGGATAATTTTGTAAAACAGGTAATCTTCTTCTCTTTTAATTATTTTCAAAACTACCCATTTTCAGCTAAGAGTATATGTTTTACCTGGACGTCTGCAAATGTAAGGTTGTTACACTTACGACAGTGTCACACTTACATGATATAACCATTGCTTAAACCATCAGCGGTAAGCTTTAAAGTCTAAGATTTTCAGTCATAAGAGTAGAATCAAGCTGATTAAACATCATAAATTGCAGCCATAAAACACATGGACAAAGCAAAGATGTTATTTAGCCCTACTAGAAGTAATCAATAGATATCCCAAATATTCTGCTTGCCAATTTATATGAATAACTTTTATTTATACCTCTTTTGAGAATAAAAAACCGAATTATTGAAAGTATGGCAGTTACAAATTGTGGCCATGGTTGGTTGACAAAAATAAAAGTTAAACAATGAGTTGGCAGGTCTTTAGCAGATATTTTTTTTCTTCACTTTAATAAAACTTTACCGTCTTGGGACTTATTACTGACAAATGTCACTAACACATATGTGTATGTTCAAAGAGACAAGTTATAAAAGTTATTTGTGCTATTTCGCTCTAATAAATTATTAAAATTGTTTTATTGTTTATGATGAGTATTATTTTCAAGTTTTCTTTCAAGGAGCTTTTATTGATTCTTCTAATTAATAATGGTTAAATATATCTGTGTATTAAAATTAGTAGCTATAAATTTCTAGTGACCTCAGATAAAATCTTAATGTATTTGGTGATAAAACAAGAGGAAATGTGAGAGTAATTTATCAAAGAGATTGTGCCAACATAATTTCAAAATCAGGAAATAGAGAGTGAAAGATTCAGTCAAATTATTTGATACGTAGTGAAAACAATGCACGTTTGAGTGAATTTAACTGAAAACAAATCTAATTAATACTAATTATATTAGTGTACAGTTTGCATATACTAGCAGCACTTATTAGACTGAACAAGGTAAGCTTACACGTTTACACATCAAACAAAATTGAACATCAGAAAACAAAAGAAAGGAAGACATAGCTAAAAAATGAATATGGACTAATGCCCACAAAGAATGAACTACTAGTAAATTCATAAACAGAAATAAGACCCTGGTCTTAGGTCACTTTTTGCACCATTGTCTGAAGCTTGGTGACTCTTTGGAGAAAAAGTTCCCACATACTTTGGAAATCAAACACATTATCTCCAGTTGAAAGGCACTAATTACTGTAATAAACAAAGGCCGACCTTTGTTTAAACAAATGGATTCTTTTCGTCAAGTAAGCAGTTTACAAGTGCAAATAGCCATACGAATTTACTAATGTTCTTCCATCTTTATACATTTCCCTTGACTTATATACACCCCCCAAAAACAATAAATAGTGAACTCAGAATAGATATTCATTATTTTCCTAATTGTATGAAACATTGAGAATTATTAAATATAAATTCTACTACCATTAGCACATCTGAAGTCTCCACCAAAAATGTCATCCAAGAAGAAAGATTATACATATGTATACACAAAGGTATACACAAATGAATGCAAATTATATACTTAAAAATGACATTTAGCAAATGTGAGGATTAAGCTTTCTCTAACTTTGACTACAATTGAAGCAAATTATTTCCTCACTTTAACTAAGGCATTGTGCCTTAATTAAAGACAATGAAGGACATAAATAAGTAAAACTGCACTTTAACAAATATTCCCTTTGGTCAGAGATTCACAACGGTTGCAAGCCTAAGAACTTGGGAAAAGGAGGAAGTCTGAGGCCTTAATGCTGTAGGGAAGCAGTGGTTCTCTGCTCTGCTGGAGATTTTAAAACAAAAAAATACCAGTGCATGCACTGCACTCCTGGGGATTCTGATTTATTGGCCTGGAACAGGTTCTGGCTGTTGAAGCCCAGGGCAAGAATCACTCACCTGAAGGGTGAAGCTAAGTGCAGGTCTGTCCTCACAATTTTATGGAATTCTGGATTCTCTAATGAGGAATTCTGAACACTTTCATTGTCATATTATTTGAAAGATATAGTGAGTAATTAAGAAAGTATATTTCAACCCAGTGCTGGTCATGTTTAAAATGGAATTAGTAGAAAACATTTTACAGAGAGTTAGGCTAATTTCCAGAAATAATACCAAATAATGACATAATGTCATGAAAATTTATTTTTTTAGATTGTTCTTTGCTAACAAATAAATCCAATGTTTGTACTGGATATTATTAAAGTAAAATAAATATGTAATTTTAATGTGTAGATCATCTCTATTCTCTAAAAGGAGCAGAAATCTGGTTTAGTACCTTCAAACTTATTTTCTTATTTATTAATTCTTAATGGTAATCCTTATATAATACTTATGATGCATTGGTCCTTTGTTCAGTGATAGGCTTGCATGATCATCCTTTAATTCTCACACAATCATATACATTTGGTACTATTAACATCATCCTGAGCCTTAGAGAGGTCTCTTAAGATCACATTACTAGATTATCTTCATAAATATAAACACAGTCCATGCTCTTGGATGGGATGACTTACAGACTTACAGAAACAATCGTGACTTTGTCATATCTTATTTGAAGGACTACTGCAAAATCATGCTAATGAAATCAGTGTAGTATCGGTGCAAGAACAGATGCGTAGATTAGGGTAACAGAACAGAGCATTTAGAGGCAGGCACATACATTTATGGGGATATGATTTATAAAAATTTTCTGCCAATAGATAAAGGACGGGTGGTTTATGTAAACAATATGGAGATATTATATGAAGAAAAACACCCAACATGTAAAAAGTGGCCTTAACATGCATTAAAACCCAAAATATGAGAGGTAAACCTTGTTAACAGGAAAATTGTAGGAGACTATCTTTGTAACTAATTCAAAAACAAACTCAGAAGACAAAAGAAGATGCTATGACATATAAAAATGAAGGATTATTGATTAAGACACCGTGGAGAAAGAAAATAGACAAATGACTAAAGGGAAAAGAGATTTAAAATAAGGAAAATCAACAAAGAACTCCTGAAAAACAACAGTAAAAAAACACTAACCATAAGAGAAAAAATGAGCAATGATTATTTCCAGCAATTTACATAAGACGAGTCCCCAAAGACTATTACATAAAAAGTGATACTCCAGGAGTTCCCATTGTGGTGTAGCGGAATTGAATCCGACTAGTATCCATAAGGATGCAGGTTCGATCCCTGGCCTCACTCAGGGGGTTAGGGATCATGTGTTGCCGTGAGCTGTGGCTTAGGTCACAGACACATCTTGGATCTGGCCTTGCTGTGGCTGTGGCATAGACCAGCAGCTACAGCTCTAGTTCAACCCCTAGCCTGGGAACTTTGCTATGCTGCGGGTGTAGCCCTAAAAAAAAAAAAGCAAAAAAAAAAGACTACATCTCATTAATCATAGAAAAATGAAAACTGAGTCACATAATATGGCTATATATCTGATAGACTGGTGATCTCATGAACTACTGGCGGGCAGGTGGAGTGTTGTAGGCATTCTGGAGAGCAATCTGGTAAGTCCAGTTACTTTAGGTAAAAGGAAATAGGAAGTATTCCTCAATCCAGTTTGGATCTTGCATAGGAATTTTATCTCATAAATTCCATCATGACTATGAGTAAGAAAGTACACTCTCTCAAAATTTATGTTAGTATTGATATTGTTAAATATTTATATGTATGCATTGTTTTCTGCAACTTGGAAACAAGAATTGCAGAAGACAAAAGTGCCCTGAAAAAGCCCCAATGTGATTTGCATGCAATAGGAAGGATATACCCCAAAGTTATATACCATTAGCCTGAAAGATGCCAACCCATCTCACAGTAACGTTGGTTATGGCCGTCAGTTGGTATTTATGGAGCTCCTGCTGTATATATGGCTCTGGGAAACATTTGTTTTTGTACAAAGTATTGTTTCCACCCATTTCTGAGGGTCTCTAGAGGTTTCAGTTTGGATTCTAATTCCTACTTGTTTTGTTTCTGTTAAATCTGAAGTGAGGTAATGTATAATGGAAAGTCCTTAGTCATTTTGGGAAAAACTCGTAAATTTAACCATGGTAACAGACTTACCATTCACATAGCTGGATACCTTGCTTAAAATGAAAGCAATTTAACAAGTTGAAAAAAAAAAGACTATTCTAACAATTATTTCTTTTTTTAAAAAAGGCAAATATTCTCCTTTAAAAATAAAAAGAACTTGCCATATGAAGGAAAAGATATCATCTTTGTTTTGCTAGTTAAGAGGTTTCTAAAAGCCTATAAATCAGAGATTTACTATACTTACCATTTATAAGCTCCCTCTGGGAAACATAAAGCTGTATATTTTTTATTAGAATCTACTGGTGCAGCTCATTTTTATTATTGTGATGTCACATTCTTAGGGTTTCATTAAATTAGCAACATTTTTAATGAAACTGAATTGCTTCAAATAGTTTTTCTTTCAGTACACTAACATTGCCTGAGCAAATAAGACAAATGCTTCTGTTTTGATCATCTGGAACAGACTCTGAACTACAGAAATAACTGGATTTTCATTAACATTTTACTCTTTATTGTATGATTATGAATCAAAAAATGACTGTGTTTAGTGCATTCATTATCTTGAGAATGAATTATTTTTGTGAGGACCTAAACTCTTTAGCAAGTGCTAAATCCTAAACCCACATTCAATTTTAATTAGACTACTTCTGAGGAAGAATTCATGTGAGTGATATAATACATTATTAAAACTTTCACGATACTAAAGGTAGCAAAAATTAGCTTACAAACAGCTTGCATGAATTTAAAAAAAGCACAATATAACATGTGTACAGCAAAACACAGAATGATGAGTAACAAGTACTTATTCCCCTGATATTGATTATTTGAGCCACAAAGTACTAAGGTTGTACAGGAAAGTGAATTGTAATATAACAGAAAATATTCATGAACAAAGTCACCGATTATAAATGCAGTCCCCTCAAATCTCCTTCTCACTTACTCCTAGCACCTAACCCAGCTCTTTGAGTCAGTCTTTGGAGATCAGTCTCAGCTAATCCAATAAACCGAAGAAAACACATATCATTTATAAGGTAAAATTGTAAATCTTACCATAGATACAGGATTTCACAAAAGAAGAGATTTCCATGAAAGCCTTGTTGCAGAACTGCTTATATTACAGAAAAAATATTGACAGATGAGATTTTTCAGAGTTAGATCAGCTGAAGGTTGGGAATGAGAAAATCTGTTAAGGATAACAAGATGGGTTCTACACAAAGAATATGATAATTCCGGTAAAATCAAATGTGAAGTGATGGATTTCAGATCTTTCCATCACACAATATTTATCAGAGAAAACTGTGTTAGATTTGATGCTTGCTTGATTCATTATCCAATTTAGGGCAGACTTGCAATATAGAACACATTTTATTGAACATGACATAAATTACTTTTTCTAAGTTGTGGTTTATTTTTAAAAAGTCCTAGCTACTTTTTTAATGTTAATGAAATGTGCACTTGCCTTTGTGTATGTTCTTGTGTGTACGTGTGAATTCCCTTTAAACGGACTTTACTCATGATTACAGGTAATGAGAACTGCTTGCATCCTAAGATGTTGGGTGTCGATGTTATTTTTACTTTGTGCTTCTCTTTATTTTCTAAATTACTTGTATGGGGAGCATATTACCTATGTAATCATTAAAACCTTCAATACAAGTAATTTTTAGAAATTGGTTGATACTCTTGGGTTGTTAAATGAAGCTTATCAATTGATACATTTATAGCACTCTAAGTTTTAAACATTCTCTCTTTTTAAAGTTATCATTTGGAGTTCCCCGCGTGGCTCAGCGGAAATGAATCTGACTAGCATCCATAAGGAGGCAGGTTCGATCCCTGGCCTTGCTCAGTGGGTTAAGGATCTGGCATTGCCACGAGCTATGGTATAGGTCCAAGACACGGCTTGGATCTTGAGTGGCTGTGGCTGTGGTGTAGGCTGGCAGCTGTAACTCCGATATGACCCCTAGCCTGAGAACTTCCATATGCCACAGGTATGCCCCCCCCAAAAGCAACAAAAAAAGAGAAAAAAATACAGTTATCATTTGGCTGACATGAAGTATCAAAGCACTTTTAAATTCAAGAAATTAAAATTTCCCTTGAACTTGACAAAAAACAAATTGTTTTAGTTACAGTAGAATATAGGTATTATATAGGCAATGTAATCTATTCCTGATAAAACCATGAAATAATTTTTACTCTATGTCAGAATGCTAGTTCAATACCCAAATTGCATCATATGCATTTTATTTCATGCTCTAAATAATCCCTAAAACTTTGATTTTAGATGACTTGGTCGATTCCGATAGTTGCTTGCAAAGCAACTTTAAGTGAATCCAGTATGAATGATTAAAAACAATTATTAATTTTTATCAACTACCTTTTTTTTTCTTTGTTGCATAGAATCTACTCTAAGATACATCTGTATAAATATCAAATTTATGTAAGGCAGCAGAAGTAAGGAGATAGTTAAAGCTATTTGTTTTAAAAAATGGACTTCTATAATTGAGAGTGGCCTTATTTTAACTTTTTCTCAGCATTTCCCTTATTCACCTATGTAGTCACTTATGAACATCAATAACAAAATTCTAGTTCATTCAACTACTTTTACAAGTTATACAATCTTTCTAATACTTTATCTTGAATTAAATTATAGAGAAATATATTAGATTATAATAAAATGGTAATAACACAATTTGTTTCCAGAAGCTTCTCTTGATCTAATTTTTACTTTAAAATGAAGAAAATTATTAATTATTGAGTATTCTGAATTTCACCTTATACAATTTTTCCTCCTTGCACAAAAACTTTTGTTTATGGAAATTTAAGATAGAAATAGATGAAAGGCTAAAACTAAAAGGAACTACACGTGCATCAAAGACTGTGGTAAGTAGGGGTGTCCTGTCTTTGGTTAGTTCAGAGTAATGTCTTAGTTCAATTAGAGTGAATAGTATGACTGATTATTTTGGGGGCATTTATGCTAATGTGGATTTCTGTAGGAAACTCCTATTCTAGAAATGGGTGAATTTTTTTTTTTTTTTTTTGGTTTTTTAGGGCCGCACTTGCTGCATATGGAGTTTCCCAGACTAGGGGTCAAACTGGAGTTGTAGCTGCCATCCTACACCACAGCCACAGCAACACAGGATCTGAGCTGCATCTGAGACCTACACCATAGCTCATCTTAACATATAAGTGAGGCCAGGAATCAAACCTGGGTCCTCATGGATGCTAGTCAGATTCATTTCCGCTGAGCCATGACTGAAACTCCCTAGAAACTGGTAATTTAGTTCTGTGCAGTTCTTTGTGAAAGAACTTTGCGTGTCTCCACTGGTCATTTTTAAGCTGAAAACACTTAAGTTGCATTTGAAAAAGGATAATGAGCAAACATACTAACCCATAATATACATGTGTGTATATAGTTAAAGCATAAATTGAATGACATAATAGTTTATATAGCTCTTCATGTCCTTGATGTTAACGCACATTGTAGTGTCTCTTTCATTTTTTTAAGACAGAAAAATCTGTTTCAGGCATTTGTTTCTGGATTAGATCTTTAAAAACTGAGGTCATGTCTGACCTGAATGAACATTAAAATCCCAACATATCAAAAGCATATTTTATGAGACAAGTCTTGGGTAAAGTTCTTTTCTTCAATCTTTTCATCTTTCTCTTGGCTTTATTTTAACATGACTGTGTCAATTTAGGATATTTTTTCAAAGTTTTATTATATATCATTTCCAAAATGCAGATGCTAGCATAAAACATATGACAAAGTATACTGTATTACAATGGAATCTGATAGAACCCCAATAGTTCTTAAAAATGGTCAATTTCTTAAAACTTCTAATCTCAAATTATTAAATAGATCACACATGCAGAAAATTCTACAAATATAATAGATATTCATTTACACTTTGCATAAATACTCACTAAATTTTTGCCACATTTGGATTACATTAGCTTCTTAATTTACAAAACTAAAATTGACAGATACTGTTGTCACTGTATCCCTTTCCTTTCTTACTTCTTATTTCCCCATAGATAACTGGCATTTTGAAGTTGATGTAAATCACTTCATGAATATTTTTAAACGTATGCTTCTCTTATTTCATCTGTAAAATTAAAGTGTTATACTTAACAAATTGATATATCATTAATATTCTTTTTTTTTTTTTTTTGCTTTTTGCTTTATCTATGGCCACACCCGCGGCATATGGAGGTTCCCAGGCTAGGGGTCTAACAGGAGCTGTAGCCGCCGACCTACGCCACAGCCACAGCAACGTGGGATCCGAGCCGCGTCTGCAACCTACACCACAGCTCACAGCAACGCTGGATCCTTAACCCACTGAGCAAGGCCAGGGATCGAACCCGCAACCTCATGGTTTCTAGTCGGATTCGTTAACCACTGAGCCACAGTGGGAACTCCCTAATATTCATTTTAAAAAATTTTATTATAACCAGCTGAATAGCCCTAGAATTAAAATCGACTAGGCCTCTGGCAAGACTTCAATCTTTACAATTGATCTGAGGGGAGTAAAAAGCCCTTCATGTAATAGTTATTATGAAGTGTTCTATTTTTTTTTTTCATGACCTTTGTTTCCCACCTGTATAATTATTTATCCTGAAATTCATTAGCCTTCTCCTGAAGAGAAGCACTAAAGGCTATATAAGTAACCATGGGTTAATTGGATAACTGTGGTAATTTGAAAGCTTATACATGCTGACTTTGCAGTTATTAATAATACATGAAGCTTACCACAGATAACCCCTGCCTTGGTATGGAAAGCAAATGAGAATAGAGTTTAGATTCTCTGAATTTGAGAGTTGTGACAAATCAGGAAAAACTGCTTGAATCTGTTTCTGACTCAGTTTCCTTAGGGTAGAAAATAAAGATAATAAACTCTGTCAAGCTGCCATGAGGATTACATGGGATAATGTCAAGTAAACAGTGTTAAGTGCCAGTAGATGTGAGTTATTACGGTGAATGTGAATTAGGTGTATTTTATACTTTCAGAAATAGGTTCATTGACAGATTGGAAGCCACATGTAAAGAATTTTCATTTCTATATTGAAACAAATTTCACCTCCATGTTCTCTTGATATCTCATTTTTTGTTTAAGGGAGACATAGCTCCTCTGGTAGACCTCTTGAGCTGATTTATCCTATGGGTAAATTATTCTTGGGTACATTATTTCCAAAGTCTATTTTCTCTTCTCCCAGTGATTTCATAAGCACCTAATTGCTGTATTAAATCCCCTTCTTATTAAAACACCTAGAGAAATTTCTGCTTCCTTCAGCTCTACCAACTCCTTCCAAAACCTTTGTTAGTTTTTGCTAGTGTCACTGCGCAGACACTAGCTGTTAGCCCCAAGACCCCCAGAATGAGAATCTGGGGTTTGTTAAATCACCTGCTTGATTAGAAGTGAGTGAAATCGGAATAGAATTAGAAAATAAACTCCTAGTGTGGATTTTTAAAAGTTCTCATCATAAGAAAAAAGAATTGTAACTACCTGGATGATGGATGTTAACTAGAATATTTGTGGTAATTATTCTGAAAAATTTTCACATATCCAATCATAGTGTTGTACACCTGAAACTTATATTTCATAACATCATATCATGGTTATCTCTCAATGAGACCTCAATTAAAATAGAAATAAAAATTAGAAAAAAAAGGAAAATGAGACTCTGGCTGTTTGTAGTATAAAGTGACAAAACAATACCATGATGTCACTTCTAATGAAATGTCCACTGAGGCAAGTCTTTGATGGACTGTTCCTGCGGTGGACTATTGTGATATTAATAAAGAATATGAGGACTATGTGGGTGGGCCGCCTTCTTCTGATTGTGAGAATCATTTCGGGAAGTGATACACTCAGCTTTTAAATTCTTGGTTCAATGAAGGGTACAGAGAATACCTTATGACTTAGAGTCCTGGGGCTATTGTGGCTGAAGTTCTGACTCAGTATTGCTGGACTGGGACCGCCTGTGTGAAAACTGAGAACATTGGCTGGGGAAAGTGCAGGAACCTGAAAACTAGAATAAGATTATGTATATGAGTTTAGATAAACTTGAGTACTCCAACCCCTCTCCCCCAAATTCCACTGATCCTCTCTTGCCATCAGGAAGAGCCATTTCTTCCCATGGATGAAGCTAGATCTGCGCTACTTGGAGTCCTTGAGATAGTTATTTTGTTAAAGGACATTCATCCACCCCACACTCTGCTCTACTGCTCCTAATAACCTCCAGAGCAAAGATCTGATTCAGTTTCCAACATGTCGCAGCTACAGCCCCTAATCCAGGAAAGGAAGGTTTACTAGATTTTGCTAATTTACACCAACAGAATCGGGGAGAATATTTATGGGATATGATTCTAAATGTGCTAAAACAGGAAGGAAGGAAAATAATTTTAAGGTGGTTGCATTTATTAATATGATTGGATTTAACAGAGACTCTGGAATCAAAGAGCTAGTTTGAGCTGCTGAAGTGGTTCTAGCTATGTGCTTGGTATTGACTGAAACTTAGATTCAAATGATGTGTTTAGTAAATAAAGTTAAATGCCTGAAATTCTTTAACATAATGCGGAGGGAGGAATTCATGTGGCTATCAAGTGCTTGACATGTGGCTGGTCCAAATCAAGATGTTCTTTAAGTGTAAAACAGTGCAAAAAATGTAAACTATCTTAATGACAATTTTTAAATGGATTACATATTGAAATAATAATATATTGTCTATATTCAGTTAAACAAAATGTAATTTGACAAACAATTTCAGTTATTTCCTCTCACTGTGTTTTAAAATATGGCTTTTAGAAAAGTTGAAAATACACATGTGGCTTGCATCTGTGGCATGCATTTATATTTTTATTGGGCAGTGCTGACATAGAAGGATTCAAATATTTGAGCGGATTTACCATTTGTGACATACTTACTCATCCTCCAGTTCTGTCTTCTGAAAGGGCCCATAAGACAATCCCATGAACAAGGGATTTGGTACTATGCTTGAGAGAGGAGCCCCTGCATCCTTGAAAAGCATTCTCTTGTTAATTCTCTGCAGGCTAGGGAGGAAATGAGGAAGCCCTGTCTTTGTAATGAGCTCCTCGATTTCATTGTGGCTGATAGGGTCATGGAGTGGCCAAGACAAAATGTTAGCAGTTAAACTACCAGAAACAAAGTGAGCATGGTTTTCACAATAGTCACACAACTCCCAAGGATATTTTGTTGTGGTTTATACATCATGACTTCTTAAAATGAAAATAGTGGGTAAAGTTACCAAAGTATAATTACATTTCAAATAAATAAAAAACATTCTAGGTTGGTGAAAAAGACCTGACTTTGAGTCATGTGTTCATCACCCAATACCAGGGAATGAGTGGTCACCCAGTGCAAGGTATGGGAGCCCCATGACTAAAGGAGAGGCCAGGCAATACCATCAAATTTATGTACTATAACTTTCGGGGTTTTCCTGAAGGAAGCCTGTTTATCAAGATGTGGAATGTAATAAAGGGACTCTTTGATATTGTTAATACCTAGAGATCTGGAACACTACTGTGACTCATCCATCACATGATAGACTTGTGTCCTGATACCTATGCCAGTGTCCCTAAAAATCTATCTCGTGACAATCTTTCCAGCTACTGAATATATACATGGCTGAATCAACAACTGGTGGAATAATAGTCTCCCTGACCCACTGAATGAGAATTTTTTTCTTTTTATGGGAGGAAGTACTTAGAATATGTATAAAATAAAAAAAAATCACACAGCATACCCTATCTTTGTGAAAACATGAGCCAATTACTGACAATTTGAAGGACTTGAAATATATAGTAGGTGTTTGTCCTCATCTTTTCCCCATTAAACTATGTCTTTGGTTTGTAGAGAGTGGGACAGGTCTTGGAGAATGACTGTGGTATTCACTGAACACTTAGTCAGGTGGATATTTAAAAGTTGAAGATTCCTCCAGATATCTTCTTTTCATTAGAGAAAATTAACTAATTAAGAGACAATGGCACATAAAATGCAGCTACTATTCTGGCAAATGCATTCTTCTCTCTCCAACAAATGAATGATACCAGAATAATCTTTCTTTCATTTGGTAGGTACAGTGCTGTGTATTTACTATCTTATCTAAGAGCTACATCAGCCATCTATCTTTATTCCTCTGGGACCTTGATCTTATTATTATCCCCAAGTCAACATCCTGATTGACTAGACTGCTGAAATCATGCTCATAAATCTGGGTGAGCAGGAATTACCAGTTACTCTATATTACTTTGCGAGGTCATATAAAGGATGAGAGAAAAAAAAATCCCATAAAAATTAGGATTCTATCTACTATTTCTGTGAATTTTTGGGATCCAGTCATGTCAGGATATTCTTGCCAAAGTGACCCACAATTTTCAGCACTATGTTTGCTTGTTGGGACCTTTGGATAACGAAGTAAACTTACACCACTTTTTTTTTATTTTAATTTTTGTGTGTTTTTTTTTTATTTTTTTAGGGCTGCACCCACGGCATATGGAGGTTCCCAGGCCAGGGGTTCGAATAGGAGCTACAGCTGCTGGCCTACACCACAGCCATAGCAACGCGGGATCCAAGCCGTGTCTGCAACCTACACCACAGCTCACGGCAACGCTGGATCCTTAACCCACTGTGTTGGCCAGGGATCGAACCTGCGTCCTCATGGATACTAGTCGGATTCATTAACCGCTGAGCCATGACGGGAACTCCTTACACCATGTTTGAGTGAAAATTTTCGCCTTATTTATTAATTGCCCATAATGCTATCACTTTTGAGTGTGACTCAGAGCATGAGAAGGCCGTCTTACTGACCCAGCTTGCTGTGCAAAGCAGCTTTGCCATTTGGGCTATATGACTGAGAATATCAACTGTGCAGTGATGGGATATATGGTGCTTATGGCAAGTTCTGACAGTAGAATCACAGCATAGAGCACATTGGGTTTTTAAGGGAAAGAAATTACCTCTTTAAAAAATCTCCTTTTGAAGTCTGGCTTCTGTCTTGCAACTTGTGCCTTAGAGTGACTGAATTCTGATCAAAAGAACCTAAATTCTTCCCCAAATCATGCAACTGCCATTAACTGGGTGATGTCTGATCCTTTAAATCATAAAGTTGCATATATACAACAGCATACTGTTATCAAGTGGAATTATCATAGGCAGAGCAATAGACTCAAGCAGATACTGAAAGCACAGAAATGTTGCATGTGCAGGTAGCTTCCATTCATAATGAATCTGTCCTTGCCACACTGCCACCTTGCCTTCAAACCACACATATGGCTACCCTAGGTGTTTCTCATAATTAGTCTACAGGGGAAAAAACGTAAGCCTGAAAAACATTCAGTTCTGTATGACATATCGGTGTTGGTTTGTGGTGGATTGTTTCTGCACTTTAGCCCTTATAAGAATATCATGAAAAGCAGGAAAATTAAGCCCTTATTGTGGGAAGAACTTTGAGTAGTCCAACTAATTGTCCACTTTACCTGTAAGAAAAGATGACAAGAGGGTATGGACCTAGATTGATTCAGGATAATAGCTAAAGGGTTTGATGGATGTTTGGGGTATAAGAAGGGGGAAGTTTGAAGGATGTGCGATGAAAATCAGAGCAAAAGGTATGAGATGGACCCTTTGAAATAAATTCAGAATTGAGGATATCAGTGTCCTGGGAAAACACTTGCAAAGGAACATGTGTTCCAAAAGAGGCTTCTAGTAAATAGGTGGTAATGTTGACCTGTCATTTGCCTTCTTCCTCCACCATATCACTGCTTGCACAATTGATTGGCCCATGGACAATGCATCCAGTGTAGCAGGGAGGGAGGTAATACATGGACTTAAAGACTTAGTCTTAGCCATAGTAAAACTGGATGGCCACCAATACTGCTGAAGGTCCAGTCTGCCCATAGTAGAGAGTAATGCTGAACAATCAATATTATGCAATAGGATACGTGGTCCATCCAGACAAAAACTTTCATCCTGGGAGAGTGGGAAATGATATGTCCTCACTGGTTCTTTCTCCTCCAAGTGCCATGATAGGATTGTACATCCCTACTCTTTTGAAATTGGGTATATTTGTGTGACTTTATTCGAATAAATAGAAGAGCAGAAGTTACTTCTGTGCAGAAGCTTTTAAAGCCAGTTCATGATTGTTCTTGGTGCTGTAATCATGGAAACCTGTGTCAAGATGGCATCTCTGTTAGCCTCTGGAGTCTGAATGACTATGTTGCACAGTCTCTGTAACATGTAAAGTCTAATACATATATGCATAACTTACTGTAGTACCCACAGCTCCACTATCAATCTTCAGTTGATTCAATAGTTTCCCACTGGCTTAAATAAATGCAACTGGCTTCTTAGCAAGGGAAAACTAAATACATACACAGGGACCCCTTTTTAGAGCATTAACACAAGCATTTCTAAATGCTGTGAAATTCAGAAAACAGCTCTCTCCAAAACACATTATAAAACTAAGACTGAGATGGAGCATCCAGCCACATCAGCCTTTATCTGATAACATCACCTAGGAAAAAAACTTATTAGAGATTACAGTGTACATGTGGAAAGCAAATTCCAATGCTATCTATTTCAGATGCAGAAAACCTCTCTTTACAATATGTTACATAGTACATAACCTACTTACATAAAGTTAGAAAGTTCTAATGGCATGTCAAAACATTAGTAAGAAACTATGTACTATCACTAACATACACAAAAAGTCTAAAACCCAAATGTATTACAAATATATATTTTTCTATACAAAGGTACAAATCCAATTTTACTTAGTGTTCCCACTGGTTTAAGTAAATGCAACTGGCTTCTTAGCCATGGAAAAATACATACACAGGAACCCCTTTCTAGAGTGTTAACACAAATATTTCTTCTCTATCGTAAGGAGAAGAAAACAGTTATTGCCTAAAATTTTCTTGAAAAATTAGAGATTAGGAATATTAGCCAATTCTCTTTTAAATTTCAAAAAATTCGTAAACCACCAAAAATTATTACTGTTTTTTGAATTGGAAAAGCTAAAACAAAAAAGGTGGGGAATGATTTGCACCAGACCTTAAGCAGGGATCTAAAGCAGAATGGGGATGAGACTCTACTCACGACTGTGTGGTGACAGTTCCTGGCTGGAAACTAATTGTCACGCTATTGGCATGTTCAGCTCAGAAGGCTTTGAGCCTGGGAGGGGCTTACAAGGTTACTTCCAAAGTTATGACTCTGTAGTCAAAGTGATAGTCAAGCTAATATAGTAATGATTTTGTAAAAATTCTGGGCAAGTGAAGATTCTTGCTAAATTATCAAGATAATTAGAGAGTTCATTTTACTGTAGCTGATACAACACAAGAATTATTTATTTCTTAAAAATTGGTTAAACTTCTTTAAAAATTCCTACTCTGAATCCCTCATATGTATAGGTGCTCTGTTTTAAGGATGTCATTTATACCTCAAGGGGGCCTGAGTACTTTACACTTCTGAGTATGTCTACTTGTCTATCTCTAAAATTTGTCACTTTGAGATATATTTTAAAAATCAAAAATACCCTTTCAAAAATTCAAATCGAAATTGCTCATCAGGAGTTCCCGTCATAGTTCAGCGGAAACGAATGTGACTAGTAACCATGAGGATACAGGTTTGATCCCTGGCCTTGCTCAGTGGGTTAAGGATCCGGCATTGCCATGAGCTGTGGTTAGGTCGCAGAAGCGGCTTGGATCTGGCGTAGCTGTGGCTGTGGCGTAGGCTGGCGGCTACAGCTCTGATTGGACCCCTAGCCTGGGAACCTCCATATGCTGTGGGTGTGGCCCTAAAAAGGAAATAAATAAATAAATAAATAAATAAATAAATAAATAAATGCTCATGAAAAGTACTTTCTCCACTAAAACATCTAACTGAAGAAAATAAAATTAAATGAAGTTTTCCTATTATTATTATTATTTGCTTTGTAGGGCTGCACCAGTGGCATATGGAAGTTCCCAGGCTAGGGGGTCTAATCGGAACTACAGCTGCTGGCCTACACCGCAGCCACAGCAATGCTGGATATGAACTGTGTCTGCGACCTACACCACAGCTCAGGGCAATGTCGGATCCTTAGCCCACTGCGTGAGGCCAGGGATTGAATCTGATATCTCATGGTTCTTAGTCGGATTCGTTTCCGCTGTGCCACGATGGGAACTTCGAAGTTTTTCTATTAAAATCAAGGTTTTGCCATTTTATAGAATCTCGGACACTATTTTCTTTCCTCCCCCACCATAAAAACTCAACGTTTAGCTGCAAAGTTTTCCAGGTTTAAAATATTATCAAATACTAAGTATAACAGTCAAAGCCTTAGTCAGTGTCTTTTTAGAATGATTTAAACCTCCAAAATGTTTATGAAAACCTATAGAATTATGATTAGTGTTAAAATGTGAGGATGGGAGTTCCCGTTGTGGCACAGCAGAAACAAATATGACTAGTATCCATGAAGATGCATGTTAGATCCTTGGCCTCACTAAGTGCATTGCGAATCTGGCGTTGCCGTGAGCTGTGGTATAGGTCGAAGACACAGCTTGGATGTCAAGTTGCTGTGGCTATGGCGTAGGCCTGTGGCTACAGCTCCAATTTGACCCCTAGCTTGGGAACTTCCATATGTTGCCACTGCAGCCCTAAAAAGCAAAAAAAAAAAAAACAAAAAACGTGAAGACAATGCAAAATTTGCTTTTTAAATTTTAAAAAATAATTGAAATGCTTTGAAATCTTTTTTCATAGAATACCAAAGTTGTTAGGCTTCAACTTACTTTTTAATGCTCAAATACACTTGAAGCTACCATGTCCCATGGTCCCTTAAACTTCAAGAAGGTAGAATTAGGCATGTCTAGATCCTATTGTCAATACTTATGGCAATTAAACCATTTTTTCTTTTTCTCTTAATTCAAAAACAATTTTGGAGTAGTATACATAAATGTAGCCCATTATCCCAATCTTCTGCCTCACTCGCTTCCTTTTCATATTTTCAGAAAATTGGCAGAACTGCCTAGTAATTGAGGTCGCTCAAGAAAAAAACCTCAAATTTTACAGCTTTATAAATCTGGAAAAAATGTGTCCTTTTCCTTCAACTATTGAAAGACATAAGCCACACTGATACATTAAGATTTTATTCCCAATATGGGTCAGTAGAAAGTAGAGGCAGTTTAATTTATTCTTTGAGTAAATGTTTATTAATTCCTTGTAACATACAGATTTATGATGAACAAGCTGCAAAGAGCAAGCTGATGAAGAGGCCACCAGATAGGATGATCCAAAGAAGAGTCATGCCTGGTACTGATCTTAACAGAATTTAAATCTTATTTATTTATTTATTTTTTGTCTTTTGTCTTTTTAGGTCCACACCCACAGTATATGGAGGTTCCCAGGCTAGGGGTCGAATTGGAGCTACAGCTGCTGGCCTACACTACAGCCATAGCAATGTGGGATCTGAGCCGTGTCTGTGACCTATACGACAGCTCACAGCAACACTGGATCCTTAACCCACTGAGCGAGACCAGGGATCGAACCCGCATAGTCATGGATACTAGTTGGGTTCATTAACTGTTGAGCCACAACAGGAACTCCAGAATTTAAATCTTAAATACCTCATGTCCTTAGTATAATGCTCTCCCCAGGGTAGGCACTTCAATACATGAATTTTATTTAAATAAATGAATACATGATCATCCAGATAGTTCACAAAGAGTAGGATAGGCATTTTATATAAACTTAAAAATTACTGTGTTATTTTCTAAAGCTGAATATAAATGCACTGAAAATCAGATATGAGATACACGATTTTAATTAATTTTTTTTTGTTTGGTTTTTGCTTTTTAGGGCTGCGCCTGTGGCATATGGAGGTTCTCAGACTAGGGGTCAAATTGGAGCTGTAGCTGCTGGCCTACAGGATCCAAGCTACAACTTAGACGGCAACGCCGGATACTTAACCCACTGAGCAAGGCCAGGGATCAAACCTGCGTCTTCATGGATGGTAGTCAGATTCATTACCTCTGAGCCATGACAGGAACTCCGATTTTAGTTAAATCTTCACTGTTAAATATCTATGCTATTTTAGTTCAATCATAATACCTTAAAGGGTCTTAGTTTTCTCACCTATAAACTGATGAGTTTTGAGCAAACTTATAATTCTTTAACCATATATTGGAAGACTCAGAGGTTTAGCAGAAAAAGCAGATGACTCTAGTCAGTAAAATTACCTTGAAATTTTGACTATGGTAGCTCTTTAGACATCAGAGAATAAGGAGGAGCTCTCAGAAATTTAGCATAAAGTAAATAAAAAAATCACTAAAAGCATTGGTAGACAATAAATATAAAAGATGTTTCTCAGAAAGTGAGAGAGAAAACACATGGAGTTAGAAAATAGGAAAGAAAGGACAAAAGATTTAATGAATTCCATCTAAGAGGTCCACCGTCTGACTAACAGAAATTTCAAAGGAGAGCAGAGAATACGAACATGGCACAATACCAAAAATTTTTAAGAAAATTTCCATAACTGAAACTAATGATTCTCCAGTTTGCAAGGGCCCATCCAGTATCCAGCATAGTCAAGGTAAATAAAGAAGCAAGCAAACATGGACAAGCCACCACAAAGTATATTATAGTCACATTTTGTTTTCGATGTTTTAAAAGTTTTATTATGATATGCTTTCTGGAGACCAGGCTTCCACTAAAAAGAGGATAAAACAGAAAAAGTGGAAGAAATAGAATATAAAAGAACCAACATAAAAGAGTGATAAAAGAAAGTCCTAGGCCTAGAGAAGCCATTCAGTTCTGGACAAAAACAGAATGAAAGAGATGTCTGGAAAAACCTCAGATCAATGGAATATTGGATAGGATTAAGCAGTGAAGAAGTTTAAAATATAATTACTGCAGGAACCGAATGATCTTGTACAAAGAAGGCAATGAAATTTTAATATTCTTCCTGGCTCTGTAGTATTCTACTTGGCTCTGCAGTATTCTACTTGGCTCTGCAGTAGACTCATGCAGGGACAACTTGCTCAACCTTATCAATGTAAACTCTGCTAATTTAACAAAAAATGTGATAATAGTAGAATAGGAAAAAGAAAGATTCACTGGATAGTGTATAAAACTGACAAACCAAGAAGTATATGTGGATAGAATTAATATAAAAATATAAAGGAAATTATCATAAGAAACATCTGAAAGAATAAGATATTTAAGGTTGTTCAAGGGAGGGGTGTTTAAGAATGGGAGGTGGAGCAGGGATCTACTTATTTTTTTGTTTAAAGCTTTTGTCTTATTTGATTTAAAAATATGTGCATTAGTTACTGCAATAATAATGAATCTAAGATGAGAAACCACAAAGACCGAAAATATCATGGTTGCTGTTGTCTAGAAGAAATATATCTAATCTGTTTAATTTCTGACTACATGCTCAAATGTCGCTTATGATCATAACAAGCTTTAACAATCTCTGTGATGTTGGAAATGTGTGATTAATTTTGGACTATTTATCTTCTGGAATATTGTAGCAGATATAAGGCACTGCTGCTATTAATAACAGCATCTTTCTGAGAGTTTCTGAGAGAGTTGTTAATTAGGATTAAATGAGTTACTACATATAAAGTGCTTAAAAACAGCATTGCAATAGATATTTGTATATATGTATGGGTGACTGGGTCACCTTGCTGTATGGTAGAAAATTGACGGAACACCAGCTATAATGGAAAAAAATAAAAATCATTAAAAGAAAAAAAAATCATTGCATAGATGAAGTGATAATACATGCTATTTATTAGTATCAATACATAAGTTTTTAAAAAATGCATATGCCACAATGAAGTTTCTGTCTGATTTTAATAATGAAGTTATTCCATTAGGAATGCAGAGTGACAGAAACATCGATTGTCACCATCAATTAAGAATCACCTGTTGACATTCCAACAAGTAATGATTTGGGAGATATTATTTGTGTGCATATTGAAAACGTACTAATTTGTCAAGGTTTTTTTCAAAATAAGAGAGCATATATTTTGTTTCCTTCTAAACAGAATTATCATCAAACTTTATTTGGAGGGAGTGTTGGTTTATAGAAGACGCCATTATCTTCGTTTGAAATTACTCTGTAAAAGTTCTGTGGCTAGATTTTTTACTTAAATTGACATTGGCATACCTCTAATAACTATTCAGTTTTAAGGTTTTCAAATTTGCAATTAGTTTTTCTTTCAGTATGCTAACTGTAAATATCAGAAGCAAATTCTTAAAACAGACCTATGGAGATGGGGGACAATTTGCTCATTTTTAGTATGTAGAAATGGTGGAAAGAGATATATTTTAGACATTACATATCAGATTTACAGACTCTTTTGAGTACTCAAAAACCATGGAATTTCTTTTCTAATTAATAATCATTGCTTTCCGAAAAGATGAGTATGTTACTATGATGGCATTAGCTCTTATTTATTCCCTGAATTTTTACCTGTCAATAAACTTGTCTCTAAATTTTGAGTCATTCACTAAAGCTGTACATGAATTCTGTGTATATTTCTGACATTTAAATATTCTCAGAAGTATTACTTAATTTTTTCATATTTGTAAAATACCATATGTACTTCCAGAAGTCAATAAACGATGTATTCTGAAAAGGTCCTTTAAAAAAATTGATCATTACATATTCAGCCTTTTTGGGACATGTGTCTAACCCCACAAAGTGTTTATTTGAAACCCCATCTTACTTGTTCTTGCAACAAAGCCTATATACTTTGAACTGTTGAATAATCCCAAGTATTTATGACAGGCTTGGTTAAACAGGCAATGCGCTACTTCTCTGTAAATAATGTACAAGTCTGCTCTAACAACACACCACTGGCTACTTTAGAAATTGTTCTGTATTCATTGATTAGTAGGAGAGAGACTGAAATGTTCTCAAACCTTACATGACTTTATAGTATTTTATCTGGAGATGGTAAGGAGAAAATGAAACAACTTATGTTTCTTCCCTAAACTCTCTATTACTCTGTTTTCTTGGGCCTCTCAATAAAATTCCTTATACGATTTAGTTAAGTGTAGCACATGATTTGTGCAGGAGATACTATTAACAAGAGATTATCACTTGTTGAATGGACCATTAATAAAAAAATAAATTCATGTCTATGATGTGAGGTCCATGGATTCCAGTTTGATGGGTCAATTTGAGAGCGATGGTCTCAAATGGTTTGAATAACAGAGCAGATGTAGCGACAGATTAGCTTGCAGTGGAAATTGTACTCTTTGCAGTGGTGGAAAAAGGGAGAATTGCGGAGAGGGTATGAATGTAAATTTTAATGAACTGGTGATCTTTTCTGGGACTATTTTATGTTCCCCAAAATATGTTTTCCAGAGTTGTATGGCCACCTCTGAGAAGCTTCTTTAAATTTACGAAAGCATGAATGTTAAGGGGAGGAAGAAAAAATCCCACATGTCAGCTCAATGAAGTGAATCAACATGTACTAAAGAATAAACACCTACTATACCAGTATATATGATTTGCACAGTCATTCTGAGATATTGTGTGAAAAATACCACAATCAATACCTGATACATTTACTTGTTAATTTTCATGGAAATTTATCTTGCCGCTAACTCATGTCAATGATTTATTTGACAACTGTTTTATATATTCTCTAAGTTGCTTAATATTTATATTTTATATCTAACAATGGTCTTGCTGCCATATCCAGAGCTACTAAACTCCAGACATACTATAGACAATTTATGTTAAATATGTAAAAGTGTTCCTGCACAGATAGGCCACTTCCCTCTGAACCGAATTACCTCTAATAAAAGATAAAGATTATATCAACTCAGTTATATATGGTCACAGTAAAGAGAATTCACACACGTAGACACACACAGCACACACCCACACACATGGACACACACAGAAATATATAGAGTTTCATTTAGTACTTTGTGTGATTACATCAACTTTAGAGCCAACTGAAATCTTAATAATTATTATCAAGCAGACAAAAACCATTTTTTTCCTATTTAATTTCTGTCACTTTCAGTGGAAGTTTTAATGAGCAAAGAAAGGTTCAATATGCAAGTAAAAGAGACACCAATAGCATGTTTAATTCATAGAGTAGAAAAGAAGTTCCTGAATAATTAAGAATTTACTGAAATAAATATACGGAATAAACTTCCTTTGGTACAAGAATGTTATAAACAGTTACAGTCTCAGGAACAAGGTTATTCAGAAGACTATTTTTCCAATCACTTCACATTAAATGTGCTGTTTTAATTAGTTCTCTTGTAGAATATAAATATTATAAGTTTACTATCCCTTAATATTCATTCATCTCATATGTTTAATAGAAATCTGACTACTGACTAGCCTGATGGAGAAAAATGAATAGGATAAAACGTTTTAAAAAATGCTACATATAGTCCTAAATGCATTGTTATTTAAGTTCCCTTAATTCCACACTCCAACATGATTTATGTATTGGTTATATCTAATTTCCAAGAAATCCATGAAAGACAAAGAGCAAACCCTATTAGTATACCGAAACAATGCAGTTGTTTAGACTTGGTGAGCACAAGGGAATTGAACTAAGATGCAACCAGCAAATGAGGACAGCCCTGAGAAAGAACACTATGTCAGAGTCCTCCTTTCATAAATACACACTTTCTCTGCATTTACAGTATTAGGAAATGACATTTACAACTCTTGTTCTAGCTAAGTTCCTGGAAAACTTATCATACCCACTCCCTCGCCACCTAACCACCAATGAGCTTTGATCTGTTGGTTCTTTAATCTCAGTTCTTATGTTGAAAGATAGGAGGAAAATAAGGATGAGTTATCTATGACTTAAATAAATGTAATAAGTATTAAATGTTTCATATAATAGTGCCATTAATTTTTATACTTATTCCAAATGTTCTCAACTCTGAATTTTGTAGATGAGGGATAATATCAGACACCATTATTTCTTCAAAGATAGAGAGGATGCTTCTAAAGTACCAGTTCATTATTTTATACCAAGGTGCAATGGATCTTTTGCATTATTCTCTTTTTAACACAACCATCTGTAAGACTGCAGTAATACAGAAGAGTTCTCCATTACTTCTAACCCCAGTTACTTCATCACAGACACAGATACAGACACATGCACATGCACAGTATACAAAACCTAGCCATAGCCCACAACCTGGCAAAATTTATGGACTGTGCTAATAAGAACAAGTGAAAAGAACATAATAATAGCTGCTACTACAAGACTACTGTCACATCATTATCTGATTCACTGGGTTAAAAGTGTTGTATTTTATTCTTCTCATTTATCTAAAGTTTTAATCAAATCATCTCAGATGTGTAACTCAAGCAATTATATTTATAACTATACTTACAAATTCTGCAGGAAACATTTACATATTTCTAGGGTAATCATTCTTAAGCATTTGTAATATGAATCATTTCCAACACATTCAATTAGTTAAATTGTTACTTTTATGCTGGTATATACATGCATCTATTTAAGAAGTGCTTCTTAGATCAGGTAACTATGGTTCATGCAAACACAATGCTGAAACACAAGTTGGTAATTAGGATTTACAACACTCTGGTTAAGAGTTTGCTTTCTGTTGTTTGTAAGACTACAGGCACAACAACAGAAAACAAAAGTACGGATAATTTTGAATGCCAATTACTTGAAGACATAGTCTTTTGTTTCTTTTGATAGCAATTCACATATTCAATCTCTAAGAAACTATGATCCTTTTAAACCTATTAGCAATAACAAAGTTTCAGGCTGATGAAACATTTTTTTTGCATTAAATACAGATGAGGATGCATGCATTTTTCATGTTAAATTTCTCTTCCCCAAAGTGTTTACTTTAGCAGTATTACCTCCCAGCTGAAGAATGAATATAAAGTCTGGAAAATGAGGACAAGAAGTTGTTGGGGTTGTTAGCTGGAAGAAGAGATGATCAGAAAAATAATTTTACACAGGTGGTTGATGATTGATGGAGGCGGAGGTATTTCAGAGAAATGGACAGTTAGTATTTGGGAAAGAAACACTCTACCTGTATAGCCCAGCGAATTGTCATCGTTATCAGAGGTGGGGATTGGCGTCCCGTTGTCCTTTCCCCTTTCTAGGTCTTCAGGGTCTGTCGGAAACAACACCAGAGCTGCTGATGGGGTCACAGTAGTAACAGTAGTTGCCATTTCGATCACAGCATGTCCAGACACAAGTAAATCCACATGTGACAGAAAAACACACAGGGACAACACACAGCACACTTCCTCCTCGCCCCTCCTGCGGCACACTAAGCCGTGCAAAGGGCTCAGCATCATGGTTTACAGTTTCTACTTCTTCTCCTTAATTTCCCTAATTCTCTGTTCTGCCTGTACCTTTGCTGCACTTCAAAGCTGGCGAAGGGCTCTGACTGCCCTCTGTGAGGCCGACAGCACGGACTGAGGGAGCATATGGAGGAGGGAGAGGGCAGGGTGGCTGAACGCTAGCATTGCTAATTTTCTACCTTATTGTTAATCAAAGCTATTGACTGTGATCACTCCCCATCATCGCTTCATCTCCTGCCAATTACAGACTCCAGGGACTGTACCTCATATGGGTGGGGGGGGAGGGTGCGGAGAAAAATAGGGTCTTGTCAGACAAGAGGGTAGATGATAAAAATGTCATACTCTTTCTGAGCAACAGCAAAGAAAGCAGTGCAACATCCCATCTTTCAAAAGGCAACAATTTGTCATCTTAAAGGACTGAGATAAAACTATATTCAATACTCTGTGATAAACGATAATGGTATATGAAGAATATATATATATATACATAAACACACATATATGTATGTGTATAATGGAATCACTTTGCTATACAGCAGAAATTAACACAGCATTGTAAATCAACTATACTTCAATTTTTTTTTAAAGGACTGAGATAAATGTACTGAAATGAATGTATGTATAAAATGAGACAACTTTGCACATTTGGGTGTGAATATTTTAAAACATTCCAAATTGTATGAGAGTCTAGATTACAATCATCCAGCTAAGTATTTCTTTCATTTATTCTTATTTTTCTTGAATAAAAGAAATGCTTTCTCACATTTTTCAAATTGCAGATTAACTTTCCTTCATGGAAATTTTAGACACGAGGCTACGTACAACGGCAGTCAGGTTCCAATATCCAGAAGCTGCTTTGCAGTATAAATACATGCAGAAGCCCAGTGACACCGCTAATTTCACGTGTGCTCAATCACTCTACGTGTCATATCTCTTGTGTTAGATAAATAGGAGCACAGTCTTGAGCTCGGTTGCTGATAAGCAGGCACAGACACAATAAAATCCACATGTGCATCTCCTAAATCGAATGCTGTAGAGTCAGAGGTCATTCAAGTTGTGGTGTAATGCAGGCTTTTTATCACCTTAAACAGCATCTACAGAGGATTTCTCAGTCTGAGCTGTGAAGAAGCACAGCTGTTTACCCGAGGAAGAGAGTATGTCACTTACGAATGAGGCAGCAAGTCCACGCAGGCTATGCCCATCCAGAAACATCACAGGAGTCATTTATTTTGTGTCTCTGCTAGTTTTTAAGCTAGGTTGGCACATTTTGTCTTAAATACCACTATTCAGGGGTGATTTCACAAATGTTAACAGAGGATGAAAAAGTCCAAACTGAGTCTGCTTTGTGGCTTTTTGCATGTAGCACATTTAACTATTCTGTTCCAATTTTGCTTCCTCCTCAATCTATGTGTCTTATAATTACACTAGTGGGGCTAAAACGAAGGAAACAGAGTTTCAGATCTCTTCAGACTAAAGGGAAAAAAGGACTCATTATCACACCATTCATCCTTGCCTTTCCAGCAATGGCTGTGGCCGTGTTTGTCCTGAAAATCGACTCTGTAAGTGGGAGGGCAGTGCACTGGTCCACTGGCTGCCCCTCCAACCTCTTAATTGACTTATATGCACACGTTGTTTAGGTCAGAGATTTAAGTCACATCAGAAAGCGAGAACAGGAAACAGGCATTTTTGTGTATTTTGTGGCAGTGTTAGCACAAAGTTCTGCCACAAACTAAGTAACCTTGCTGGGGCAGACTAACCAATAAAAGAGGTTGAGGTAGAAAGATAAACAGAAGGTGTTTGTTCAAACGTATTAAAAGGCTTTTAAGGGACCACCCCTGCTTACAATCTTGTTTTAAAATATACAATGTGTTTAGGGTCAACCCCTTAATTTTACAGACCTACTTATTTTTAGTAACAAATGCCTCTTTTCAAAGCAAATACTGCTTTTAATTTATGAGGGGCTAGTTTATTTAATGTGAATATACTCATTACTCTGTTAAAATACAGTAAAAATCCATCCAAATCAATGACATGAACTAAACCAGTTTGTCTGTACAGTATCATAAGACTTTGGGGAGAAGGCCTGTGTACCTGTTGTTATTAAACCTTCCCTGAAAATGATATTAATTTAAAAAAAAAAAGAAAACAGAGATGAGGAAAGGAAGTTCACTACTATTTGAAACAAGATGTCTAAATCTGGTTAAGGCAGAATTTTCACCTACATCTAAGTCATTCTAGGTGCTTTCTAAATTTGCTTTCCCCTTCCCACTCATCACCCCTCTGGCCCCTTCTTAGGCCAAGGAAAGAATAGACTTTGCATCAATTCAACGAATCTTACCATGTCTATATAGTACGTTCCATCTACCTAGTGCTGCCTTTAATTACTAATAAGCTAGACCTAAAGAAAACAAAGGATGTCATTTTTCTTAACTTTACTCATTTTTTTCCTTCTTTCTCCTTTCTGTCAAAATATAATTTTAACAGGAAATAATCACTGGACTCACTGCATGTGAGCTGTAGGAATGATTCAAAGAGAGTCCAAACAATAAAGTTTTGGCTAAATAATATTGATTATGCAAGGCATGGAATAGTACATAATGAGGCAAGAGATGATTTAGTACTCACAATGTCTGAAGGGCTTCTTGTGCCCCACATCTGTATTTAGGGCCACCCAGGCCTGAATTGAAGTGAGTGTGGCTGCAATTGATAAAGGCTACCATCGCATCGAGAAATGTGCTGGCACTAGGGGTGCTTGGTTCTAGGCTTCTGTCACCCCATTAGGCTGTGAATTTCTGAGGATTAGGCAATCTGCCCACTTCACATTTGTACATCTGCAGCCTGACACTGGACCTGCAACACTGGACAGGCTTGAACAGTTTTTCTTTTCTTTAAGATCATAAACAAATTACTGAATTGATGGCAACCGATGTTAACGCAAGTATATGCGAGTCACATTAAGTGATAGGTTCTCAGTCTGAAATAGTTTGAAAATACAAAAATTGCATTGTCTGCACCAGTATCATAGTCAGAAAGAATGGAATATAAATATCTCAAGTGCTCTTGTACTCTCTGTATCACTGCTATCTATAAAAAACTTAGAAAACATTATTTTTCATATAAAAGGAAGTCTTGAGTCGTACAATTTTAGACATTCAGGCTTAGAAATATGTCAGATGGACCCCCACAATAATCTTCCAACAGATATGTAGATTCATTCATCTGAATTTAGTGCCCATTTAACTTCCACTCCTTTTCAGAGCAACCAATTCCAGTTATACAGTTAAGTCCTCTTCATGTTAGTTTTTTCTTTTCTTTCTTCCCCCCCCCTTTTTTTTTTTCTTCTCCTTTTTAGCACCACACCATGGCATATGAAGGTTTCCAGGCTAAAGTTCAAATTGGAGTTATAGCTGCCGGCCTACACCACAACCATAGCAATCCAGGATCCAAGCTGCATCTGCGACCTACACCACAGCTCACTGCAACGCCAGATCCCCTAGCTACTGAGCGGGGCCAGGGATTAAACCCATGTTCTCATGAATACTAGTTAGATTTGTTTCCACTGTGCCACAAAGGGAATTCCCTATGTTAGTTTTTTAAAGCTATTTCTTTAGGTCTAAATTTGAATTCTAATCTCTGGGACCTTACAGAGCTTCACCCATGAAAGCCCATTTCCCTCCCAATGCCCTTTAAAAGCTTGTGTTTCATAGGATCCCGTATCTCACCCTTTTCTTGTTCAGCATGCTCTCTGTTGCTGTCTTCATCAAGGTTCATGGATTCAGCTATTTTATATAAGATGATGTAACTTTTCTCACTTCTTAGATGTTCTGACAATGACCAAATCCTATGTCTACTGCTTATTCAACTTCATGAGGATGCGAAGAAACCTCATATCTTCTCTTACTGAACATCGAGCTCGTCACATTATCCTTCAACCTGCTTTCCCCCTACATTTCTTATCTATGTTAAAAAGTCATCACTGTGTTATATTTTTAATATTTTGTATTTCAGTGAAATATTAATACTTACAGTTAAAAATAAACTCTGGCATAAGGGCTTATTATTTAGAGTAGATTTTGCCACATAGTTTATTTTTATTTTTTTTGGAATTGTATGCCAAACTTAAACCTATAATAGATACATTTATAGATATATATGCACATATATGAAAATACATATGGTTATATGTATGTGTATATATATATACACACATAATCATATAGTATACCCATTATTTATATAAAATATATGAGTGAGCCTTCTTGTAACAGCCTTCCACAGATTTAATAATAGCAATAACAATAATAAAAGGTATAAAGATTTGTGGTTTCCTTTACAATGGAAATTATGCCTTTCAGGAAATTTTATCCTTAAATATAGTAATTTACTAAAGGTGATAAAACTTTCTTTAATGGTAAATTTGAAATTTGTTATCCTAACAATTTTACTGCAATTTCCCCAACACCTATGTCAAAATGTAATGGAAACTTCAAAGTAAAATTGCTGTATAGCAACCGCTGATAAAATAATTCATTCAGTTTTATTAATGGACATTAAATCCATTAGGTGAAAAGTGGTAGGGGCAGCATATATCACAGGATTGAAGTATCACCACAGAGATTTTTGCTAACTGCACAAGGGAAAATTTACTTTTACGAGGATAGACCAGTCAGTTACCACTTGAACTCAGTAATTCAACTTAGTGTTGTCAGTAGGTGGAAACTAAAAGTGGGGAGACAATTGTGCAATACAATATACAGTAACACCCATGAAGCATTCGTGCCAACTATGCTTGCCTTGAACTTGATCAATACTTAAGTTTAGACCCAACTTTAAATCTACATAAAAAAAAATCCTTAGGATACACATGTGAAATAATGAAGCGGGTAAATTATCTTTAACTTACTTGTCTCAGAAATGTAGAAAAAGAGCACTAAAGCAAATATAGCATAACATTAACAATTACTCAATGTATTATGAAAAAATATTCAAGAAAGTTTAAAGGATGGTGGATGAAGACAGCAGTCTAAAGCTTTCTCTATAATGTGCACTAGAAACTCATGCAATGAAGTTTTTCTTTCTCTGGCGATATGAGTAAAATTGCTAATATTTTTATAGCACAAAATTCATATTTACCACCATTCAACCCATATATCTTTAAATCGTTCATTATACTACAATAGGCAGTGTTACTTTGTGGAAGTGTAGAGGCCTAAGAGAAAAGCCTGCTGTTTAAACTCAGTTTCATTTATTTATATTTGTTATTTCAGTTGAGTGTGAAATTCACAGCTCAGAACATCTGAGTTTTCATTTTCATCCTTCCCTTCTGTCATATTCAGTTATGTAAGTATACCTTAAGAATTATAGCTTCTTCCTTTGGCCCTACTGTAAAGTGTCAAGCCAGTTTCTTTATGGATTTGCATTATCACTGTGCTGGTCTTTGACATTAATTGACATTTTGAAGATGACCATTAATAAAAGATTAGGGAAAAGCAAATGAATATAAACTACTATCAATATGAGAATTGTGTTCTACAAATTGGATCAATTCTCATTGATTCTTTCCCACTAATCAAGAGGAATGCAGGGAATGGGTACTTTAAATGGAGTACTGAGAACATTTAATTAGAAACCCAGGCAATGAATTACAAAATTAAGTACAAAAGTATGTCTGTGAAGCTTTAAATTTGTGTCACAATTCTACAGGATCAAATTAAAGTTAAATCCAAACTTCTGCTTTAATCATGTAGATTAAAATAATTATGGAAGGTACATTATGCTTTTCTCCATTATTTGGAGATAATGGGGATAAATAAGTTATGTTTATAGAAATGGAGAGAAAAAAAGATATCAGTGGATGCTTTTAGGAAGTATCTACTTAAATTCGGGGAAGGAAGCAAATTAAAAAAGTTCATTCACAATGAGGAATGAATGACTTTCCAGAAATCTATATGCTATAGAATATTAGCTATAAAATGCATCAGCTTCTAAAACTGTGCTACAAAATGTTGAATGAAACCTAATTTTTAAAGCAGCAACATGGTAACAGAGAGAAAACAATCTGTTACAACCACTTCAGATTTTGCTGTTTTAAAGAAAATCAAGGTTGCTTCCTTATATTTCTTAACAAAGATTAAGGAATCATGATTGTAATGATCTATGTGGATAATGATTTAATGGTTGTTAGAAATGTGTTTCGATAAAATAAACCAAAATGTTAAAAATTAATGTAAAATAGGTATTCAAATGAAATTTTTAGGGAATGAATGGTTCTTCCTAAACTTGAAGACTTTATCATCCAACACTGCTGAAAAGAAAACAAAATTCAGAGTGGTTTGGTGTTTGACTAAACTAAAATAGTCTCCATGATAAATTAGGTAACTGTAACCATGACTTGAGATGCTGGGATTGTAGTAAATGAAAAAGTGGATTTCATACATGATCTCAAGTTAAATGTTAGAGCTTTTTCTCATTTTCTGGTTTACGTGATTAGATAACTGAGTGAATATGTGAAAAAAACAGAAGTAAAAACTGTACTGATTATAATCACTAATGACATTTACACAATGCTTTAGTTTATTTAATATGAATGATACCATTTTACATGTGTTTATATTTTCTTATGTAATTTTTACAGCTGTATCAAGATCATAGATCATGATCATGATCCACATAATCAGTGTTCCCATTTCAGAGATGTTGAAACTAAAGCTCAGAGAATTCCTTTGGAGTCTGTCATGGAAGGAGTAAACAGTGGATTTGGATTTGGATTCCAAAGGACTTCTGATTCCAAAGCACCACCTCTTTTCACTGTCTTCCATTTCACTATACTCTCTTAACACATCATCTAAATCTAGGAACTGGATGGAATTCCAATAGTAAATAGGCAACGGGACACCAGGTTTGTTATTCTTTTCTAATTGCTAAACAATAAGATTGGGTAATTTCACAAATCTATGTCGGAACTCCATTTGGATAGGGCTTCTTTGCTGTCTTTTATGGATAAGATAAAATAAGTTAGTTTATAAGGTAGTTGATTGTGCTTAAGCTAGAAATACACAATTAACATATTGTTAAAATAGGACTTATTATTAAAATGAGACTTTGCCCACATATTTTTAAATATGTTGATATGGGGACTGAACTACTGACCAAACAAAATCAAGATAAATTCAGATTCTTTTTTTTTCTTTTTTTCAATTTTTCTTTTTTGGCTGCCCCATGGCATATGGAGTACTCAGGCCAGGGATCAGATCTGTGCTGCAATTGTGACCTACACTGCAGCTAGGGTGATGCAGGAAACTTAACCCACTGTGCGGGGCCAGGGATCGAACCTGTGTCCCAATCCACAGTGCCACAGTGAGAATTCCACAGATCCTTTTCTTCTTTTTGAAAATTAAGTTTTTTTTGTGTTTTCTTTAACTACAAACATTTATGTTTTGGTATAAGTTTAAGAGCAATTAAAACAGGGTCATGGCTTACTCACTGTATTATGCCTAGCCCTAGCACAGTGCCAAGAGCAGAGCAGGTAATCAATAATTTTTGCTGAATGATTGAACAAAACACTGTGGCATAGTTTTGCTGGAGTCAAGATTTAAGACGAATGAATGAATGAATATCAATTATTTTCTTTCTTAGGATTTTGTTATACACTTATCTACCCAAAATTATGATCACTGTAAATCTAAATCAAAACTGCATTATGGTAAATTACTATTGCTGATAGAATATATCTTTCTCCCTCTCCCATTATCCACGTAAATACATACTCTAGGAAAAGAATCTTCTTTAACTTAAAATCAGTTGAGTGTTTTACTGGTGAAAACTGTTCTGCTTGCATGTTAAAAAGGGATAATTTACGAATATCAACCTATGACAATTTGGATATAAAGTATAATAAATAATGGTAATTCTCAAAACCAAAAGAAGATGTAATATAAATAAACAAGAAAGTTATTTAAATATCCTCAGGTAGGTAAACTGTATTTTTGTTTCTATGAACTCCTGAATTGAGTGATTTCAGATATAGATAGATAGATAGATAGATAGATAGATAGATATAAACATGGATACATCCTGATTTGAACAAATGAAAAGAATTTTTCTGGGAGGCTGTTCTTGAAACTGAAGTAATATAATACAAATTTGGAGTTAATATTTGGTTTGCCAATGCCACATTCTATTTCTGAATTTGCAAAAATGTTAATTTTGCAAAAAAAGGAAAAATAACTACATGAAAATTCTCAATTTTGCATGAGCTAATTTGTAGTGTATCCAGTTACATCAGACCAATGAAATCTGATTAAATAAGAGAGACCTAATCCATATTTAAGCAAAAACATAAAAAACAAAGATATATATCTCTTTATATATCTATACCTACCTATAAAATTTCTATTAACATAAAATATACTATGAGGAAGGTAAATGCATTACTGGATAAGCCTGGCAACTCAAAAGAATACAAATGTCACCAGAAGATGCTTTTAATTCATTTAAATTCAACTTAATTTGACAAAACAAGACGAAGTGCCCTCTGTATGGAAATCATTCTACTGATGGAGAAATGCTCATAATTTTAAAACCATTTGTTGCCAGATCTCTTCTAGTGGAAACAGTGACAAAGTAGAGCTCTTAAAGTAATTGGGACAATGATGCTTCATCATGACAGCATGTTTTTTTTTTTTGATGCCTGGATGTTTGGTCTAAGAAAGTCATGGAGGTTTTCATGGAAATAATAAGTGATGGCTATTCCTTTATATAATGAGGAACTAAGCCAATAGTCCAGTTAAATTCGGCATTTATTCAAAATGCTCAGATCAAATCCTCAATTACCTCCCATGTGATAGATACCTTGGTGGGATGGAACTTAATCTGTAGAGATTTGCTCCCTTGAACTTTATCTGTGAGAGTTAATTTCCGGTCCATTTTACCAGTATTTCTGGCTCTTTCCGTCTGTTGACTTTTTTGTTATTCTCTCCACCCACTTTGCCCTGGTATTCAAGGGCTTTTCTTCTATTGTGCTTAGCATCTGCTACTGTTCCACTCCCTTCCAGTCTAAGCATAAGGTAACTTCAACACAGGCTAATTAAATGGTGCTTGAAGTTAGTTAACAGGTGGTGGCCCCAGCTGCCCCAGTTGTAGAACAAACACATCTCACATTTTAAGGGCAGAAATGGCACAATAGCAATACCTGCATTAATGGAGTACTTCTATAGCATTAAAATTATGCTGAAGGACCAAAAATAAATAGGATCATTCATTTTGGAATCACTACAATTAAGTATGCATTATTATTTAATCAGATATTCAATACAGTATAATGTTTAGGCACCACTAGACTGTAATCTTTGACAAGTTATTTTATCTTTTCATTGTTTTGCCTCAGTTTCTTCATCTGTAAAATGTGGAATAATAGTACTGATTTAACAGGAGTGTTATGAGGACTAAATAGCAAATATGTGTAATGATTTTATTATAGTCCGAGACATCTAATAAGTCAGTAAATGTTAGTTATTATTACAATTCATCTAAATTAGAAATCAATTTTAAAAGGATAATTTAATAGTTCTTAAAAAAACCTACATGCTTGCCTCTTGAAATGAGAAAAGATATTTATTCTGTTTCCATTTTAATGTCCCTAAAATGTTTGAGTTTATATAGGAGAAAAGGTGAATAAGGCATTAGCTAAAATTCAAGAGAAAAATAGATTTTGAAAATTTCATTTTTTTTCTAGTCATCATGTCTCCCCATTGAATTTCTTCAGCATCTATTCACACAGAATTCCCCACCAGATCATTCAGGAAGTATTTCCACATAGATAGCATTTCATTGGAATGGCAGACACCTTGAACTGTAGACTTTATATTTAGTTTGCCTAATTGCCTGTTTGCTTTGTGTTGACAAGGATGGATTCACTCAATTTTGTTTCTTGAGGAAAAAACAACACTTGATATTAAAATTATTGCACAATTTTCTCAGTCTTTGGGGAATTATTATTTTTTTCCTTGCCTACTGTTGTTTTAGCTCCTGCCCTTCTTTTGCCATCTCCTGAAGAGAGGTAGAAGTTCCCCCTTGGAAGGAGGTGGGGAGAGTCTGAAACATCTGCAAGTCGGCCTGAGGTCACATGAGAACCGCCAGGTCCTCCCCAGCCGGCCCTCTCTCAAATGTTCTGCCAGTCATGGCTGCCATCCATCTGCAACCATTATGGGCATCTCTAAGACAGCATTCACTCAGCTGCTAAAGGGACAAATTTCTTCCATAGTCTCTTCATTGTCTGCTTTTTCTAACCACAGTCACGGTTTTGCACTCTTCATTCTAATTGTGCTTTTGATGATTGGGGTCATTTTATGCCTTCAGCTTCCCCAAAGGTCACAGGGATTAGCTGTGTCCAATTGAGGCCCAGAGAGAGCCAAGGAGGTTTACTCCCATTCATCCTCCTCCATTGATTTCCACTCAGTGTGAGAGTGGCAATAGTGGTTACTTTTCATCTTTTTTTTTTTTTTTAACTCTTGATATTTTCCTTGCATCCCTCTCCCATTTCTCCTTAGAGAAGGCTGTTTGTAGCCATCACTGTGGCACAAGAGGTTTCACTGAAGCAAATCCACACTGAAAGCCAGGAAGGTACAACAGACACTGCTGATCAAATCAGCTTGCACGTGATTCTTCCTTTACTGTTTCAGTTTACTTAGCTCACAGCCATTCAGCACCTCCACTTTATAAAGTCAAGCTGCCTTTGAAAACAGCATTCTCTTTCTTTGTTATGTGACACTGAGTGTAATCAATTACACACATATTACATATATTCTATGACTACAATTATATACACTGTAATAACATATCTGCCCATTATGTATATTTTTCTCTGTTTTGCTTTGAGGATTCTTACCTTTGTGTTTTTTTATGAACCACTACAGTATTCAGGGTATTCTGGTTTGCATTCATTTTTTAATGGGAAACTCTGCCAGCTTTGATTCTCACAAGTACTTTCATAGTGAGAAATGTTTCACTTGCTAATGTTATCCCAAAAGAAAGAGATTTCTTATTGTAAATTAATGGAAATTCTTGAAACCTCAGACAATAAAAGTAACTATTTTTAAGGAATGTGTAGATGTGTATGCATGCACAGAGAGTGAGGGTCCTGAACAATAAACACCCCAAATAACCCCAAATACCTCAACAGACATTGGGCCATTTATATCATTATTTATATTCAAGTTATAGTGGGGACAGTTGACTAAGTAAAAAAAAATTCTGGGCAACCACGCTCTTGGCTCATGAAAAGTCCATTCATTTCCAATGGTCAGTAGTTTAAAACACAGTTAGGAGGCAGTCTTCACATTTTTCTTCTTACTAGGTTCAAATGACTTGTAACTTTTCAGTTGGTGAGATTGTCTTCTAGGCTCAGAAGAAAGATGTGATGATTTCTGATCTTGTTCAGTAAGTAATATGTCTTCATACACGGAAACGCTTTTCAGAAACTATACTAAACATTCAAACTTAAAGTTGAAGATGCTGCACCAATTAATTTCCATCTTTTGCAGTCCCTGTTTTATAATTCACAGTGTATTTATTTGTACATGTGGCAATATGCATTTGTAGATTTAGGGGCCTCTGCAGTACTGCCTCATTTAAAATTTTCAAGCTTTATTCTTAAAATTTTCCATAAATATTTAGAGTGGAGACAGCTGAAATGATAACAAATATAAGATTTTTGTTTCCAGTGATGCAGCTCCATGTGGATACTTTTGATCAGCACAAGTATGGGAAATGGATGTGAAGTTGGCACTTGAAAATGTCCTGAGGCTTCAACAGAAACTTTAAAACCATACTAGGGAGAGTCAAAAATAGCCCTAAGATTAACAATTTATTTATTTATTTTACTATTTTATTTTTTATTTTTTTGCTTTTTAGGACCACACCCGCGGCATATGGAGGTTCCCAGGCTAGGGGTCGAATCGGAGCTACAGCTGCCAGCCTACGCCACAGCCACAGCAATGCCAGATCTTTAACCCACAGAGCAAGGCCAGGGATCGAACCCGCAACCTCATGTCTCCTAGTCAGATTCATTAACTGCTGTGCCACGATGGGAACTCCAAGATTAACAATTTATATTTAACAGGTTAATGGCCAGTCTTGCATTAGCAGTAAATTAATGTAAGTAAGTCAAATATCTAAGAATATGTACCTTCAGTCTTAGATTTTATTTTTTGAGTAGGTAAGACTAAACTATTGACATTAATGCTAAAATTTTATTTTCAAAATGTGAATTTCAGTGCTTAAGTATGATTATAGGAATTACCTGACAGCCTAATACCTAGTAACCAAACTTGCCAGTAAATATAAATCTTCCAGTGGTTATAAATTGCTTACTTATAATTCTGTAGTTCCCAGGGGGAAAAAGTATTTTAATTGTACATTATTTTGCCAAAGACAAATAGATATAAAACAACATAGTGAATGAGAAAACACACACAATGGAAAGAGGGCCAAAGTAGTTACACAAATGTGATTGACTAATCATTATAAAAATAATAATATGTGGCATATTGTACACCACAATTAGAGAATAAAGATATTAATGTCAACCTTTTCATCAATCACATGTATACGTTATTAGGCTGTTACAATATTAAGTCTTTTTGAAAAAAATATTGTATTCAGAAGGCTATTAAGTCATAACCAAAGTGATCCTGAACCCCACTATAAGAATATAAAGATCTACTGCCTTTGCTTGAAAAGTTGGAGAAGTTTGGAAGCTCTAATTATGTATTCAATAGATATTTTAAAATACAACATTTTTTTTTTTTTCCAGGCTCAACAGAGGCATGTGGAAGTTCACGGACCAGGGATTGAACCTACACCACAGCAGTGACAACATGAGAGCCTTAACCCTCTAGGCCACCAGGGAACTCTTTAAATTCAACTTTTTATTTTGAGATAGTTGTATGTTCATATTCAGTTTTAAGAAATAATGTGGGAAGATCTATTATGCCTTTTACATCGTTCCCCCCAATGACAATATCTTGCAAACACCACAAAAAGGATATCAA
Organism: Catagonus wagneri; assembly: GCA_004024745.2. Classification (NCBI taxonomy): domain Eukaryota; kingdom Metazoa; phylum Chordata; class Mammalia; order Artiodactyla; family Tayassuidae; genus Catagonus; species Catagonus wagneri. The sequence goes on along the minus strand of PVHT021183696.1, from coordinate 22,346,491 downwards.
CAATGATTTAAAAAAGATAACAGGCATTTCCATCGCTGTAAGAGTTCTTCATGGTGCCCTTTGATAGCTACATCTACTTTCTTCCTACCCACCCCTCCTTATCCTCTGGCAATCACTAATCTATCCTCCTATCTATAATTTCATCTTTTTGAAAATGTTCTATAAATGGCATTATCTGGTACATAACTTTTTGAGTGAATTTAAAAAAAAAAGATAATTGTCTAAAGACTGATCCATGTTGATGCCTCTATCAAGAGTTCATTCCTTGGCAGGTCCCATTGTGGTGCAGCGGAAACGAATCTGACTAGTATCCATGAGGATGCAGGTTTGATCCCTAGCCTCACTTAATGGGTCAGAGATCTGGCATTGCCACAAGCTGTGCTGTAGGTCACAGATGCAGCTCAGAGCCTGCATTGCTGTAGCTGTGGTGTAGGCCAGCAGCTGCAGCTCTGATTGGACCCCTAGCCTGGGAACTTTCATATGCTGCCCTAAAAAGCAAAACAAAAAAAAAAGGAGCTCATTTCTTTTCATTGCTTTGTAGCATTCCACAGTTTCTTTAACCATTTACCAATGGTTATTTCTAGTTGTTTTTTTTCTTGGTTGCTTCCAGTTTTTGCCTGTTTTGAATGAAGATGCTATAAATATTTGTGTATAGGCTTCATAATGAAACATAACTTTCATTTCTCTGGAATAAATGCCCAAGAGCTCAGTTGCTGGGGTATATGGTAATTGATATCTAGTATTTTTTAAGAAACTGACATTTTTTTTCCAGAGTCAGCTGCACAGTCCAAACAGCCAATCGGTCTTAAAAGGCATATGTGTATTCATACAGAAGAAATGTCTCTGTGGCGTTTGAGTGACGTTTAAGTTAAATCTCTGGAGCTCTTTCTTTTCCTCCCTCTCCCCGCCCCCTCCACTCATCCCCTCCTTTTCATTTCTCTCTCCTTTTCCCTTCCTTCCCCTCTAGTTTTTTTCATTTTTTTCTTTCCTCCCTCCTTCCCTTCTTTTTCTCCTTTCTTCCTTCTTATGTATGTATGAAATCGCAACAGAAGAAATGACTATGTGAACCTAATCTGAGAACAAGAAAGGTAATATTACAGCTTTGCAGGTCCTTTAAAAGCATCAAAACTTTGTTTTATTAGTTTTACAGGCCATTTGACATTTAATAATATCATTCTATTCTTAAAATAAAAATACATAATGGATATCAAGAACATAGAAAATGCAGAATAATCTTTTTGGTTACATCTTTCTAGTGACTGTGACATACTAAAAGCCAAAAATAATAGTCCCTTTAGTATAAAAAAAAATCACAAGACAGAAATTTGTTATGTTGTCACTATGAATAGCAATCTAGTCTCTAAGAAAAAAATTAATATCTAAGGTTATTATGCAGTTTAGAATAAAGCATGTTTCGAATCATTAAATCCAACCAAAAGATTTGCATTCTAGGCTAGTGTATAACGTACGAAAAAGTCTAAACAAAACAATATATAAAACTATGGCCTACAAAAATCTTGTACCTTTGGTACATTCTAGATATTTTCACTATGAACATATACTATGAAAAATGGTGTCATTATATCAATTTACTAAAAATGATCAAGTTGGTTTAGTTTATTCTGTGAAACCATAACAACCAGTTCTTTATATTTTAAAAATCAATTATTAAAATACACAGAAAAAGTTACATTGACCAGGAGAGTAATAATAATCTCAGATAATTCACCATAAAAGTAAATATAAGAGGAATAAATAAAAATAAATAAAACTAGATTAATAATGAGTTCCCATTGTGGCTCAGTGGTTAATGAATCTGACTAGGAACCATGAGGTTGTGGGTTCCATCCCTGGCCTTGCTCAGTGGGTTAAGGATTCCGCACTGCTGTGGCTGTGGCGTAGGCTGGTGGCTACAGCTCTGATTAGATCCCTAGCCTGGGAGCCTCCATATGCCACGAGTGCAGCCCTAGAAAAGGCCAAAAGACAAAAAAAAAAAAAAAAAACACCAGATTAATAAATCATTTATAATCTCAAACTTTTACCCTATGGAAGCAAATAGAGTTGAATCAAGATTGCTGATTCCTGAAATATATTCCATATATATTATATATACATATACATAATTTATTTGATCCCATAAACACTGTATTATCTTAATTTTTTAAAATATGAAAACCAAGGAATGTAGAATTACTTATCACACTAACTCTAGTCATTTGAAGAGTAATATATCTACCATATTGAAAAATCTTGTTCTAAGACTTTATGACAAACCTATGTCAATTAATAAATGGATTGTCAAGCTGCTACCATAAAAGATGATGTAAGAAAAAAATGATGCCCAACTGACCTGATCAATTTCTGTGAAAGAGACTGAAAGAATACTGATGGGGTCAGACAGTGAATTGTCCTGAATTTAAACCACAACCTTTTATTCAATAAACTCTGACAGCTTAGGAGATAAAGTTCAGGTCACACTGGCATTAGTTCTCTAACAGTGAAATAAAGCACAGTAAAATGAAATGAAATGAAATAAAATGATCATCCTCCTCATGTTCTTTGAATGAAATGGACAGTTACTAAGATAAATATATATGAATAATTCTATTAGAGATGATGAAATTAAAGATCATTTAATTGGTAAGATATCATATTTGGTGTGTTGTGTTCAGTTCCCTAAACCTTTGAGAATACTTCAAAAGGGCAAATTCATATTAAAGTAAGAAGAAAAAGACTAGTTAAATAACTTGCCTTAGAAATTTTTATAGGGTATTTCTACATATAAAATAGTAAATATTTATTATAAATACCAACATGAATACAAAGGCAATAATTTCACAGAATTCAACACTGTCCTCACTCCCACTTCTTATACCCATCGGCCATCAGTCACTTCAAGAGTGGCCTGTGAAAGGATGTTTAGGGCCTCAGGGTAGAACCCAGAGGAAAAGAGATGGAGAAGAATAAACCACCGAAAACTTTAAAAAAAAAGGAAATGGTCCATAAAAATTGAGCCTGTTCACACTATGAATTGTATTGATTTTGTGTCATTTTGGGGAACATAATTGCAGAAAAAATGTTTGTTATTATATATTCATAGAGCTAAATATAGCATGTCAGATATAGGAACTCAGTGTATGTATCTACGTACACACACATACCTCTGTGTGTATGCGTATACATCCTGATCTTATATGAAGTATGCAGATATATCCTGATCGTATATGAAGTATGTATATATCTTCACAGCAGAAAATATGATTATAAGATTAGTTTTTCACTTTTTGCTTGCTATTCAGTGTTATATAAAATTAAAAGTATGTTAGTTTATAGATTTATAATCAAAATTGGAGACAAATCTCAAAAAAAATCCAAAATTGGAGATAGAAAAAAATATCAAGGGTACTAGAAGAAATAAAGAAAGGTTTTGGAAGAAACAGATAAAAACGCCCAGTATCAAGTATCTAAAAAAGTTAACTTGGTGCATTCTGACTATTTAATGAGAAAGAAAGGAATAAGAGGCCTGGAATTCAGGAATAAGATAGGAAGTAGTGGATATTTTTTTCGCAATATTGCTTTCATTACATGTTCACATAATGTAATAGATATTTCTAAAATGTAGGAAGAAATACAGGGATTTGAAAAGAAATGCGAATGAATACTCACATATCCACACACACACACAAAACAACATGAGAGAATCCTTGATTACAAACTAGATAGCTTCATAATAGAAATATTCTGGAAATAGTTTTGAAATAGCAAGTAAAAATAACGCTGAATATTATTTTCATTTAAACTCTAATTTCTTCATTTTTAGTGGTGGTATCTCTCTACCACCCATCAGTAACATAAACTGAATGCAGTTGACAGGTAATCACTGGCTCGGCTATGGTTTAAAAGCTGATTTGACACTATCTTGAATTCCCAGTTATGCCTGCATGAGAGATACACTTTGCCAATCAAAAGGTTCAGAAGATACACTGGGTTTGGTAAAGTCAAGATGCGTTGCTCCTGAAACTGTTTATGTTGTGTTCATTAAAAAAGAAACAAATTGAGCAGGTAATTTTTCTTTTCAGAAAATGAGTCCTTTTCAAGAGATCAAAGAGGATGAAAATAAGGTATTCAATAATATATTTAGGTCATGTTCATGAGGCAGCTATATTCCATACACAGCTGTCATCCTAGGCTGAAATTAGTTGCTTAGCATTTGAGTTAAATAATCCCATACTTCAAATGACTTTAGGAAATTGGATCTTAGAGAGGCCAGCCAGAACCATTCAATTAAGTGGTCCTTGAACAGAAAAGTGCTTTCCTTTGAATGGAGAAAAAAAAAAAGAGTTTGATCACATTTAAGCTAATCTATCATTTATCATACCCAGTGGGTAACACAGTTAATGACTTTATTGATTTTTTTTTTTTTGGTGCTTAGTTTTATATACAACATTTAACCAATGTGAAACTGAGATTTGTTTTCCATTTGTTATTGATGCTCTTAAATTATCTTTATCTTTGTATGGGTTGATTTCAAAAGGGAATTTCAAAAGGGCTTTAGGTAGTGTCATTTTCTTACAATGTATTTTAATTTTCAGAACTTTTTTTTTTTAACCTCAGCTATTTTTCAAGTCTATAGCTATCTTCAGAGTTCCCTTTACTTTTACTAGGAAGAAAAAAGAAGCAACACTGAAACTTGGCCAACAGTGTTGATTATGGACCTTTCAGAAATTGCTTTTTTCTTGTTTCTCCTTCTTTTTCACCTGCCTCTGTCATATTCCCACAGGTCATTTATGTGGGTCACTGTAATTATTCTTTGATTCCTAACTTTTTTCTGAGGGTAGATCACATGGGCCATTTCCAAAGAGGTGTCTTTAGGAAAAGACAAAGAAAGGAATGGAAACATAATAGCTATGCAGAAACTGCAAATGTGGTTAAATAGCATCACAGAGGTGAAGAGGATTCACAGTTGTAACAAATAGCCATTTAAAAATTAAATGACAAAAAAGCAGCAACTAGATGTAAGCAGGGCAATGTCTAAAATAGCACGACTTGAGAACAAACCAAACAAAAATGACTTAGGCATTACATGAGAAGCAGGCAGAGCTGGTTCCTTCCTCTCATTGCCGTATCATTGGTATCATTGGTATCATTCTTTACACTTATATATAAGTGATAGGGATGGAATAGGCACAGGTGGCTGTAGAAGTCCCAATAAAGGATCATAAATAGAGAGGGAAATCTAGGGGACTTTGAGAGATCACTGGAAGTTAATAAATTGCTCAAAAAAGCCATTAGAACAAGGCAGGCTTGCTTGGCAAGGAGAGGTGGGAGAACTGCCTCAGGTGGTTGGGTGGGGGATGGGATGAGGCCTGCATTCACATTCAGACCAAGAGCAAGAGTTTGAGAACCACCCTTCTGCTGATTTGAATACATATGTACCAATACCAAGGAGGAGCTATTGCTCCCATAAAGGAAGAGGTGGTCTTTTCCGACCCCCCACTCCCCATGGAGGATAAAACTGTAGCCCACCAGATCCTCAGGGCAAGGCCTCCTTGCCTGCCTGCTTGCATCCCTATCCTAGTAAATCTGTTTCTTGCTCATCATTTTGTCTCTCGCTGAATTCCTTCTGCGTGGCATGGAGCCATGAAGAACCTAAACTTCAGTAAGACCAGACTTAGGGTGAGTGATTATAATTTAAAAACGTGGGTTCAAGTCCCAGTCTGGGTTTAGGCTGGGTTCAAGTCCTAGCACTTGGGTTCAAGTCCCAATCTGTGTTCTGGCTAGCTTCAAGCTGTTAGTGCTGTCAGTTTCACAAGCATACTTAAGCAAATATATATATATATGCAAGGCTGCATAAGCTAATACATTGTTGCTATTATCATTTAAAACAGATTGTTACTTGTTATATCAATTAAGAATAAGAAAAGTAAAGGATTTTTTTTTGCCACACTAACTCTAAAAAAAAGTTTTTATTTTACTTTTACTCATTCCTTCTCCAGCACTCTTATTTTCTTCACACAGATCAGAGTTTCTATATAATTTTCCTTCTTTCTGAAAAACTTCTTACAAGGCATAATCTACTGGTAATAAACATATTCAATTTGTGTTTGTCTAAGAAAGTACTTCTTATTCTCTTTCACTTTTGAAAATTGCAACAGAATTCCAGGTGGTTGTTGTTGTTGTTTTCCTCTCAAATATTTCACTTTAAATATTTCACTCCATTGCCTTCTTGCCTGTGTGGTTCCTGAAAAAAATCAGATGTAATTCTTATTCTTGCTTCTCTATAGATAAGGTATTTTTTTTTTCCTTTTGCTCCGTTGAGGATTTTTCTTTATCTTTGATTTTCTTTAGATTGAATATAATGTCTCGGTGTAGTTTTTTGGAATTTATTCTGCTTGGTGCTCTCAGAACTTCCTGGATCTGTGGTTTGATGTCTGATATTAATTTGGGGAAATTCCTTTTTTTGTTGTTGCTTTTTAGGGCCACACCTATGGCATATGAGGGTACAAGACTATGGGTCTAATCAGAGCTACAGCTGCTTGCATACACCACAGCCACAGCAACACCAGATCCTTAACCCACGGAGCAGTGAGGTCAGGGATTGAACCCTAGTTGGATTCATTTCTGCTGTGTCATGATGGAAAGTCTAATTTTGGGAAATTCTTAATCATTATTATTGCAAATATTGTTTTGTTCCTTACCTCCTTCTTTTCCTTCTGGTTTTACAAAGCCTCTGGCCATGTCTCATTGTAATGCCCCTTCCCCCATCTTGACCAACCTGGGCTGCTTACTCCCTATTAGGGAAGGAATGTCCTCCATTCCTCACCCTGCCTCTATATAACCTGTTCCCCATGCTAATAAAATAACCTGCCCAAGACCAATCAGAAGATCAAATATGCCCCCTACAAGATCAAACAACATTCAGCCCTTACGTAGAGCACAGGGGTCTGAGACAGGAAAAAGAAGTGGGCCTGGGGAGGGGGCGGAAGAATCGGGGTCCCCAAACACGTTCTCTATATGGGGATATAAGGAAAGACCCAGTTGCAGCCAGAGCCAGTCCCTATCCCAGGATGGCCCGCTCACTCTGAGGGCATAAGTAACTTTTCCTATACACTGCTATGAACACAACTCTTGATCGTGATCTCCAAGACAACCAGCAGGAGCATTTTTAGCTCAGGGAGATGGACCAGAATGGCTCATTAAAAGTGCCCAGACAAGAGCTGTAACTTTTGACTTAAGGCACTGTCGGTTTGAGGGGAACTCCCTTCTACCCAGAACTGCTCCCATCCTGAACCGAATGCTCCTGCCTAGAGAGACCGCCCACCTCCATCCCTCTGCGGTGAGACCACTGGCTCTCCCACCAGACTGCCTGCACTCCCAAATCCTTGCTGCATGTGGGCAAGAATTGAGAGAAATAACACAGAAGAACTTGACACTGGTATTCCCACTATGCATATGTCATATCTTTTGTAATTATCCCACAATTCTTGGATGTTTTATTCTTTTTTTTTTTTTTTGGTTATTCTTCTCTTTGTTTTTCAGTTTTAGAAATTTATATTGTCATATGCTTAAACCTAGAGATTACTTTTTCAGCCATATCCAATCTATTGATGAGCCCATCAAAAGCACTCTTCATTCTGTAAACATTGTTTTTGATCTCTAGAATCTCTTTCTGATTCTTAGAATTTGCATCTTTCTGCTTAAATTACCCATCTGTTCTTGCAAGCTGTCTATTTTATCCATTAGAGCCCTAGCATATTAATCATAGTTATTTTAAATTCCCAGTATGAGTCCCTGCCAAATATGTATCTGATTCTGGTTTTGATGCTCACTCAGCCTCTTCAAATGGTATTTTTTTTTTGTCTTGTAGTATGCCTTGTCATATTTTGCTGAAACCAGATATGATATAAGGAGTGGAAGAAACTTAATATAGGTCTTCAGTAATGTGATGTGAGGTGTGGGAGAAAGGAAGCATTCAATTCCCAGGCCAGGGACTGAACCTGAGCCACAGCAGCAACCTGAGCCACAGTAGTGACAGTGCCAGATCCTTAACTGGATGAGCCACAAGGGAACTCCTAGGTCTCAGTCTTTTAGTGAGTCTCTGCCCTATTGTGAATTTCACCTGTGCTTCTCAGTTTTCCCCACTCCAGTGGGACAGAATGTATAGAAGGGGCTGGAGCTGGGTGTTTCCTTTCTCCCAGGATTGTTAGGGTCTGATAAAACTCCAACAGGTTAGCCACTTGTAAAACAGTTGACCTTGAGATCTTATTAAGAAGACCACAGTGCTCCAATTTCTTTTAAAATGGTTTCTTTTCCATTCTTCCTGCTGGAAATCTGGAAGGATTTTTCTCTGATCTTTACTCTGGGAACCTGGTCAAGTTCCTGGAGATAAGTCTCAAAATATTGTGGAGGACCTCCTGTGATTTGGTGTTTCTGGGGTTTTTAACTCTCAGACTTGTCCACATTGAAGCTCCAATAATTCATTAATTTCAGTTCAAGTTCCTTACTCTGCTACTGGTTCTTAAAGAGGAACCAGTAGTTCCTGCTAGTGTGTTTCTCTTCTGTTGTAATTCTCTGTATCTGCCTATTTGTCTCCCCAGGTTGGGGGGCAGTGGTTTGCCCTGTGACCTCACTTCTCTGATATATCTAGGTAGAGTTGTCGATTTTGTCAGTTCAGATTTTTACTTTTTAGAATGAAGTAGCAACCTCTAAGTTCCTTGCATGCTATACTAGCAATTGGAAATCCAGTCTGTTTTTTTAATGTGACACATGCTGAATGTCAAGCAACACTTAATCTATACATGTAGTTTGAATTTTACATGTAAGCTTATAAATTGAATTGTTTTCAGCTACATGTAATAAATGCCAGTAGCAGTATTTCAAAGACAATATTATGTCATCTAGGGAACATGCATAGATTGTTCTGATATTTTAACATTCAAGAAATAGTGATCATAGTTATAAAATTAAATATATGTCTTTAGTTACAAAGGGTATTCTTAGGGAATTCAGACAATTTAAAATTTAAAAAAATTTAAAGGAAAAAGAACTCAAAGTAAAAAGCGAAATATAAATAATTGGATTCTATTTCAAAAAGAACTACAGACTCACATATACATATTTGCTATGTGCACTTTGACATGTATTTGCTTTCTCAAGCTTACCATGTCCAAAAATAAATAAATAAACCTTGATTTCCATGCCCATCACCAATACATATAATGAGAAATCTCTCTAAAGAACACCGTCCTCAACCTCACCATGCAAACCAAAAACTTTGTCATTCTTGAGTCTCCTAATCCACCCCCTGATTTCTTCATTTCAGACACCCATTTAATCACTAATATTGTTGCTTAAGTCAACAAAATATATCTCTCCTTCTCTTCATGCCTATAGCAACTACTACGCACAAGCACCCTGCATCTCTCACCTGAACCACTGCAATAGCCTCTGAACTAGTCTCCATGCTTCTTGCTCATCTTCCTCTCTAATCTGTTCTCCAGAGGGCAACCAGAGTGATTTTTTTTTAATTTATTTTTTTTTTTTGAGGGCTGTACCCGCGGCATATGGAGGTTCCCAGGCCGGGGGTCAAATCGGAGCTACACCTGCCAGTCTAGGTCACAGCCACAGCAACACAGGATCCAAGCTACGTCTACAACCTACACCACAGCTCATGGCAACACCAGAACTTTAACCCACTGAGCAAGTACAGTAATGGAAGCCGCAACCTCATGGCTCCCACCCGGATTCATTTCCGCTGAGCCATGACATGAACTCCCAGAGTGACTGATTAAAAGTAAAAATCAGGAGTTCCCATTGTGGCTGAGTGGTAACAAATCCAGCTAGTAACCATGAAGATGTGGGTTCAGTCTCTGGCTAGGATCCTGCGTGGCTGTAGCTGTGGTGTAGGCTGGCAGCTGCAGCTCTAATTCAATCCCCAGCCTGGAAATCTCCATATACTGCAGGTGTGGCCCTAAAAAGCCAATAAATAAATAAATAAATAAATAAATTTTAAAATCAGACTTAGATTTCTACTTAGAACTGTGAATGACTTTCTGTTTAGAATAAAATGGAAATCCTTTAACACCATTCCTCACATCTTTGTCTTAAGCCGCACTGCACCAGTATTCCCTTTGTTTACATAACCCTTTTTCTTGAGACAATAGGCCAAGCTCATGCTTACTTCAGCACACAGCATTTTCTGTGTCTGGAACACACCATTCCTGTATTTGCTGCACTGGCCCCAGCTCATCCTAGGTCCCAGCTTAAGCATAGCCCTGCCACGAAACTTCCCTGACAACTTTCTCTAGCCCTGTTTAATGATGATAGCCTCGAACTGCATTTAATATAACTTTACTCGCATCTTTTGCTTCTTTCTTTTTTAAGCTTTTTTCATAATCTGAACTTGCCTTGTATATTTATTTGAATACATATTGAGTGTTGCTTCACTCTCTTGGAATACAAGCTTCATGTGAACATGATTTGAATATCTCATGTTTTTTTTTTTTTAATTCCTATTTTCTAAAACAGTGTTTAATGTAGTGTTCAATAGATGATCTATAAATGTGTTCAGTGATACACAAGGGAATTACTGGTGAAATGAAGAAACAGCACAACAAATCTTGAAATGGAAATAGTATAGATATATATGCTCGAGGTGAATTTTCATATAATAATAAAGCTTTCATCTTCCAGGATACATGGGAATAAATTAATGGAAAAGACGGCAAAGAGAAGATATAAAGAAAAGTTTTTAGTGGGACTAGCAGTATATACATGCACAACTCCCAAGACTGTTGGTTTCTAAGAAAATAAATCCAAGGACAATAAATTCCAAGGACAAACTTGAAACTTACTTGAGTGTGATGGGGAAAATAAAAGAAAAAATAGATTTTCATTTTCTTCAATATGATTATCCTCAGTGTTCAAATCAACAATTTAGCATGTCCAAAAATGATTGCAGTTTTTAACTATCAATTTTTAAATTTGCAAATAAGTTTTTGTTTTCCTTTAGACTCTTCAGCATAGTAAAATGGTTTGGAGTACCCTGAGTCAGTCTTCTTTCTTTGGATCCTAATTCTGTCACTTAGGTGTGGCCCTAACAAGCCAATAAATAAATAAATAAAAATAAATAAATAAATAAAATAGCTGCACTGTTTTAGGCAAAAACCTCTCTGAGCCTCAGTTTCCTTATTTGTAACATGAAAATAATATTGACACCTAATTCAGAGAAAGCTTGTACCGATTGAACGAGGATGTGTAAGTGCTAAGAAAAGCGTAGAGGCCTTGTAGGTGTTTGTTTTCGTAGCGTTCACTGGTTACACCTTTTTCTGTTTGGGTAGTTAATTTTCTTGATGTTCCACGACACCTATAGACGTTTATTGTAAAAACGCCTTATTAGATTTAGTGAGAAGAGAAGAAGAAGTAAAGAAACAAAAACCCTGAGGATGCAGAAGAGGTGACTGGGTTCTAAACAACTTTCTCGGAACTTCAGAGGTCAATGTGCTGAGGCAAGCTGCTGATGGATAGACAAACTGTTATTTCTGCATCTTTCTCTAAGTGGTGATTGTCGGCCATACAACCAAGGGACTCAATGAATAAAAGGGAGTGAAAAGGTCATCATTTTTCTAACATGGTAGTCTTGCAACATTGCTTTTGGAAGGTGTCAGGATCCTAAACACGTTGAAAAACCCACTAGGATGCTGGTTGTACTAATCAGGTAGTGATTTAAGTGGAGCCTCCATCATCATCCTGGACATCGGCCCCCAGGTCCCCACTAAACTTGGCCCTCAGGCAACAGAGACCGAGAGCTGCTGAAGGTTGCACAGGGAGAGGAGAGGACACTCTGCTCCAGGGTTAGCACAAGATGTGTGGGTTGCTCTAAAGAATATATTTTAAAGAAGAATAAATTATCTCAAATAGAAGAAATCTTGAATCCTTCCCTAAAATACTCTATAGAAAAGCAAGGAGTCCTTTGATTCTGTCATAATATCTAACAACAGAATAGAGGGAGAAATCTATATGCTCTTAGAGAATGTGAAGTTATAGATTTGTGGGGCAAATAATACTGAATTTTTATATTTCTACTTTTTAAATCTATTCCCTACTCTCTACTTCTTTTTCATGTCCCTTTTTGTCTACCATTAAAATATGGTAATGATGCAACTGAACTCAATATAGAAGATCAGTCTTGGAAAAATTTTCTTAATCTGAAATCTCAGTCTTTTAAAATTTTTCCTTCATCTTATTTTTTGGTATGGCATATTTCTTTTGATGTAAATGTTTTTTGACTTTTAATTTCATTAATAGTCTTGATGCCTTCTAGTTGAAATACATATTAGACTTGTAAGAGATTTTAGGCACTGTGCTAAGCAATACAGTAAATAAGACACGAATACAAAAGAATCTCAAATATTCTGGAACTCACAACATCATAATATTCTTGAAGATTTCAAATAATCTGTCATAATACCAAAATACAATATAAATAAAAATAAAGTCAGAGCTTCCAGTTGCAGTAAAATAAAGAATACACACGTAAGCTTTGTTTCTATCATAGGAGGAAATAAAGTAAATGAGAAAGAAACTAAAAAAGATAAAAAGGAAGGAAAAGAATATCAAAGTATAGAATGTGGGGACAGAGCTAAGGGCTGATGTGCTATGGGGATATTTGTTGTTGACTCTCTATTTCTCTTTTAAAATAAACAGAGCACTTTTAATTTTTTTTTAGGGCTGCACCCATGGCATATGGAAGTTCCCAGGCTAGGGGTTGAATTGGAGCTGCAGTTGCTGGTCTACATCACAGCCACAGCAACACTAGATATGAGCTCTGAGCCGCGCCTGTGACTTACACCGCAGTTTATGGCAATGCCAGGTCCTTAAGCCACTGAGCAGGGCCGGGGGTCGAACCCACAATAGACACTAGTTGGATTCATTTCCACTGAGCCACAATGGGAACTCCATCATTTATTAAATGAATGACCAAAAGAAGGAAACTAACACAGTTTTAAGTATCTATTTGCTAAACACAAGGAAAAAAAACAGATGTCTGTAACACCTATATTGCACAATAGTTACTTATTCATTTAAGACATTTAAACAATCCTGTGATAAGGAAAGCAGTTACTGAAGAGGGAAAAATATCTGAATGATATTTAAGCTGGGATCTGGAGAACAGAGATGACTGCTTGAATTTTTTAACAGAAGACAAGGCATGCACAAAGGACCTGAGCTGGAAAAGCCTTAGCTGTTTTCAAGGATGTAAACAAAACAAAAACAGTAGCACATTTTGAAAAGTCAATAAGGGTTAAGCCTGGCAAGAGCTAGATATCGGAGCTCTATGTATAGCTCTGTGAAAGTTCCAATTGGCTTCTTGACAGGGCATAATCCAATTTATGTTTTTAAAAAACTACTCTGCTGTCATGTGGCGGATGAACATGTGTGCTTTGGAAGTGGGTGGGTGGCAGCAGTGACAACACTTTGTAATCCACAACTTACAGATTTGGAAAGCAAAGTTCAGGAAAAAAGGACAATTCAAGCTCATGATTTCCTCACAGTAGAACCACGTGATCTCAGGTAGCTAGTACTCCACTACTTTTTCCTGACTTTATCAGGGAGCAGATGGCTGGGTATCCATTACTAAAATTTCAGTCATTGCAATAATAAGAAAAGCAAATACTTTTATTTTGTTCTAACTCTGAATAACCTCTAACTATGTTACAAGCGCTTAAAATAGTACAATTAAAGGAATCTTCCAACAATTGCTGCAGAGAAGTTAACATTCAAGAATGCCCAGATAATAATTGATCAAGCTTTGATTTCAATCTCTATTCTTTGAATCCAGAGCTCCCATTCTTAACCAAGATTAGAGAAGGGAGACCATTATATGATTTAATGTATAGGTCTAAAAGCTTATTACAGAAAATGGCAAAAGTCATAACAGTTTGATAAATAAAACTGAGTTCCTCCTCTAGAAATCTGCTTGTCTGCTTTAAAGTACTATTTTATTTCTATAGCTCTTTACATATTCATTGATTTGAATGAATACATATTACACAATATATCATTTTATGGGCTATAAATAATATAAATATACTGAACTAAGTTTTAACTATACATTTATGTATCATATTTGTCCTCAAGATATTCTATGTAGTATGCACGGCAATAGGTATTTTGTTCATTTTACTTCTTATGAAGTAATCTCATTGAGCAAGGTGATGCATCCAAGGATATAATCAAATGTCTTCTCAGAGAGGCTGGATCTAAAAGCCCATCCTAAGCAGCATCCACTAGTCATTCTTTATTTTAATGGCTGCACAGCATTACCATCACTTAAAATTATCTTTTTTTGGAGTTCTCTCCTGGCTCAGCAGGTTAATGACCTGGCATTGTAACTGATGTAGCTCTGGTTTGATCTCTGGCCTGGGAATGTCCTCATGCCAAAGTCTGTGGGTGTGAATAAAAAATTTTATCTTTTTTTTTTTCTTCTTTGGCCACACTGGCAGCAGGGATCAAACCTGCATCACAGCTGTGACAACCCTGGGTCCTTAACTCACTGAGTTATCGGGGAACTGCTGAAATTACCCTTGATTTAATTTTTTTTTTTTCAGAGCCACATCTAGAGCATATGGAAGTTCCTAGACTAGGGGGTCTGGAATTGGCGCCATAGCTGCCCGTTCATGCCACAGACACAGCAATGCAGGATCCGAGCCGCATTTGCAACCTATGCTGTAGCTTGTAGTAACATCAGATCCATAACCCACTGAGCAGGACCAGGGATCGTACCTGCATCCTCATGGATACTAGTTAGGTCCTTAACCCTCTGAACCACAACGGGAACTCCAACAATTTGCTTTTCTGTTTCCTTCATGAAAATTTAAGGCCAATGAGATAGGGGAACTTTACTTGTTTCCTAGCACCTCAAACCTGCTGCACGTATAGTGGGTTCAGAGTAAACAACTGTTGAATGAATAGTGCTTTAAAAGATGTAATACTGATCAAAAATGGCAAACCTGTACTGGAATGAAAATCTTTAGAATCTTTAATGCTTATTCTATCACACTGCACCACCATCTCAGATCTTGGTCATTTGAGATCATGTAAGTTCACCAATAAATGAAATGGTACTTTGCATTTCAAAAACAGTTTCAGATAGATACATTTTTTATTTCAAGTTGACCACAGTTGCACATCTTGGCAACAGAAGTTTTTCTTTTTCTTTTTTTTCCACTTTGTTTTTCTGGGTTGCATTTCACATGAGGGAGATGAGATCAGTCAATACAGTCACTTGAGACTGATCAAAGCATGAAGTATTGCATAAAACAATTCACATTTAACCTTTGCAAATGAATAAGTAAAGGGAAATTCATGAATTCTTAAAATATTGTTCCTTGATGCAGATATGAGCCTCTTTCTGGTTTTAGCATTAATTCACACGGGCATCCTTTCTATAGGCTGTTTTATTTTTCTGAAGCAATTGGCATTGCCATTGAATTTTGTGAAAAAAAGAGAAAGGGACAAATTTAAAATATCCTACTCTTTATGATTCCTGCAACTAGGCTGAATAATGTTTAGAAAATAAATTCCATCTTAGTTTTTCAAAAGTAAACCTTTAAAAGTCAATTCCTTCAACATTTATGTGAAGGTTGAAAACTTCCAACTATAACAATTTATAGTTGCCATTAGTTTATTTAGCCCAGAAGTACAGAAGAAGAATAAAATAGTAACCACCTCCCATTTTTAAATTTTTCTTAGTTTTCTGGGGTTGAACTCTGTGACAGCTGCTCCAAAGACAAGGGTGAAAATAGACTTAAGTACATCTCTGCTTGGGTGTACACATGAGTGACTCTCAAAGGACACAAGGACTCCCATTGCCAATGATGCATGTGGTTCACAAAGAAAGACAGAGGACTCCAACCACGTCTTAAACACTGAGCGGCACCGGGTCCCTGTGCAAAATGCCCAAGACAGATCTTCAAATAACTATTTTTTTTCCAATTTGCTTTACTGCTCACTAAGTCACATTCTATGAAGAAAAGAAAATAGGACATCATTTGTAGAAGGCGCAGAAACAATCTGTATTAAAATCAATGCAGGTATTTGGGAAGTAAGTAATTACTCCTGTAATAAATTGCATTTGCTTCTTTGAATGAAAACAAAGTCAACTACCTTAATATCTACAAAGGAGGACTTTTTCCAAAGATGAGGGATTTTTTTCCCCTTTGTCTAAATTACTTAGTAAATCAAATACTTTATTCAACCATGGCAAGAATATACCTATCTGAAACTGAAACTTTGTCTTTCCCAATTAATAGCAGGGCTAGGGAAAGCCAATCTCTTCCCTGCTATGGTTCAGAATATAGCATCCTGTAACCACGAACAATGAATGGCATTTTTCATGTGTTGTCATATTTTCTCCTAAAAGGAAGCTCCAGATGTTATTCCCAGTTTACAAGTGAAGAAACTTATAAAGTGAAGAGGCTTCAGGAGATTAAAAAAACTGTCAAGGCTGTATAGCTAGAAAGCAGTAGACTCGGAACTTGAGTGAGAGTCCTGGGTTGTTGCCAAATTGCCTTCCACCAATGACTGTGAGTCAGGTCTTCATTTCTAACCTTGACTCCAGCCATCCTACAATCTACCTGTCATTGTGCTTCTAGAATTAACAAGTGCACACAGGATAATTCACTTCCCAATTTACAATCCCACATGGCCTCAGAATTAATTTTCAGTTTTTCCGCCAGGTATGAAAGGCTCTGGATTATCTGGCTACAGCCAACTGCAGTGATCCCTAAACACCCTCAGTACCAACTATAATTGCTCACCGTTCTTCAGAGAACCACAGAGGTCTTTATTCCTTTGTCCATGCTATTCATGCTGCAAATAACATGCTTTTAACTTGATGGAATCCTGTTTATCTTGCTAGCTCTGCTTTACTACTTCTTTTCTTAACTTCCGCATAGAATGAATTGTTCTCTTCATAGCCAATCCAAAGCAGGCTATACCTGCAGCTATTATTTAAAATGATGCACTAGGGAGTTCGACTTGTGGCTCAGCAGTAATGAACCCAACAAGCATCCATGAGGACAGGACTAGAATTCATGAGGACACAGGTTCGATCCCTAGCCTCACTCAGTGGGTTAAGCATCTGGCATTGCTGTGAGCTGTGGTGTAGGTTGAGGATGCAACTCGGAACCCATGTTGCTATGGCTGTGGTGTAGGCTGGCAGCTACAGCTCCAATTTGACCCCTAGACTGGGAACTTCCATGTGCCATGCGTGCAGCCCTAAACAAATAAAATAAAATAAAATAATACACTGAATAATAAGCTCTAGCTAATATAAATATCCATTAGCTATAAAGTAAATGCTTCAAGTACAGAAATCTCTTTATTCTGAAACCCCTTTCATTTTTCATATTGTTAATTTGTGACCAATAAATGTTTATCGATTATATAAAATAAAAATAGATTCTATTGAAGTACATAATTCTAATGAAAAATTATTCATGTTTTGCACATTTTTACTTCAATTTGTGTAGTTTAGCCTTATGCCTTATCTGGCAGTAATTCAATTTGGTTATGAGGTTAAACAGCTCACCTCTCAAATCAGAAAATATTTTCTAATTATCCCTTGAGCAATAATTTAGGTGGGATGGTCTGGATAAAAGGTATGGTTGAAAAACAGGGAAAAGATGAAAATAGAGAAGACATAACATTAAAAATTATAAGCTAAAAATTAAGTAATTAATTTCTATATTTAAGTAGTAAAATACAGTTAAGTGCATAATTACGTATGACTTTCTTGATTAAACAAAGAAATAACTGGTTGCTGACCTCTATATTGATTACAGTACCTACAGATTCTTTTACTTTATAAGCTTCTTACAATGATAAAGTTCTAATACCACCACCATTGTCTAGTTTGAGCCAGAATGCATTATCTGACTATGGATTTATTTGAAGACCACGCTTCAGACTTCCTTTTATGCCTCCATTCTCATGGGAAACTATGGCAAATTGCATGCCCAACCCCAAATATTCATTTTCATGATCATCTTTTAAAACCATGTGTATATTTTTATGTTCATATATGGGCCAGCTGTTTTTCTGTTTATTTTGTTGCTGGTTTTAGGTGAGGAATAGTCCTCTGGTGAAATTTTCTTTTTCAGCTTTGTCCCTGGATTTTTTCTGTTATGATTTGGTGAACACATATAATTTTTTACGGTCCACCATCATTGACAGGCTGGCCCCAAGGCACAGTGTTCTGCATAGCACATCATGGTTTATTGATGAGCAGTGGGAGCTGCAGCAGAGTGGTGGAAGCTGGCACACCAGTTATAGATCCTTGTTTAGAAACCAACTGGGCATTCTGTAATGAGACAGGCTGGTCTTGTTTGCAGAACTCAGATCAGGCCAGAGATCTGTCTAAGCATGAGTTAGAAGAAAGAAAAAAAAAAAAAGAGGAACCGTACAGTTTAAGCAGTATGGTCCACCACCAGTTTAAATATAGCATCATTTCCTTATCACACTCTTCAAATTATTTAGAGAAAAGTTCCGGATGGAACTAAGAGTAAACTAGACTCTTGGAAAAGAGTTATAAGAGCATGATAGAAGGGATATAAGTTTATTTTTGGCCAGAATGATTTATTTTAAAAAGTACTTCTACTTATTTGAAAAAGCCATGTATGCGCAGTTAAAAAACAATTAAATTAAGAAGATTTGGAGTGGCCATGGATATAACAAATATTGTTGCAATTCCTTTCAGAAATACTCCATGTTAATTTACTTTTTAAAGCAAAGAAAGGCACATGAGCACATTTTCTAAATTTCACTTGTTTCCCATTTTAACAAAATATGTCTTATACTGACTTTTCTTATGACTGTTATGTTTTGTTATGATATCAGCTCACATAAATGTACTTCTTTGCATTTTATTTTTAAATGATTTTTATTTTTTCTATTATAGCTGGTTTACAGTGTTCTGACAATTTTCTACTATACAGCAAAATGACCCAGTCACACATACATTCTTTTTCTCACATTATCTTCCATCACGCTCCATCACAAGTGACTAGATACAGTTCCCAATGCCATACAGCAGGATCTCATTGCTTATCATGCAATAGCTTGCATCTATTAACCCCAGATTCCCAGTCCATCCCACTCCATCCCCCTCCCCCTTGGCAACCACAAGTTTGTTCTCCAAGTCCATGAGTTTCTTTTCTGTGAAAAGGTTTATTTGTACTTGATTTATTTTCATAGTGGTCTAGATTGAGCCTTGTTTCCACTTAATAGATAATGCTAGAATGAATATATTTGTACATAAGTAGTTTTGCAATTATGTGAATATATTTGTAGTTTCAAATGGAAAAAAGTAAAGGCTAAGTCAAATAGTATTTGTCTTTTACATTTCTACCAAGATTTATGAGAGCATATTATCCCAATACCCTTGACAACACCAAAATTTTAGTTACGTTATAGTTGAAAAGTGGTATCTTTTTGATGTTGTTATTTTTGTCGAGTATGAGTAAAATCGAGCACTTTTTCTTCTCTCCCTGTGATCCATCTGTTAATGTAATTTATAAGATATTCCTCTGAATTTTTGTTTTGTGTTATTCACTTATATATTAACAACAAAATATAACACATTGTTAACAATATGTATAATGGCTTGTAACATGTATATTGCTGTTTTCTATACTATATGCTATAAATATTTTTCTAACTTGTTTTGTGCATTTTCCTAAAGCTATCTCTATGTAGATAAATTTATTTCTTATGTTGTAACACATTTTAGTCATTTACTTTAATACTTCTGGGTTTTCTGTTTTTCTCAGAAATAGGATCCTTACTCCAAGTTATTAATCATTCTCTTATATTTCTGCTAGACATTTCACTCTATTCATTACTATTGTTCAAGTTTTGGTCCACTTGAAATGTGTTTTGTTAAAAGAGCGAGGTAAGGATCCTCTTTATTTTTTTAAGATATTAAACACTTTTCCCCAACACTATTGAGTGTATTACCTATCTTCTCCTCATGTTTCAAATGTAAACTCTCTCTATTGCATTATTCTATTAATTCATAAATCAGCTCCACTGTATGCTTAAACTGTGTTTAATATATGATTCTGTTGCTTGTATTCATTTTCAAATATTAATTTTTTTTCTGGTATTGTACCATGTGAGGCTGCTGTTTTTAGTTGTGAAAATTGTACAGGAAGTCATGTCCACATTTAAAAATTTTTTCATCCGCTCATTTAATAAAAATAGTCATTAAATATATAGCATGTATCATTCACTACTTTGGAATGAAGATAAGACATCAACGCAGGACCAAGGTGGAGATGAAAATTAAAAGTATTTTTCGAAGAAACAATATCCCTCACATCAGTCACTAAAATTGGTATTATCCTTTTTATTTTTTTAGGGCCACACCTGTGGCATGTGGAGATTTCCAGGCTAGGGGTCAAATCAGAGCTGTAGCCACCAGCCTACGCCACAGCAATGCCATATCTGAGCCGCATCTGCGACCTGCACCACAGCTCACCGCAACTCAGGATCGTTAACCAACTGAGCAAGGTCAGAAGTCGAACCCACAACCTCATGGTTTCTAGTCGGATTCATTAACCACTGTGCCACGATGGGAACTTCAAAATTGGTACTATTTTGAGAGACAAAGTAGAGCACTGGCATATTTGATTTAGTACTGTAACATGTACTTTATTATCCAAGATCTAACACATCATAGATACACAACTCGAGGAAGCCATTTGTCCCCTGAACCCTAGGTTACTGTCAAATAGAGAAAAAGTGTTTTTGGTCTACCTTGTGGGATTGCTTTCAGGACCATATGTAATAATGTAATTTAATTTCCAAGGGGTAAATTACCACTGGAATAATCTCAATTGTTCTTAGAATCATTCTAAATGCTATGGCCTATCTGATGAAATGTGAAGATTCAGTGAGGGTTTTGAATAAGAATTTTCATTCAAGGGAGTTCCCATGTGGCTCAGTGGGTTAAGGATCTGGTTTTTTCACCACAGTGGCTCAGGTTACTGATGCAGCATGGGTTTGATCCCTGGCTCGGGAACTTCTGTATGCCATGGGTGCGGCCAAAAAAAAAAAAGAAAACCCAAGGAATTTTCATTCAACCATTATCACCTAGGTCTAACTGTGCTCTGGAGGAATTTATATACTTTTGCCAGTTGTCTAAAATAGTACAGGTATCCACTAGATATGCAGGTATAATTATAAATGTTTAAAATCAGATCAAGTATTTGAAAGGGGCTACCCTTTAGTGACTGGAACTGAAAGGGTATAGTTGCACAAGTGACCAGGTCTACTAACTTTATAAGATTTACTGCTGCACTGATTGTGAACATTCAAAGCAATACTCCTTATATTCAATCCTTGTCAAGCCCTCCAATTAGTATAAAAAATTTCCTCCTAAGCTAATGGTTTGTACTATTCATGCCTTCTATTTATTGTAATACTTATCATGTTCCTGAGTTCAGGGATGGGCACTTGATTTGGGTCTGCTCATCAGTTTTGTCTTCCCAACCATGGTGAGTAGTTCATAGAAGGATCTGCCACCAACCAAAGGCAATGAAGCATGATGAGGTTTTACTGAATTTTATGGAAAAGAAATTATTTCATGTGGCACTTGAATCTGAGTGGATATAAAGGCTAAATGTAACTCTGGCAACTTTATAGGGTCTGAGAAAAGAGAGAGCACACAAAAGGATGTTAAGAGATAGGGAGTAACCGACTGTGAGGACATTTTTTAGTCCAGAATCTAGTCACATGTGATGCAAAATATTCCCTTTTTAGCTCAAATCAGTTTGAGTCCATTCTGTTGTTTTTTTGTTTTTTGTTTTTTGTTTTGTTTTGTTTTTTAGGGCTACTCCCGTGGCATATGGAGGTTCCCAGGCTAGGGGTCAAATGGGAGCTACAGCTGCCAGCCCATGCCACAGTCACAGCAATGCAGAATGTGAGCAGTGACTGAGACCTACACCACAGCTCGTAGGGATGCTGGATCCTTAACCCACTGAGCAGGGCCAGGGATAGAACCTGCAGTCTCATGGTTACTAGTCAGATTCGTTTCTGCTGTGCCACAGTGGGAACTCCCTGAGTCCATTCTTATTTAGAGATCCCTATGAAGGATTTAAGGCTACTAAGTAATGTTGTGCATTACATCATGATGATGTGTTATCCAGGTATTCACATTCACAATATTAGTCTCTGTATTTTTCTTCTGTGAATTAAAGACCATGTATATGTATATGTAGGCTGCAGCATGAATATAGAGTAAACATTAAAATTTACCCAATAAGATACAATTAATCAATGCCAATTTTAATTAAGTTATATAAAGCTTTTAAAATCTTCTTCTTAAATACAGGATTTCCATGTTTTCAAAGATTCTCATTGGATGCCAATAATTATCAGCTCATAATTTCTCACTAGTATAAGCCAGTGTCTTCATATACAGCAGTCAGAAGCTCAGTATTAACTAAGGGCATATTGCAGAGTCTATAAACATTTCAGAAATGTTGTCAGGAGCAGCTTGTAAGGGGAATTGCTGACTGACTCTAGTTGTGAATGTAGTGAGATATAAACTTGTAAAATTTAAAGCTGACACTCTAGCATCTTGCTAGTTTTCACATGATTGTTATGTCATGCAACTAGTTGTCCAGATAAACTATAATGTCTTTCAGAAAACTTATGTGATCGTCCAACGATCACAGTGTGGATCAACCGGATGATTGGTGAAAAATATTAATAGGAAAAATGAGTATTTGATAATATCAAACTTTCTAAAGAGCTTCATACTTTTTAATTAAAAGCTGTTCATTAACTGTAGGTACCTCTCTTTCACATGCACACACACACACACACACACACACACACACACACACACACACACACAGACACCTATTAGGTAACATCTAATTTACTCTAAACCAATATTACTTTTTACATCAGAGAAATTAAGTAAAGATATCCATTAAATATATTTCACTCATGAGATCATTTTTCAAGTTCAATAATTATGCATCATTCTGATAAATATGCTTTCCTTTTAACCTCCTCATTAGAATGACAAAAAGTCAAAGTCATTTTTGGTAATCAAAATGGGAAAAGTGGCATGAAACCATAATAAGGGAAAGCCAGCTGAGGAGCCTGCTACAAAACAATACCATGTATAATTGGTCCTTAATTATGCAAATTTAACAAATGGCAGAAGGAGGGTTGCATTTCTTGACCAAGGCTGCCTGCCAAGTCAACAAGCTGCCGTCAGAGTCGGAAAGAGCTCGCTCTATGATCCTGACTGCTGCATCTCCCTTCGTATTGCCAAAATATTTTTTGTGGAAGAAAGAAATTTGTTGATTTACTAAGACAAGTTAAATTTATGGTTTTGGTGTGAGTGAATATCCCCAATAGCATCATTAACAAAGTTCTCTTAAACACATCATTAATTATTTTAAAAAAAGAAAGGCTTAAGGATACCAGAAGAAACCCAAACAATAATTAGCAGGCACATTTGTATGGAGGATAAGTTTGCTGCATAGTTCTTGCTGAAAATAATTTCTACGCATAGATAAAGGCTTTTGCAAGGAAAAAAGTTATTGAAAATATCAATATTTGCTGTTTTTTAAAATACATTAAAGAAACAAGCTTTACAGGAAATTAATTCATTCATTCATTTTCACACCATGATTTTGTACACATCTTCAAATACCTTAAAATTTGTTTACTAAGTGTAAACAAATAAGTGCTTTAAAATTCATTTATTCGTGTGCTTGCATTGCAGACTTTGTAAGATGGAGCCAGCCTCTAGAAACACTGCTCTCTTCTTGGCCTCTGATACACAATGGTTTGAATCCCCCACTGCTCCCAAACCCTCTCTTCCTGACATAGCACCCACAAGCACCTGCTGCTCTCCTGAGTTGATAGAAAAAACCCTTGTAGGATCCAAGGGTCCCATAATTTCAAAATGGTAGATCTGGCCTTTGGAGAACCACACTGGGCATTCTTTCCAATACATCCCAACATGGAGATAACTTTAATGAAGGAAAATTAAATATATGTGAATAATTTATTTCCTTTTCTCAAATGTATTTATTTTACTCCTGCTTTTGTTTTTATTGACGTATAGTTGATTTACAATATTAGTTTCAGGTGTACAGTATAATAATTCAATATTTTTATAGCTGCTGATGCATTAAAAGTTATCAAAAGATCATAGCTCTGATCCCCTGTACTGTACAGTGTATCTTTGTCACTTATCAATTTTACACATAGTAGTTTGTATACCTCAGTCTCATGCCCCTAACTTGCCCTTCCCTGCTTCCCTCAGCCCTTTGATAACCACTAGTTTGTTTTCTCTGTGTGTGTGTGTCTTGTTACTACTGTTTTGGATGAGGGACAGAAGTGGCATGTTTTAGCATCCTGCCAGGGAAACTTACCTCTCAATGTATTCTAGTTTATAATAGGCACTAGAATCATTTCCTGCTTCTTAAAAAGCAAAATCTGAGTGTCAGAGCTTGCCACTCCATAAAGGGTCTTGGTAAGAATGTATTTCAATAGTTCAGGGAGAATTCCTGAACAGCTTGGGAGAAATCACAAACACAAAGTTGCCAAGAATTGAATAATAGGAGAAAACAAGAATGAGGGCCAGGCACGTGCAGTAGCAGTGAATTAGAATTAGAGTGAAAGCTAAATTAGGGTGGACCCTGTAGTAGGAAATGCATATGGAAGGAGGTCTTTCCCTGACATATCTGTCTTAATTTTGTATGTTCATAAAACACATTCTACTTAAAAGAGCATTATCACAGGTGAAATGAAAAAAAATCACATACGTGTCTTTCTCTTTGGAGAAAGGGTGATGTTATGTATCAAACACCAGAGTGATGTTATATATTAAACATCAATCATTTATCCATCCTAAATCCTGGGGTTCACAGTAATAGCAGCAGGATTTTATAAACTTCTATGATAAAATACTTTATTCATTCACAATGGGATTAGCCCAGAATAGTTTTAGTATCCATGAGATACTTTCTTACTGAAAAGCCTCTTCATATTTCATTTATTTTAATATGATCGGACATATATTCTGAGAGAAACACATCAGATTCTGAAAAAGAAAGTGAAATAAAGTGAAAGTTGGGCACTACAGGCCATGTATATCATGAATCACTGATAAAAACTGAAAATGACCTGAGTTTCTGGAACAAAAATATATACTATATGTTTAAATAGATGATCTCTAGCCCTTTTACAGCATTTTTGTATCAGTTATTTTATTTCTTGGGTCTCATATTTTGAGAGGCTTTCTTTCACTCCGTCTTAAAGGAAAGAATCTTGTACAGAAAAATTCAGCACTCGCTTATTTGTGTAGTTCAAACAGAGGAACAGATGCCATTGTAAGGCTTATTCTCCTGCATCCCCTGACTCTAAATCTTAAAGGAATATTGAAAGCACAATTTTCAGAAATTTGTTTTACAAGTGACATTCACCTGGTAATGACATAGCTGATTATATTGTAAAAGTTTCTAAGATCAAACCTTGCAATTCAAAAAAAATTCTTAGAAAACACTGCATGGCATTGTTTAATAAGAGGAGATCACAATGAAATTCTCCAGTGGTACCTTTTGGTTATACCATACTTTACATTTACAGTGGTCCAAAGGTGGGAAAAAATAAAACAAGGAAGCAATGATTCTTCAGCACTATATTGTACGGATGGTTAAAGAAGCAGCTGCTAATATAAACGTGGTCCAAGTCCTTTCACAAATTCAGTAAGGGTCTCTGCATGATCTTTAACATCTGCAGAAAACATCGAGTAGCAAAATTTGTAGTACCAATGGGTGGTTTCAAAAAAAAAAGGTTGTCTCTTTTGAAGGAAATGCACCAGGAGGACACATATTTGAAAGACATTTAGAACTGTGGTTCATGTCATCTGACATCAGGTGACCAATCTCAGGATCATGTGATGAAAATAAATCGCACTGCCACCATCTCTATAATGTAGCCAGAGTATAAGTACTTCACTCCTTCTTCCACCACAATCATTCCGTTCCAGCCCGCCATTATCACTTGCCTGCATTACTCTAATACCTTTGACTGTTTTTTTTTCCCATTTATACTCTCCTACTCCTTTATATTCCTCTTTCAAAACAACACCCTCAATGATTCCATTAAAATATTAGTTAGACCATGCTTCTGTTCTGCTCAGAACTATCCATGTTCTTCCTTTATTTCAGACTGAAGTTAGAGTTTTTATTTTTTATTTTTATTATTTTTTGTCTTCTTCAGGGCCGCACCCGCGGCATATGGAGGTTCCCAGGCTAGGGGTCTAATCCCAGGCTAGGGGTCTAATCAGAGCTGTAGCCAGCGGCCAATGCCACAACCACAGCAACGCGGGATCCTAGCCGCATCTGCTACGTACATCACAGCTCATGGCAATGCCAGATCCTTAACTGACTGAGCAATGCCAGGGATCGAACCTGCAACCTCATAGTTCCTAATCGGATTTGTTAACCACTGAGCCACGACGGGAACTCCTGCAGTTAGAGTTGTTATAGTGGCCTACAAGGGCATTTGCAACCTGGTCCCCTCTCCAATTTCATTCCCTTGTTCTTTCTGCAAATGCCTACTGGTCTTCTTACTATTTCTCTAACACCTTGCCATTTCCCTTTGAACACTCCCCCCCACCCCGAAAGCCATATAGCTTACTTTCCTGAATCCTTCAAATTTTGCTCAACTATTACCTGCACAAATCTGACACCTTATTTAAAATCGTAACACACCCTGTCAGACTCCATCTCTTTCACCCTAATCAAAATATTTCCATGGCACATATCACATTCTATCTTGCTTTTAAAGTTTAATTGTGTATGTATTGTTTATTTTATGTCAATCTCTCTCCACATCACTAGAATGTAAGCACCTTAAGGACAAGAAATCTTGACTACATTGAAAGGAATTCTTCCCCAGAGCCTACAACAGTGCCTGGCATGTAAGAAGATGCTAAATAAGTTTTTATCATTCACATAACAACTTAATTCACATAAAAATGAAGTTTAGTAACTTTTTTATAGTTAGCATGTTTTGGCCAGAGACTTTACTCTGCTTCAGTATTTTCTATACACATAGTTATTAGTTGTTGCATTATCAATAATTAGTTGAGGTACCTCAACACTATTTTCCTATGAGGCATTTTGCAAAATTATTCACCTCTTTCTGACTTAGAATGATTCATCCATTTGAGGTTATAGATAATGTTATGGGTGAACCCTGAATACTCTCTCAGAGAATTTTCTATTCCTTATCATAAGGAGATGGTCCATAGAACTTTTTGTAAAGGGTCTGATTCAAATAACTAGGGACCAGTGTCAAAGCATCCTACTATTTTCAAATAATAGGAAGCTCTATGTTATTTAAGGATTCCCACAAATTCCAAAGCCTGAAAGAGTATCAATCCCTTGAGATCAATCAGTTACAAAAATTTAGGTATTACTCAAAGGAAATTATCTGCCAAATCTGGGTATTTATAGCTAAACAATATAGTGCACTATGATAGTCTTTTTGATGTGTCATCTTGGCTAGGCCACCATCCCATTATTCAATCAAGTGCAAATCTAAGAGTTGCTGTGAAGGTATGTTGTAGATGTGATTAAAGTCCATAGTCAGTGGATTTTAATTAAGGGATCTTGAATGGATAACCTGAATGGGCCTGATTCAGTCCGTTGAAAGGCATTCAAAACATACCTGGGTCTTAGCTGAGGGACGAAGAAGCTTACCCATGGGAAGGAGTTCCATCCAGTTTTCCTGCTGGCCTGCTACAGATTTCAGGCTTATCACAATCATGCAAACAAATTCCTTGCAATAAATGTCTCAATGTATGTCTTCTACTGGTACTACTTCTTTGATTGTACCCTAACTGATATGCAGTTACTAATGCTTCAAGGTAATATAAGATCTGGTGGAGCTAATAAGGGCACAGCAAGCTGCACATTGAATCCCCGTAACTCTGGGCAATATACTTCTGTTAGAAAAAGCAATAATTGGAGACTCTTTACAAACTTGCCCTTGTATATTTTGGATAATTGATTATTTATGATGATACCGCAAGAAATGAATATTCATTTTTCAGCAAGTACCTTCATTTGAAAGTTTTATTCCCCTACAATTGTCTCCTGCATTTAGGACCCACCCCTTTTCTAAAAATTATTATAAGCCTAGTAAATTATATATATATTTCAATCATAAGGTAAAAAGCTTTCATGAAATCTACTAGGATGTAAGTTGCATGATGGAAGGCAGGTCATTAATGTGTGTGTATAATTACTTATTTTTACCCTTTAGGTTTTACTCTTTCTCCAATTTTCTTTCTTTCTTTCCTGTTTTTTTTTTTTTTTTCTTTTTAGGGTCATACCCATGGCATATGGATGTTCCCAGGCTAGGGGTCGAATTGGAGCTGTAGCTGCTAGCCTATGCCATAGCCACAGCAACGCCAGATCGGAGCCACGTCTGCGACCTGCACCACAGCTCACGGCAATGCCAGATCCTTAACCCATTGAGTGAGGCCAGGGATCGCACCTGCGTCCTCATAGATGCTAGTCAGATTCATTTTAACTGAGCCACTACGAGAACTCCTTTTTTTTTTTTCCTTATTTCTCCAATTTTCTAAGCATCCTTGTGCTTTAACCCTTTTCTGTCTGCCTTTTGGGACAAAACAAAGTAGTATCTTACTAAATATCCTCGGAGTATTCTCACTTTTTTTTTATCATATATGTTATTAATAATAAATTCAACTTCCAGCAAAAAGAAAAAAGAAAACAAAAAAACTTACACTTGGAGCCTAACCTTTATGTTTCTCTATTCATCTCAAGTCCTGTACATGTATGTGTGTGTGCATCTGCACGTTAATGTATACAACTGTGTGTAACTATGATAGCAGAAATTACTATAAAAAATGAAAGAAAATAGAGAACTGGAAAAAAAAAGGTTATTCACTAATGTATCCTCAGTACCTAAATTAGTAAGGAATCAACATTTTTTGAGTGAATGAAGCATTTACACTCTTATGGAAAAACATAAGATATTCAGGGACATCTTAGGTTTCTGAATTAATGCTATCGGCAGTCACACTGCCTGGATGGATGGGTGTATAATCCATGAGTCTCCAGCATTAAGAACAAAGACTTCAACATTCTGGCTACTCAGTTTCTAATTGTTTTCTAATCATGTTTCCTAACAGAAACAAATTGTGCCAAACCATGTCATTTTCTACTGGCCAAGATTTTGCTAATTTTATTGATTATTACACAGACTAATAATGTTTTAGATACTAAAACTGACAGCACAATAGTGTTTCCTAATCCATCTAGAGCATCTAAGCACAGGCTGGTAATTTTTTGAAGTTAAAAACTTTTGTTTTTACTTTGTTTCTTCTTTGCTACTTTTGGTTAGTCATAACAATACAAATCCAGAAAGTGCAAGGCAGAAATTTATTCCCTATCAGGAGTGACATATAGAATTTAGCCCACTGTCTATTAAAATACTTTATGTATATCCACACACCGTACCTTGATTAAGAAATCACTAGCATTTTTCCATTCTGAATTCCGAAGATTTATATATTCACAAAGTCTGTTATAACTTATCATTTTGAAGAAAACCTTTTCACAACAGTTGTGAAGGCATACAGTAGTCTTTGATGGGGCACTTTGCCTTTCAGTAACTTCCCTTCTCACTACTGCTTTATCAATTTTTTTTCGTAAAAAACAAAACCAAAGCCGAAAAAACTTTCATCCATTAATCTTTGATTCAAATCTCACAAGAACCCCTCATTTTCTAGTAATGCAATCTTAAAATTCTGCTCTGACACTCAAAGACCTTTTAAGAACATAGTTTTCTAAATCAGAATGCCTATGTTTGAATTTTAATTTTGCTATTAGTTGTATGACTCAGTCAAGCTACTTAAATAAACTCTATCTCCTTTATATGTAAAAGGAAGACAGTAACTATACATTTTAGGGAGTAGTTAAGAAGATTTAATGAGTGAATACATGAGAAGAATTTATTTATTTATTTATTCATTGTCTTTTTGCCTTTTCTAGGGCTGCACCCATGGCATATGGAGGTTCCCATGCTAGGGGTCTAATTGGAGCTGTGGCTGCCAGGCCTACGCCACAGCCACAGCAACGCGGGATCCAAGCCGCATCTGCAACCTACACCACAGCTCAGGGCAACACTCGATCCTTAACCCACTGAGCAAGGCCAGGAGTCAAACCTGCAACCTCATTGTTCCTAGTCGGATTCATTAACCACTGAGCCACGACAGGAACTCCTGAGAAGAATTTAGAATAGTGTTTATCAAATGGTAACTGCTGAATAAATTTTTGTTATCATCATCAGATTATAATAATCATTTATAACTTGTTCCACATACTGGTTAAGTAAAACCTGCTATTTTGGGGAATGTGTACTTTAATATAGGAAGAGGCAATATGCACGACAAACTTAGAGAAACCAGATATTGGTAGTATCCCGCTTTAAATTTCCTGGCACAATCATACAAGCCTGTGTGTTTGGCTAACAGGACGTCCAGAGTAGAGGCAGCAGAGACAGGTGACCTCATCAAAGAAAACATTCAGCTTTAATCATCACCCTATGAAAAGAATTACTTTGCTGCTGAGTCACAGCCTGTTGTCTTATGAAATACAATGAATACTGTTTCTTCTACGGAGATTGTTTCTATTTTCAAAAATCCTTAAGAGAGTTAAATAGAGAGAGATGCAAATATCATGAATCTAAAAGTAAATCTGGCAGGAACTCCCTTGTCTTCTGTAAACAGAGTTCACCTCAAAAC
Source organism: Catagonus wagneri (assembly GCA_004024745.2). NCBI lineage: Eukaryota > Metazoa > Chordata > Mammalia > Artiodactyla > Tayassuidae > Catagonus > Catagonus wagneri. The sequence goes on along the minus strand of PVHT021183696.1, from coordinate 22,315,614 downwards.
AGTGAATTGTATACCCGCTTTATCTCTCTTCCACTAATCAAGACCACTGATTGCTCTGGCCAGTTCATATTACTATTACCAAAATTCCTAGGTTAACTTCTACCACTGCTATTTTATTTATGTGGCTCTTCACTTATAGAAGTCTTTCTCTAATGTTTGGAGGTCGAGGTCAAGTTCTGTGTGTCTAAAACTATTCAATATCTCTAGCTGCTATCAAACTCTCCATTCATGAGCATTAGTTGATCGATTTATCTAATACTGACTCAGTGCCTTCTATGTTTCAGGCACTCTGCTAGGAGCAGAGGATATAGGAGTAGATAAGATAATAAAGGTGCTAGTCCTGAGGGAAGCTTCGTTTAAGGAAAAATGTATTGCCCTTATTTATATAAATAATTGATTCTTGGTGTTATGAAAGTACATTAGGAGAGCATTTAAGAAGAGTGTCGTCGGAGGAAGTCTTGATGGGGAAGTGACACTTAAAAACTGAGACTCGAGGAATAAAGATGAGTTTGTTAAGCAAAGCCCTAGAGATAAAGGGGAAAGAAGACAGGGGTACACAGAAAATAATGATTTAGATAGGGGCAGTAAGTGTTGAAGATGGCAAAATGAGAAGCATGGCGCTCCAAAGAATGGAAGAGAAGACCCTGTAGCTACTGCCTAGATAACCAGCGGAGCGACAGCATTATGGCTATTGCACTTTTAATGATCAGGATCACCTAAAGAGTTCTTATGGGTGCCAAGCATTTGGACTCTTCATCGTGTTATAAAATAGTGATCAATATTCATTTCACTATTATACGTTTGTTTTTATAGATCTCCATATGGCTCATACAAGGATTCCTAATAAGATGAGACATGTAGGGATCTTGTCATTTATTTCTTTTGTTTGCCTCGCAAACATGTTGTAGACAATAAGGACTTTTTGAGATTACTCTGTAGGATTTCATTTAATCCTGTTCAGTCTTACTTCTTTTGTTTGCAGAAATGAACACACACACATATACACACGAAGGTTTTAAATATTATGTGAACAGAAAAGTTTTCAAATGAAATCCAAATAGCAGTATCATTACTTGGATGACCTAATTTTAATCAGTACAAAAGATAAGCCTCTTCCAAGACTAAAGATTCTAAGGGGTTGAAACCTAGAATAAATTCTTCCTATGGAAGCATCATTTAATCAGATTCCCTTAGGACAAGTAAATTTTGTAAGTATTTAATCATGCTATAAAACCACATAAAAATAATTCAGTTCTGCCTTTACCATTTGAGGATCAGAGAGAGTGTTAGGAAGAAATGGTGAGAAATAAATGACCTAAGTGCATTTTATTACTTCAATTCAAATTTCTATTTTAGAAGTTTACTGTGAAAAGCATAATTAGCAAAGGGAGTGTCCTACATTTATTGAGTTTACAAAAATAAAGATCGGTTCTAAGAAATTCTAAATTTAAAGTTTAGGGGGAAATTACTTAAATATTTAAACACTGATGTTTTTCATAACTTTAACTGATAAAATGTAGATAGATAAAAGATTTAAAAACCCTGAAAATCTATATGTTCAGCCAGAGAGAGAGACAGAGAGAGAATGTGCTTTTCTAACAAAGAAAACAACACATATGAGTGCTGAGTCTTAGTTATCTGCATATCCTCAAGTAAAGCGCTTTCATAAAATATTCTCACTAGATTAGAGTTCAGGGCCATTGTGCCAATCAAGAGTAAGGAGGCAAATGAAACCTTCAAGCTTTCATCCTAGGCCCTCATTTACCTACTAATTACTGATGAAATCATTATAGGCCTCCATCAGTTAACACACTACTCATTTCTGTTAACACATGAATGCTGTCAGAGGCCATGGTGTGCTATTTAGGTTGCTATTTATCAGAAAATTTAAATGTGCTTCCAGTTCAGTTAGCAATCAAAGGTCACTCTTCTCTTCTTAAAATAATCCCAGTAAAGCAAGCACATCAGCATCAACCCGTATAATCCACCAATATGGCCCATTACCTAGGTATCTAAGAACTGTATTTGTAAAATTTTGCATTTTAACTAGGAAAGGATCTGAAATGTTCAGATGGCTTTGCCCCTAAGTTGAAAATTAGCATCCTCTTTGTATAGCAACCTAAATTCCATTTCCTTTCCTTGTCAAAATGAAGGCAATTAAATGTTTGGCCAATTTGTTGCAAATCTATCTTCGAGGAAAAAGGTTGCCTTACATGTACTTTTGAACACAGATGTTGATGTCATCATTCCCAGCAAATGTAGCAAGTTATCTTCTCTCTCCAAAATTTAAATACATATAAAACACGTCTTCCAGTAAAGAGTCAAAGAAGGCTAAAGGATAAATAAGTTAGGAAGTATATAGAGTTGACTTTTCATCAATTTGGTTTTCATGCTGGACACTTGCAGCAGCCTGGAATAATTTATTTTTTATATCTGTGAGCATTACTTTTAAACATAGAAATTTACTTTATATATAATATTCCTTCATTGAGAGAGATTTTATGTGGTTTATATCATGCAGTTGTATGCTGGATCCAGATGGGCTTGTTCACAAGGCTGATACATTTTCAGGGATTTTATGAATCAGTTAACAAAATCCACTATTTAATAATCTAAAATTGAAATTAATTATATAGACTGAAAATTAAATATGTTAAAAACAAAACTGATAGATGCTAAGCATATATCGTTTCCTAGTTATTTCACTACAGTTTTACTATTTTAATGCTCTTGATGTTCTTTAAATATATTCTATCTCATGGAAGAAATACCATAAAACTGTGTGCTACTGAGCATGACTTCTCGGCTTTTCATTTGTTGGTGTCACATTTGAAACTGGACAAGGTGCAAATATATGCCATGGAAACTAGGAAAAAACTACACATCATTACATAACAGGGCTTAACTTACTGTTTTGTTGATTGTTTAAGACAACAAAAGTGATGAAGAAAATGTTAACTTGGACTTAAAACGTGTTATGTGAAGAGTCATCACATTGTGAATAACACATACACACAGATATTCTTCCATTATTCAAAAGTTATTAACCATTTGAGCAAAGAAGATATTCATATAATTGACAAGTGAAGTTCTGACACACAGTTTTCTTGTAGCATTTTGTGCTGTTTGTTAGCATAAATGAAAACATCAACCAACATTCATGTCAGAACCAGAAATGCAAAAACATTGGTTGGCTATGGATACAAAAGTTGGGGGAAAATTAACAAAACTGTTCTCTAAGGATCAACTGACTCTATGAAATCTATAAGGTACGGTATATGTGATATTCTTACCTGTAAATTATGTGCCACGAACCCTATATCAATAGTATAACACACACACACTCACACACACACACACACACACACACACACAAAATCCTTTCCTTTGGAGAGTCCATTGTTAAAACATTTACAACCATATCACTGCTTATATGAATATATAAAAGTTAAGAAGGCAGTATATAAATTAAAAGTATATGCTAAAGTAAAACAAATGAAGAGGCATAAAAATGGAGACAGAAATGAGACTTGTAATGATAACAAGAACAGTAATATAGATTAGCAAAGCCTACTAAGTTTCTATGGGTAGTTTAAATCTTCTCTAAACTTCCTAGTAGACACTGAAAAACAAGACCTAATGGATTACTAATTCATAATGTTTATTAGATGAAAGCATACCAATTACTTAGCAGAAACTATTTTTGATCCTACATTCATTTGAAGGATCTGGGGCCAAATTTCGATCTTCAGGTTATAATGAATGACTACAAAAGTCTCCAAAAAAATAACAACAATCACTTTTAATCTTCTAAAAGTCAAACGCTAAATCTTTTTTTTCTATTAACTAAAACCTCTTAATTCTATTTGTTTTTATTTTTTTTTCTTTTTTTTAGGGCTGCACTCATGGCATGTGGAGATTCCTAGGCTAGGGGTCGAATTAGAGCTGCAGATGCCGGCCTGTGCCACACCACAGCAACGCCAGATACAAGCCACGTCTGCGACCTACATCATACCTCATGGCAATGCCGATCCTTAACCCACTGAGGCCAAGGACTGAACCTACGCCTTCATGGATACTAGTCAGATTCATTTCCACTGAGCCACAGTGGGAACTCCTCTTTATTCTATTAACTAAAATGGTCCACTCAGGAGACAGCCCCCTGGAAAGGTCTTCCTGGACCAACAGGTAAGGAATGGCCACACTCAACCAGGGAAAGTTGATTTCAAAGTTCTCTGAAGGTGGAACCTCAGACTGTCTTCATTTTTATTAGCTTGGTGCAATCCCAAACTTGACATATAGTTGTACAAAACTATATTGCTCCAAATTGTAAATGTGTATCTCATTCTTCTTTTTTTTTAATCCCAATCTTTCCAGCTATCCCTTCCACTACATCAACCTTGTGAATTGTGTGACTGATTTTTTTTTGTCTTTTTTAGGGCCGCACCCATGGCATATGGAGGTTCCCAGGCTAGGGGTCAAATCGGAGCTGTAGCTGCTGGCCTATGCCACAGTCACAGCAATGCCAGATCCAAGCCATGTCTGCCATCTACGCCATAGCTCACAGCAACTTAGGATCCTTAACTCACTGAGCTAGGCCAGGGATCGAACCTGTGTCCTCATGAATGCTAGTCATATTCATTTCTGCTGAGCAATGGTAGGAACTCCTCCTAAAACCCAGATTTTAAGAAAACTTACTTCTCAATAGGACAAAACTGATTTTTTCTATAGAATTTGCAAACTACTCACTTTTAAAGGCTATGGCATAGTATCAAGTAAAGGCTAGATCTTAATAATCAGATGACTAAAACCAGGGAAGAAAGGGACTATGTTTTATGCATTAAAAAATAAATAACAAGAAAAAGCAAAAAGTACGTTTTAGTTTTTCATTAACTTTATATAGTGTCTGTCATTGATTAGCAATACTAACTTTTTTAAAGGGAAAAATGTATTTTAGGTGTATTTACCATTAGATGGAGGCTTATCTTAGGTTTCCCTTACATCTCCAAAAAAACACCAATGAGTTTGAGAATTTTTATTTTTTTTATTTTTAATTTTTATTTATTTATTTATTTATTTAATTGTCTTTTTGCCTTACCTAAGGCCGCACCCGTGGCATATGGAGGTTCCCAGGCTAGGGGTCTAACAGGAGCTGTAGCTGCTGGTCTTCGCCACAGCCACAGCAATGTGGGATCTGAGCCATGTCTGCAACCTACAACACAGCTCATGGCAACGCCGGATCCTTAACCCACTGAGCAAGGCCAGGTATTGAACCCACAACCTTATGGTTCTTAGTCGGATTCATTAACCACTGAGCCACGATGGGAACTCAGAGAATTTTTATTTTTAAAATGCAAAAGAAAACCAGTATAGCATTTGTTAACAGTTTTTATATCTACCTTTTTTTTAACCTTAATCAATCTAACATCTAATTCTAGTAATCCTGAATTAGTTACTGAATTATGTAAGTCATATTTATGTAATATACTGAGTCAAATTCCCAAACTTACCTAGAAAATGTTTCTCTCTTTCCAAATAATAGAAAACTTTTCCTAGATTTATCTAGGACAAATTGCCCAGAAACATATAACTTTGACTAAAATGTTTGATTATTATAATTCCTACAGTAAACACAATAGAACTTGTGCTTACGACTTTCTTCTAGGTGACAGTAGGTATTCTTCTCGGACATATTTGTCATATGTAACCATGCAACAAGAATCATTGTCAGCTGCCAGGATTAATGAAGATAATCACTACTTTATGTATATTATTGGTGTACGATTCCTATTCCTCTCCTATTTTCCCCTCAGAACCATAGATGAAATGTTACAGTGCTAAATACATGTTACCTGAGTTGTACCACTCCATTTAAAAAAATGAAAATTGAGATTTTATAAAATAATAAACAAAAGGAGGTCTGGTAATGTTCTGCTTATCTTCTGTTCCCTTCCTCCAGCTTCGTACTCGACCCCTTGAAGGCAAGACTAATCCACAGGCTTCCCTGGGGACTGGGGTCATTCTGGTTTATATCTGAAGAAGAGTGAAAACACGAAATTGAGCCTGATCCCTAAGCCCCAGGGACCTTCAGCTGCCTGAAGTCTTGTAGGCCACGGGGTTGTCAAATAAGTTCCTAAACTTTGAGGGTGGGTTCAAATGACACATTTTTGCAAAGCACATGTATCTTTTGCCTGAATATTCTCCAGTGCATATTTATATCATTCCTTATGTGCAAAGATAAAAATCACAGAAGATGTCTGATCTCTGATTAAGGTCATGACCAAAAAAAAAAAGAAAAGTTATCCATTATGTTAAACTTTCTAAATATTAAGATATAGCTAGTGTGTAATGCTTTGGCAACAAAACCCTCCCACTAGTGATTTCTTTCAATGACTTATTTAAAATAATTTGTAGACTTAAGCATATTTGAATGCTATTATTTTAACTGGTATTTTCATCCTCACTCTTCAGAATCTTTTTCAGGATTCACCTAAAAGTGATCTTTTATTTTTCATGATTATAACTCAAAATCTTGTCACTAGTAAATGTAAGCCTCAAATTCTGCCAAACATTATGGTTTATTGGTTTATAGTACAATTTATTACTTATTCAGTTAGTTTATGCATAATGAAATGTCTCTGAGCTTCACAGATTTGGGGCAAAATAACTTACATTCTGGAAAAAATGTTTTACTATATTATCATAGCAGAGAATATTATAATATTTGTCATAAATATAATAATACATTATTATTAGTTTCATTATAATTAGAGAGTATTTTTGAATCAGGTAGTTAATCAGGTTTCACTTAAAAAATTAGTTCTACAAAATTTCAGCTTTTCTGTAAATTTTCCACATCCCTCTTGCCATAGTAGTCACTCCTACCATGTCTAAGCAGAGCACTGAACTGAAAGGGAAAGCTTAGTTTCCCTCTTGAAACCATGAGAAAAATAACCCAGGCCTCAACGATAACAAAAATATAAGGTTGGATCCACTGCATTTTATACTTTTCTAAGGTCAGATATACACTGGACCCTTTCCGAAATTTTTAGGCCGACTGCTATTGATCTTTATTAGAGACTCAAATTTTGAAGCCAGATTTCTTAGTGCTTTGCTGAGATGTGTATTGCCTCAGATGGAACACTTTTCTACACAGACTAGTCCCCTTTCTAATAACCTTCTCCTCCCTCCAAGGTCAAGAAGCTAGGGTGTATAGGACAGGCAGACCCTCCTACCCAAACTTTCCCCTGGCACCCTCCCCTCCTGTCACTCAATGGGTCCATTCCACACCTCCCCCATTTTGGAAGGCTACTGAGAATGATTTCCTCACATTGACTAGAGGACTAAAGGATACCATTCCAGAGCTATCTTATATTGAAAAGAAATCTAAGATTTCAGGAGGTGCGAATGGACTTTTTTTTTAGTATTTAATGATTTTTTTTATATTTTCCATTATAGTTGGTTTACAGTATTCTGTCAATTTCTACTGTACAGCAAAGTGACCCAGTCTCTCTCTCTCTCTCTCTCACACACACACACATACACACACACACACATATATGTGTATAATATATATACATTATTTTTATCAAACTATCTTCCATCATGTGTTCCATCATAAGTGACTATACAGCAGGATCTCATTGCCTTGATTACAGAAGCTCACATGGCTTCGAGAGATTGCTCCCCAACTTACCCAGGGACTCATCATCCTTGCCTGTCTCGGTTGTTCATAGAGAATTACCAGTTTCTTTCCCTGAGGTTCTTCCTGAATTACTTTTTAAAAATCCTTGCAATGTGATGCTTATTCTTTAAGATTATTTTTAAACACAACTACTCTATTTTTAGTTCTGATCTCACTTGTAATTTAAGAAGTTATATCTCTGATTCTTTTCAGAAATAAGATTCTTTTTGAAAAATTGTGAGGAAAATGCATTTGTCTTACTACATATAAAAATCACGTGGTTAATTAGAAGCCTCTTTTACTTGCAAGGGCAAAGGGTATTTTAGAGTAGTAAAATAAATCACTATTAAAAACTGAAATGGAAGTATCAGTTTTTACCTCAATTACTGGCATTTTGATTTTGCTATCTATCCATTTGTATAAATATATACTTAAAGAAACATTGGCTGGTAAAAGATGCTTATTCAGTAAAACTCTATACTTTCTATTCATTTCCTATTTGAGAGTTCCAATTTATCTATTTAGAATATGAAAATCCAATGAGCGAAATTAATTTTTAAAAGGGTAATATATTTTAGAAATTCTAGTCCATGTTTGAAAAATAGCAATCAATGAAGAAATTACTGGTGATTTAAGAATTTATTATGAAGAAGCACTGTCAAGAAATTAATTGTACACGTTCCTACAAATTCCCCCAATGTGCATAAACATCCACATAATGAAAAAGGAATTAGTACCCTGGGCTCTTTTTCCTCATTTGATTAACATGCCCATTTTAGGAAAAAAAAAAAACTGGTGAAAGATATGGCTTTTGAATGAAAAAGAGGGGGAAAAACCCCATAGTGTCACAGATGGCTGTCAGAATAAAATGAAGCATGGGTCTGTTGAGGGAATCAAACATGAGTGTGAAATCCGAACAGAAAGGCACAGAGCAGAAGGCAACATTTCAAAAGGCATTTGGCACCAAGTGGCATTGTGAGGGTTAATTTACTGCCAGGAGCTGCTGGGCCTTTCATTCTCCACAGACACACAATAGACAGATCCCCAAAGTGCCCATCATAATCACAGATGCTGGGGGATTAATGCTAAAATGAAAGCTTCATGAATATTAAAAATATCAAAACTGCTAATGATGGAGCGGAGTTTGAAATAACATTCAATCTCAAAATCTAAGAATATGGCACGCAGGCATAGTAAGACACTGTCTTTTAAAAACTGATTAAAACCTACTCAATTTGTAGCAGAAAGAGGCTTATGCATATTAGGGCCTGAATTGGCTGCCAAACTTTACAAATTGCACAGACTAATTACCATAATTAAGCCTTGGATTGAAGAAGAAAATTCCATTTATCTCAGGCTGACTCAGTGGAACTTCAACAAAGAAAGTCCTGACATCAGATGGGCTTTTCCTTCAAACGATATTTCAAAGCCCACTAAAAATAAACAAACAAACAAAAGAGGCTCCTTCCCCTTAGAAGCAGGAATAGTAATCATTCAGGGTAAAATAGAGTTGAAGGAAAGAATTGTTCAGTATTAAAAAAGTATGTTTAAGTAAATTTAAAGTTTACAACACATGAGAAGCTCCAAAAAAAAAAAGGTGGAATTCTCCAGTTAAAAAAAAAATCTGAATTATAAAGTATATTTGTATAGACTTGATAATTTTTTTAATTTAAATTTTTAATTGAGATATAATTGATATATAATCTTATATCAGTTTCAAGTATACAACATAATGATTCAATATATGTATACCTGGCAAAGAATCGCCACAATAAATCTAGTTAACATCCATCACTATGTAGAGCTACAATTTTTTTCTTGTGATGGGAATTTTTAAAACCTACTCTTTGCAACTTGAAAATATACAGTAAAGTATATAGCAAAATATACAACTATGGTCACTATGCTACACATTTTTACCCCAGGACTTATTAATTTTAAAAACTGCATGTTTGTACCTTTTGACCATCTTCATCCGCAGAATTGATAAAAATTGAGTACTTTCTAAATTATTGCATTGTCTTAACATATAGTTTTATATTATTTAGAATTTAGTTAGCTTAATTTCTGATAAGGATAAATATATATGAACTTGCTACATATTTATCCCTCTACTAATATGAACATCAGTACTAATAGAAGGAAATCAGGCTAGACCATATTGCAATTTGTTTATTCTTTAGCTTTCTTAAATAATTAAAAACAAAGCCATTTGGCAGGTATTGCTTAGCTTATTGCTGCAGCATTTTTTCAGAAAAAAATGTAATCATCAAAGTTGATATTATCTTTATTGGTAGAAAAGTTGCTACATCTATGACTGTTCTTTGCAGCTTATTTCTGACAGTGAATAAAGAATTCAAAACAGTTAGATTTGATTACGGAAAATGCTATGAACGAACTGCTTTTTAAAGGTGTTGAACAATTGGAATGGATTGATTGAATGAGACCAAGTATTTATAATTTTAGTTTACAACAGTTGCTTGTTAACCTTGCAAAACTGGCCATAGTTTAATTTTACTGGTTCACATGCAGAAATACTTTTTCATGCGCTTTATCCTATCTATCAATGATTTTTTTTTAAATGTTAGCAAGCAAAGTTTTAACTTGCCTCCTTTCTTTTATCCAAGTATTATACTTTAATTTTAATTTTTCTGTTGCCTCCAGTCTTGTGCCCACTAACTTTTTCTTCTCAGTGATTTAGGGCACAAATATGATGATGTTGTTTAACTTCCCTCCCCAAATGATTGGCTTTCAGAATGAAGCCCAGATTTCTTTATTAAATCTTATTGGAGTATAGTTGACTTACAATGTTATGTTAGTTTCATGTGTATAGCAAAGGAAATCAATTACACATATACATATATCTATTGCTTTTCAGATTCTCTTCCCATATAGGTCACCACAGAGTATTCAAAAGAGTTACCTGTGGGATGCAGTAGGTCCTAGTTACTCATTCATTCCATATACAGCAGTGTGCCTATGTCGAACCCAACCTCTCATTTTATACCTCCCACCAGTTTCCCCTTTGGTAACCATAAGTTTGGTTTCAAAATCTTTGCGTCTATTTCTGTTTTGTGAACAAGTTCTCCTGTATCATTATTTATTAAAATTCCACATATTAGTGATCACATATGATATTTATTTTTCTGTCTGACTTCACTTAGTATGACAGTCTTTAAGTCCATCCATGTTGCTGCAAACGGCATTCCTTCTTCTCCCCCTCCTCCTTCTCCTTCTTCTTCTTTTCTTTTCTCCTTCTCCTTCTCTTTCTTTTCTTTTTTGGCCACCCTGTAGCATATAGAGATCCTGGACCAGAGATCAGATTCAAGCCACAGTTGTGACCTACACTGCAGCTACAGCAACTCTGGATCCTTTAACACACTGTGCCAGCTGGGGGACTGAACCCTTATCCTGGTGCTGCAGAGATGCCATTGATCCCATTGTGCCACAGTGGGAATGCCTCATTCTTTTTTTATGGCTGAGTAATATTCCATTGTATATATGTACCTCATCTTTATCTATTCCTCTGTTGATGGACATTTAGGTTGTTTCCATGTCTTGGCTCTCGTAAATAGTGATGCAATGAACATTGGGGAGCGTGTATCTTTTTGAATTGTGATTTTCTCTAATAAATGTCCAGGAGTGGGATTTCTGGATCATATGGTAGCTCTATATTTAGTTTTTTAAGGAATCTCCATACTGTTCTCCATAGTGGCTGCACCAGTTTACATTCCTACCAACTGTTTAGGAGGGTTCCCTTCTCTCAACACCCTCTGCAGCAGTTATTGTTTGCAGACTTTTTGATGATGTCCATTCTGACTTGTGTGAAATGATACTTCACTGTAGTTTTGATTTTCATTTCTCTAATAATTAGTGATGTTAAGCATTTTTTTAATGTGCTTTTAAAGCTCAGATTTCTTCTTTCTTTCTTTCTCTCCTTCCTTCCTTCCTTTCTTTCTTTTTCTTCCTTCCTTCCTTCCTTTCTTTCTCCCTTTCTTCCTTTCTCTTTCCTTTTCTCTCTCTCTTCCTTCCTTCATCCCTCCCTCCCTTCTTCTTCTTTTTTTTTCCTTTAGCTTTTTTTAGGGCCAAACCCTCAGCATATGGAAGTTCCCAGGCTAGGGGTCGAATCGGATCTACTGCTGTTGGCCTACGCTGCAGCCACAGCAATGCTGGATCCGAGCTGCATCTGTGATTTACACCACAGCTCACAGCAATGCCAGGTCCTTAACCCACTGACAGAGGCCAGAGATTGAACTGGCATCCTCATGGATACTGGTCGGATTCGTTTCCACTGCACCATAATGGGAACTCCGAAGCCCAGATTTTGTAACACACCATCCAAGGCCCATTATAACTGCCCACATCTACATTTCTATCTTCATTTCTTATTAACCTTTTCTCTTATCTTTCTTCTTCCTTTTCCTTTTACCTTTCCTTCTTTCCCTCCCCTCCTCCGTCATCTTCTTCCTCTTTCCTTCCTTCCTTCTTTCCTCCCTCCCTCCCACCCTCCCTTTCTTCTTTCTTTCCTTAATGTTAATGTTTTTTTGAACACCTATGTTTTAGGTACTAAAATAGGCACTGGGAATAAATATCTAACAAATAATATATGACTCCCTAGATCAATGAAGATTACAATTTAGTGAATAAAAACTGGATTTTAAAATCATTTTTCACTCTTTTTCTGTCTTCAAACCACCACCATCCCTTACACATGTATATGCATATGCAGTTTTTCATTTTCCAAATGCAAGCAAAGAGGAGGTACATTGTAATAGCCAAGAACATAGATTCTGGATTTTTGTTCAAATCCTAGCTCCATCACTGGGTAACAATGTGAATCTGGGCAAATTACTCACCATACCTATATACCTGATCTCAAATCGCTGTTGTGAAGATTAAATAAATAAATGCAGTCTGGCAGAGAATAATAATAGTCATTATTATTAGTGCAGTCACTACCACAATGAAAGGGAAACAAATTTATGATGGCCCGTGGCCGACTAAGGTCTAATCCAGTCTGAAGCATGAATAGAGGTTTCTCTGATGAATTAGGGAGCTAATTTCTGGAGGGTGCTCACTTAAAGACAGTAATAGTGGACCTGTGTTTTTCAGTCAGAAAGAACTTTCCTGTGGAGATCAGGAAGGGTCCAGCAGTGCAGACTCATGGCCTGAGAGAAAGCTAGTGAGACAGTAAGTAGCATGTGAACAAAGTGTGATCAATTTACTTTTGTGGAGGTGCTGTATTTTCTATTATTTGCAAAGTTCCTACTTGAGTATCCCCTGGACCTCTGTCTGTCACACTCTTTTCGACAATCTGACTCCTTGTTCTTCAAAATATATATACAGCATTTTCTTCTGGAAGCCTCCTTCTTTTGGAGCCTACTCTCCCGGCACCACTTCTCCCTGTGCTGGATCAGGTGTTTCTATTCTGTGCAAACCCACATCATTCTACCCATGTGCCAGTGCCTGGAGAGCAACCTGATCACAGGGCTTTTGCCTTACTTATCTTTGAATTGACACTGTCCTGATGCAGAGAAGGGCCTCTATGTGTCAAGATGTAAAAGTTGGCCAGGTGGGTAAATGAACTAAAATATATACCTTCAAAGCATACCCTAAACATTAAGTCTGCACAGTCTACATAGCAAACTGAGAACAAATACCTAACAGTTCAGGGGAGGAGGTACATAGAAAGTTACTTACTCTGGGAAAGCAAGGATTTCGCTGGTATATATTAACTCTCACTATAAACACATACTAACTCTTGTATTTTTAAATGCAGGACAGTTGAAATTCCTATTATGAATTTTTTTAAATGAGGGGTAAGTAAAATTTAAGATAAATTTAAGAAAACTTAAATTTCATCTAAGTATTCATCTACTCAGGAACACAGTAGAAACCTAACTAAAAATTTAGGAGAACTAATGGTTTTCATTTTTTAAAGATACCTTTATTGAAAACAAAAGTTATTTACATGTTTTCTTCCTGTATGCTAAGATATATTACATCATTTTTTTGACTTTTGTCATTTTTAGGGCCGCACCCACGGCATGTGGAGGTTCCCAGGCTAGGGGTCTAATCGAGGCTGTAGCCGCCGGCCTATGCCTTAGCCACAGCAACGCGGATCCGAGCCGCGTCTGTGACCTACATCACAGCTCACAGCATCGCCGGATCCTTAACCCACTGAGCAAGTCCAGGGATCGAACCGGCAACCTCATGGTTCCTAGTCGGATTCGTTAACTGCTGCGCCACGACAGGAACTCCATATTACATTTTTTGTTTATATTTACCTTTACTCTCTCCTTCTTTCTAGTCCTCAAATGACTAAGTCACAATTCATATTTATTATTAATTGTAATATGGTGCTAAAAGCAGATGCAGCCATGAACTTAATGACTTGAAATTGAGGGGATACGTTGCTCTCCAGCATCTACAGCCCTACTCTTCCCTCGACTTCCTTCCCATCCTTTTTTCTGTCTAGGGCCACATGCCTTTTTGCACAGAGATTGCGCAGCTGCTTGTCACTGACTGACTGCCAAGTGCCAGAGACTGGAAATACCCTTTCTCTTCTTAGCATCTGTGCTGTGGGCCTAAGTGCAGTGGACTGCGGCAAAAAAAACATCTTGTCAGTTTTCCTAGCCCATAAATACAAATGGAACATTTACACTCTCCTAAATAGTGACTCATAGTATTGTGAAAAAGTTGATCTATGACACACAATTACAAAGATCTGCCTTTACTGCACTAGGACACAGGAGTGCGCGCGCGCGCGTGTGTGTGTGTGTGTGTGCGCGTGCACGTGTCTGTGCACATGGGCTGGTAAGGGAATGGATAGGAGATAAGACTGAAAACATAAAGGGGGCAAAATTTTAAATGAGATAAAGGATGAAGTAACCATTCTCAACAGAGGCTGGGTAAGAAAGCTAAGTCCTAAAAAGAGAAACAGTTTGAAGTGACTCTTATCCCCATTCTTCGGAGGATAGGACGTAAAAGGTACCAATTTAAATACAAAGGAGAGAAGTTAATTCATTTCCTACAATGGCTACCTTAGAGCATTAGGACATAGTGAATGCTGACTGACAAGGGCTGGGCAGGGAGTACAAGGACGCTGAAGCTTAGGGTCCCTCACATACACAAACCTCTGCCAAAGGTAGGGAAGGGGCCCTACAAGATCATCATGTGGTTATTTGCTTTGTACATTTGCCAAGGCATGGTTTTTAACTTTAATCCACCACAGGACATTTCATTTTATTTTTTTTTCCTTTTCTTAAAAAAGTTCTTTAATTTCATAAACCTCATGTTCGACCAGAACTAGATCCATCTTAAACAATGGGATAAAGTAGACTATTTTAGACCTAGAGGGTTTAGTCCTTCCTCTAAATCACATGAAGGAGGGAACTCTAGCAGTAGCTGTCTGAACATAGCAGTGAAGTTGCTGGTCAAGGGCAAGTTCATCTACAGAGAGCAAGACTGGCATGAGTAGTTCATTGGATTCAGGAAACTGTCCAGGTTTGGAAAGAGCCTCTGGAGGAATGATAAAGGTACCTGGCTAAGAACATATAGTCCAATTGACAAATTCTGGAAAAAACTTGAATGAGAAGGGATATCAGGAAATGGTTGTAGCTCCTTGTTACGAAATCTTTTCCAGCTATAGCGGGCAGAGGTAGAAGAGAAAATGAGAAGAGGTGAATTGATGTGTGGTCGTTGGGGACTACGGGGTTAATGGTGGAATGGGAAGGCACCTGCTTAAAATAATGAAGATGGTGAGTGGCAGAATCAGCACTGGGTCCTCTATAACTCCCAGAGGAATCCAGTCTCTGAAAGGAGACACTTAGCTAAATTGATGATGAGGATTACCTCTGGTATGATATTATTCCAGTTATTGGAGATACAACGTTAGAAAATATCCTGAATATCTGTTGTCCATAAGGCAAAAAACAAGAAAAACCCCTCCTGAGGGTTTAAGTCATGATTTAGTAAGCACAAGGAAGGGTTTGGCTTAACTTCCCTGTCTGCTTTCTCTTCCTGGCTTTAGGTTTCAACATTTCTAAATAAGGTGGTGATTCTATTCTTTTCTTTTCACCCAGGGTTAGTAGAATATTCACTTTCCTTAAAAAAAAATCCTTATAATCTCCAAGTATATATGTTAAAAAAAAAAGGACATGTGATGGTTTTAGTAAACTAAGCCCATGACTTCAAATTACATTGCTATTTATCTTACTATTATTTTATTGATATAGAGGGTTGTTGGGTATCACATTAATTTAGCTCAGCAAAACTCATGTTTATTTCCACTGGTAAAGGGTCTTTAGAGCACCAGTAATGTTTGGATATTTGCCAAAAGCTCTTAAAAAAAATCCCATTAGCTTTTAGGTGCGGATATCTTCAATGTTCAACCATATCTTTTAAATTTTTCAAGTGGCATTATTATCTAAATAACTACTGCTGAGCTTTCTTTTTAATTGGCAAAGACTTAAGCAATGTTTATCCTACCAGGACCTCCCATCCTCACCCTAAATGCACACAGGAACAGAAAAAGGAAGAGCACAATATCTAATCATGTTTTTTGTGTGTCGGTACCATGGGGAAAATATTGGGAATTACATTTTTTTTTGACAGAAGGAATACAGAGAATATATTATTTAATTTTCTCTTTAAGATTGTGCTGGAAAACTTACATTTTCTTTATATGCACAAATAAGTTAAAAAAAGAAATCCTGATAGTTAAGAGAGAACGAAGGTCATGCCTTCAGGTAATTGACAACAACACTAGGGAGAAAAGCCAGGGACCAACTTCTGGTATTTTTGTATCACAAAGTATACTCCATGAATACTTGAAAATACTTGTAGCTGATATAAATGAAACAGAGAGAACAGACAGCTTTATCAAAGAAGAAACTCCCACATACTGAAAGTTTTTGCAACTTTGGTGACAAGGGTAGTCACTATTCTGTGGGGAGCTTATGCTCATCTTTTTCAATGAGATTCTACTTTGAAGTACAATGTAACATTACATCTTTCCTAAGAGGATAGGGTGTGATTATGAGAGAAAAACTTCAAGCAATAAAAATACTTGTGCCTATAGAAAGTAGTTTAGCCTAGATTTATAGCAACATAATAACTGAGGGTAACTCTGGTTGGTGGCCCCAGAGGATATGCTTTCTAATCTGTTTATGGTACAATTGCATTATTGGGACAATACTTTAAAAGATTTTAAAAAGGGAAACATTTTTACCATGTACATCTGATATTAATGGGAGCAAACTCACTAACACAATCCTAGAAAATGGGTTCTATGGACAATAAAAAAATACATATATCTATATAATGTTTTTATAAAAGGCATAGCGGGATTCTTTTTTTTTCTTTTTTCTTTGCTCTTGGCTTTTTGTGCCTTGCAGAGTAACGTGTCTCTAAAGGACTGCTAGTCAGTTGTCATCCTGCTTTGTTCCTGTGTAGAATATAATCAGATTTGTAGGAAAAACACATAAGAACCTAAGGCAGTTCCTAGAACAGTTGACTTGATGGGATATTAAAACATCTGTTGTCAATAACTACAAGCATTTTTGGTACTCCAGCCAGTACAAACTTGTTATTCAATTATTAATAATATGACAGTTAATGTTCTATTCTGCTTCAAGTTATATAAAATGCATTGTTTAAATTCTGTAACTGTTTTGTTTTCCTCTGGAGTTTGGCTCTTCTACATTTGCTGGTTTTACCCAGTCACCAGTCATGTCAAAGGGGAAAAATAAGTGCATTGGCAGGATGCAAGGAACAAAATAACATAGACTTTTAAATTCCCCAAAAGAGAATGGATTAGGCTGCACATTGTTGAAAGGAGATTCTACAGAGCCTTAATACTCTACTGTTTGCTCACATTAGTTCTCATAATCAGGTCTCTTTAACCAAAGACAATAATCCTAGCAAAAAAAAATTGAAATATAGGTCTTTGTGAGCTTTGGAAAGAGAGCTCTGCTCTCACTTAAGATGATACATGGATTTCCATTTCAGCAGACACCAATGAGCTGCCATGTGAACTGGCAGTCCATTCTGAGAATTTTATATTCAGTTGTTGTACAACCTACAGTTGCTTATGCTTTAGAGAAGCAAGAAGGTATTGCTGAGAGAGAGAGAGAGAGAGAAGGAGAAAGAGAGAGACAGAGACAGAGACAGAGAGGAGAGAAAGTTACATCTGGTAACAAAAGAAGAGGCTTCATTTCTCCTGGCTAGCATGGAAGTGGAGTGAGGTCAGGGCCAGGACTTCTTGTAGGTGAGTCAGCTTGGGTCTTTCCTCCAAAATGACCCAGGCTGGGGCAGGGCTGAATAATGGGAAAAGGTTTTTGTGCTAAAGCTGTTGTTTTCAGGAAAATTTTCTTTCTGGTCTTGTAAAACTTTCCAGATGGACTCTGAGCTCTGGAAAGGTGGAGGGAATTGCCGGAGGTCTTAGTGTCTAAGTTTCTTCAAAGGGGAAAATAAGTTTCCTTTTACCATCTCCTTCAGTGTATGGCTTTGGGCTCCACAAGCCAGACTGATTATCAATAAAACACACAGTATCTCTCAGTTCACTCAGAGAAAAAGTCAGGGTCCCTTTTCCTTTGTCTTGTTTTGGTGGATAAGACATGGGTTTGAGATTCAGCTAGACTTCCACTTCACAGTATTCTCTCTGGCTATGGACATCTGGGCAGGCTATTCAATTTCAACAGAACTCAGTGTCTTTCTTTGCAAAATGTGGTTAATGATAACTTCTACTTCAGAGTGCTGTGAAAGTCATAGTACCTGCCAGAGCAAACACTCATAAAACAGTTTTCTAAGTAGTTTATTCAAGGTATAAAAATAATCTGACTTAGGCAACACTCTGAGAAGTGGAAACCTCTGAGGATCCACTTTGTTCTTGCCTCTATCTGCCTAGGTGTCTTGGGGCTTTATGCTGATGACATAATTTACCTTTATAAGGTAAGATGATTGTAGAGACTAGACATTAAATCAAAAGAATTATTCTAATTATGGAATTTTAGGAAGTAGTCAGTGGAGAGACAGAAGAAAAATTTTATTTTAGTCTTTCACTCACAGGTGCCTCCTCCTATTGCACTAACATGTAGAGATGACATTTCAGGTGTCAGATGACATTTGCCATTTGATCTTTAATGACATTTCCTCATCAGAATCTTTACTCATCATTCTGAAATTTTTGTATGCATGTGTCACAGATAATAACTGAGAAAACAGTCAAGGAGATTAGAAATAGTAACATGGAAATTTCTGTCTTCAGAGTACTTGTTTAAATACCATTAGATCAATGATGGCAGGAGTCAATAGGGCCCATAAAACATGACTGGCAAATGTGAAATTAATTTGTTGCTATAGTTCCGTATCTAGTTCCATTGAAAGCCATCTGGTATTTTTGGTTGGTTATCTTAAAGAAGCCACGCATTAAATATTTCATCTTATGATAGGAGGAGAGCTGGCTTTCCTTGTCTCTCATGGGTCTTCTTAAAATGAATTCAGATTATAGAATTCATAATAGGACACATACATGCCATATTATGACTTGTCTTATGAATATAACATCAAATTCAAACATTTAATATTTATGTACATTATATAAATTATAGTATATATTTTATTTCTAACACATATTAAATATTTGAAATAATATATATAAATATTTGAATTCTACGTCACCAGATCATATAAATATTTTTCACATCAGCCACAAATTTCATTAAACATTGCTTAAAGGATATACTTAAGACAGAGAATCCTAAAAGATCAGAGCTGGAAAGAAATACTAGAATTAACCACCCCATCCTTTATTTTAAAGATGAGAAACACAAGGACTGTAGAAACTGAATGAACTATATTCAAGGTGACCCAGATATTTAATGAGAGTTTTTGTACCATTATTCTGCAACTTAAGTTCTATATTCTGCTCTAGTACCAATCTTGGGCTGCAGAAGGCTACCCATGGTAAGTTTATCAGCTCTTCCAAAATGCGGGCATGTGTGTTTCTCATTACACATGTTTGATGCTCAACTGTTGTCTCTTGAATGAACCTGGTTCTTCTCTCTTTGATTTATCCTATGCCTCCTGTAATATATATGTATGTATTATTATTATTATATATATACATACACACTTGCCTCCTCTTCACAGCCGTACCAACATGTCCTTCATTTCTGCTGTACAAACCTGCTAATTAGGCCACACACCTCTCATCCTAGCTCTTCCCTCTGTACCCTTACGCTCACCTTGCTAATCATTGATGCACTTCACATATTCTGCTGCTGCCTTCTGGACACATAGTAGGATTGGATTATCCCTCCCAACTTTTTTTAGGTCAAGCGTGGATGGCTGACCTGACTTGCATTCACTGATATGTGAGTGAAAGGCATAAAGGTAATACATGATTCGTCAAATCCCTTGTAACTTCACAACAGTCATAAACATATGTTAAGATAAGGTCTCCCTCTCTGGGTTTCTGAGTGGCAGCAATGAGCAAAGGCCCTTTCTAACTCCAAGCAGGACAAGTGTAGAATAAACAACCATATGTTGCCTCATATTAGGACATGGTATTAGGACATGTTATGGTAGTAAAAATGGTAGTAAAAGGTAGTAAAGGGAGAGATATTTCTCTGCCAAATTTATGAGTGGGAGAGTAAGAGAAAGCTATGGTATCTCTGGAAAGGCTTCATTGTAGAAGTAGATTACAACCCAGGCTCTGACATAGGGTTGAAATAGGGGACATACAAATCAGAAGTCCATCTGTTGTAAATGGAAAGGTGGAGATTCTCCTGAGCAGCCTGCAACCTTGAGAGCAATGAAATCCTTTCGGTTTAGAAGAGTTCCAAAGGTGTTTAGTCATTCTTTAAATATATATATATATACGTATTTTTTACTTTTATCAAACACCAGGGCTCACAGGCACATATATAATGCTGTGCTTCAGAGAGGTCAGAAGATGAAATGTATGAAAGAACTTTCTCATCAGTGGAGCTGGCCCCAAATGGATCTGTCTCTTTTATAAAAAGCTAGATCACCATCTGGAAGAGATACTGAAGAAGACTTTCTAGACAGTCTCTAAATTTCCTTCAAAGACCAAGATTCTGACATACTCTCTCGCTATCCTAGTTTGTCTAGTTTTCTCTGGAGCTATGTGGCTCACATGCACATGAGCATTTCTTAAATACTATTTGATGGTATCATCTTCTAAAGCATGCTCATCTCTAATTCAATATTTTTCTCAATTACTCTATGTTGGTCTGACCCTGAATAATTCAGTCATTTAAAGAGGAGCCATCGAAATGCAGTGTTGGCAAAACTCATTCCAACCAGAGGTCCAAGAGTGATCCAGAAAACAGATATCCTCAGGATTAGCTCATTCTGCCAAGATCCCTGGGGCACATTTTAATCTGGCTAGTATATAATCTGATCTATAAAATAAAAAATCTGGGTTCACTTCCATTTATAGCTAAATTCCATAAAAATAATTAAAACTCATTCTAGTATATCTGCAGAAACAAACCTGAATTTATTTTAAGCTGTTTTCATGTATAATATTCAGCTCAATTTAGTTCATGGCGTTTAAGTGATGGAATAAAAAGAAAGCCGAGAAAGCAGAGAACCCAGTTTACAATCCCTGATTCTGCTCCTAATTCCGGTGTGACCTCAGGCAAGTCAAGGATCCTTCTGAGCTCAAAGGTCTAGCAAGTGTTAATGTTTTACGAATGTGCTATTTCTTTCAGTAAAAGGAAGAAATATATATCTTCTTCCTATTTTAATACTGAACGCAAAATGCTTACAGATTGTGATGGAAACCAGTCAGTCCTAGATTGTTACTGCTTTGTACCAGGTGTGAGGGAGAAAGGAGAATAAACTGTGAAAATAAACAAGTGTTAAGAAATTGTGTTTAACCTCTTAAAGACATCTTTATTGTCTTTATATTTGCAATACTTTTGTATGTAAATATCTTTAGGTATATGTTTGAATTTTTAATGTAGACAAAAAAGGCTGTTGCTTTTTCAGTTTACTGAATAAACACAAAAATTAGCAGCTGGTTAAATATTTGGGGGGAGAGGCACAGAATACTTTTTGTCTTATTACTGTAATAGTAACATTATCATCAGAGAGGAAAAAAACACAACAGAAAATAAAAGCATTTTGTTTTTTTTTGTTGTTGTGTTTTTTTTTTTTTTTTTGTCTTTTTGTCTTTAGGTAGAGCCGCACCCATGGCATATGGAGGTTCCCAGGCTAGGGGTCTAACAGGAGCTGTAGCTGCCGGCCTTCGCCACAGCCACAGCAATGCGGGATCCGAGCCGCGTCTGCAACCTACACCACAGCTCACAGCAACGCCAGATCCTTAACCCACTGAGCAAGGGCAGGGATCGAACCCGCAACCTCATGGTTCTTAGATTCGTTAACCACTGAGCCACGAAGGGAACTCCCATTTTGTTGATATTTGTGTATATATTCACCTGAAATCTTTAAGATACATATGTATATACTATGCTTTTTTTGTTTGTTTCTTTTTTTTGCTTTTTAGGGCTGCACCCATGGCATACGAAGGTTCCCAGGCTAGGGGTCTAACTGGAGCTACAGCTGCTGGCCACAGCCACAGCCACAGCCACAGCCACAGCAATGCGAGATCCGAGCCACGTCTGTGACCAAAACCACAGCTCACTACAAGGCTGGATCCTTAACCCACTGAGCGAGGCCAGAGGTTGAAACTGTGTCCTCATGGGTACTACTAATATTTCTTACTGCCGAGCCATAACAGGAACTCCTCTTTCATTCATTTTTAAACTTGTCTTTTCTTTTAATATACAATTATTTTTAATTGAACCAACCATTTTCATAGACATGTAGCATAACTTTGCTAACATTCAAGTCATATGCTCTAAATGAACAGAAATCTTGTCTTATGTGTTCCTTAAACCCAAGAGAATCCATAGTTATTTCCTCACTTAATAGTTACTGAATAAATAAATGAAATTAAGAAATTGAAAAATGCATTATGAACTCAGACACTGTTAAAATTAGGAGTACAGGCATGCAGAGATGCTTTAAGAGCACTTAATAAGTGATTAACATAAAATAGTTAAGAACAGAGGTGCACCCACATGAAAGCCCAGTGAGACAATTTTCCTTGTATTAAAAATGGAAATACAAAAAAGGAATGACTATAAGTAGGAGAGGAAGAATAAGAAAATTAGCACTAATGGTGTTTTGTATAAGTTTACGTTTCTGCACCTAAGAAAAGGTGATAATTTGTGTGTGTGTGTACATGTATGTGTACACACATGTGTTTCTGAATAGCTATATGATCCACTTATTAAAAGCAAAAGACTGTCTTCAAATTTAAGGACTGTTTATCCATGTTTCTAGAATAAAAGCAAGGATGTTGAGCCAAGTAATCTGTATCTTCAGTGCGAAAATGTTTCAAGATGAAATGCTGTCAAAATAAAGTGGCAGTTCAAGGTATTAAGCAGTACATGATATTGCTTCAGGAGAATGGTTAAGAAAAGTAATATAGTGTGTTTATAACTTATTTGAACTGGAAATCTAAGTTTTAAGCTCAATTTAAGGTCTTAGTTTAAGATGAATCAATTTCAAGAAACATAAATACAGTTTTTAGCTTTTTTTTTTCGGAAGAGTAAATACATTATGTAGAATTGGTGAAGAAAACAGGCACATGAGAATGTTAAGGGAAAATATGTTCAAGGAATACACTAAAGGAGTTTAAAATAGACCTTCACAACTTAGTAATAATAAGCAAAAATTAGAATTGTGTATTTCTCTACTGGATATCTCCCAATTATGTCACAGAATTTATGTATTCATTTATTGTTTTACTTAGAATGTGTTTTCCATAAAGAAATGTTTTTGTTGTTTGATTTTTGGCTGCACCCACGGCATATGGAAGTTCCTGGGTGGGGGAATGAATCTGAGCTGTTGCTGAGACTTATGCCACAGCTGCAGCAACACTGGATTCTTTACCCACTGCACCAGGCCAGGGATAGAACCCACACCTCAGCAGTGACACGAGCTGCTGCAGAGACAATGCCACATCCTTAACTTTCTGTGCTACAGCAAAAACTCCAAGAAATGTTTTAAATAACAGCTCCCTTTTGAAAATAGAAAGACTTCTTATGTATCCTAAAACAACTATTAATATGATAAAAGTTTTTATGAAAATTAACTCCCCATTAATATATAATTCAGGAATGCATTCTGAGTTCTACATGGAGTTCCAGAAATATCTCTCTTCAGGCAACAGAAATATTCTAATGCAGTATTTCTCTGTTGACAGAAATATTCTGTAAGACTCACATATGCCTAACAATTGAGCACTTAGAATGTAGCTGGTAAAAAGATAAAACTGAATTCCTCATTTTATATAGTAGCCACACTTACCCAATAGCTACCTCTTTGGACAGCACATGTCTGATTCATGTAAGGCTCTGTTATGGACTACATATCAGAGAGTAGGGTAGAGGGATATATTAAATTCATTTGTTTACCATGGCCACAGGAAAGGTCAGTATGGCTTTAGGCATCCTACAAACTCATTGTCTACAAACAAATTGACAACGTCAAACCACTTTCCCTTTGTGCATTGCATTTTCCTTTTTCCACTCCTGGAAAAGGCCTACTCTACCTTCAAAATCCAACTTGAATATTTCCTTGAATATTGAGTGCTTGACTCAATTACTATGTTCTTCGAAAACTTATTTTATAAAATGTCTCACATTTGTACCCTTTCTAACCAACTTTATCTTATGCAGATTTTATTACCATGGCCATTGTTTTGAGTGTAGCTAGCAAGTAATGACTACCTGAATGAATAAATGAAAGTAAAAATGAAATAAATGAAAATATAGATCCTTCCTTCAAGTTTATAATAGAGACAGACATAGACAAAATGCTTCCCTATTCTAGATACCTGTTAGGACATACTCCAAACTTTATAAAGTGAACTATAGTATATATCCCCAAAAGTAGGAAGGAGAAGCTCCATATCTCCTGGGAATAATTTAAGATATGAATTGCCCCTCTTGGCAGGCCACTTCAGTCAGCACCAGCGGCCCCATAAACAATGCCCATCCCACTCCATTAGGGAGACAATTCCAGTGCCCTTCTAAAGTGGCTTCAACTTGAGGAGTCCAGTTCTGCCTATTAGTACACTTATAGCAGTTGCAGCTGGGCCTTGCAGCCAGCCAGCCTGGAAGCACACCCACAGCAATAACTGCCCAGTCACAACAGGAGTGCGCGTGTAACTCACATGGAGGATACCTTAGAGCACATGGATCTGGTGTCCAGGACCCCACAGGACATCTTTTACAGAGAGTCATTCTTTCAAGTCTGGGAGGTATAGCTTATACATCTACTACACAGAAACAACACAGAGAGTTAGGTGAAACAAGGAGACAAAAGAGTACCTCCAAAACAAAAGAACAAGTAAAGCCTCAGAAAAAGCACCGAACTAAAAAGAGATGAACACTTTGCCAGATGACGTGTTCAAAGATATAGTCATAAAAATTCTCACCAAACTCATGAGAAGAGTAGATGATTCAGTAAGAATTTTAACAGAGTTAGAAAATATACATAAAAATCAAAGAGCACTGAAAGATACAATAACGAAAATGAAAAATACAATAACTAAAATGAAAAATAGACTACTGGGGCTCAAGAGCAGACTAGAAAATGTAAAAGAATGGATTGGCAATCTGAAAAACAAGGTAGTGGAAATCACACAAACAGAATAGCAGAAAGAAAAAAATATTTTTAAAAATAAGGCTATTTTAAGAGACTTCTTAGACAACATCTAGTATATTAACTTTTGCATACAGGGATGGCAGAATGAAAAGAGACAGAAAACCTATTTGAAGAAATAATGGCTAAAATTTCACTAACCTGGTAAAGATAATAGACACCCAAGTCAAGGAATCACAGAGTCCCTAATGAGATGAACACAAAGAGAAACACACCAAGATATGTAATTAAAATGTCAAAAGTTAAAAGACAGGAGTTCCTACTGTGGCTTAGCAGGTTAAGAACCTGACTAGTATCCATGAGGATGTGGGTTCGATCCCTGGCCTTGCTCAGTGGGTTAAGGATTCAGCATTGCCATGAGCTGTGGTATAGGTCACAGATGCAGCTCAGATCCTGTGTTGCTGTGGCTGTGGCACAGGGCAGCAGCTGTGGCTCCTATTGGACTCCTAGACTGGGAACTTCCATCTACCACAGGTATGGCTCTTTAAAAAAAGAAAAAAAAGTTAAAGATAAAGAGATAATCTTGAAATCAGTAAGAAAAAATCTAGTTATATAAAAGGGAAATCTCATAAGATTATTACCTTATTTTTACAGCAGAAACTTTACAGGCTAGAAGAGAATGGTACAATATATTCAAAGTACTGGGAAAAAAATGCAACAAAACAAAACTTAAAACCAAGAATACTCTACAAGGAAAAATTATTCAGAATTGAAGAGAGAAATAATTTCCCAGACAAGCAAAAGCTAAGCAGTTTATTAACACTAAACTGTCTTTGCAAGAAATGTTAAACTTCTTTAAACAGAAAATAAAAGGCCATGATGTAACTAGAAATAAGAAAGTTATGAAAGAAAATATTTTCATTGGTAAAGATGAACATGTAGTAAAAACAACAATCAGCCAACTGTATAGACAGTATGAAGGTTAAAAGTCAAAAGTAGCAGTCATTTATACTTAAGACAATTAAGTAATATGCAAAATAAAAAGATGTAAAATATGATGTCAATAACATAAAATGTGATGGGTGGGAGTAAACTAAATATATACACACACACACACACACACACACACACACACGGTATATGACCCCTATTTTATATATGTAAAATATGACCCTTATATATATTTATAAATAAGGGTCATATGCCATGATAATAGATCAATGGAATAGAATAGAAAATCCTCAAATAAACCAATCCTTTTGTGGTCAATTAACTAATAACAGCAAGCCAAGTATATACAGTGGGCAAAAGCCAGTCTCTTCAGTAAGGGGTTTTGGGAAAATTGGACAGCTACATGCAGAATAATCAAATTGGACCACTTTATTACACCATCTAAAAAAAACAAACTCAAAGATTATTAGATTAAAGACTTAAATGTAACAGCTGAAACCATAAAATGCCTAATAGAAAGCATACAGTATTCTAACACTGGTTTTAGTAATATTTTCCAAATCCATCTCCTTAGGCAAGAGCAACAAAAGCAAAAAGAAACAAATGGAGTACATCAAACTAAAAAACTTTTGCAAGAAAAGGAAAAACATCAACAAAATGAAAAGGTAACCGTGGATGGCAGAAGATATTTACAAATGGAATAAACAATGAGAGATTAATATTCCAAATATACAAAAACATAAAATTCAACATTTAAAAACCAAACAACCCAACTAAGAAATATTTCCAAGGAATATATATTGATGGCCAACAGACACACGAAAAGATGCTTGACACCACTGATCATTAGGGAAAGGCAAATCAAAACCACATGCGATATCTCCTCATATCCATCAGAATTCCAAAAGATATTTGCACCCTTATGTTCACTGCAGCATTATTTACAATATCCAAGAAATGGAAGCAACCTAAGTGGCCATCAATAGGTGAATGAATAAAGATGTAGCATATGTACAGCAGAATATCATTCAACCATAAAAAAGATGGAATCCTGCCATTTGTGACAACATGGATGGACCTAGATGATATTATGCTGTGAAATTAATC
Source organism: Catagonus wagneri (assembly GCA_004024745.2). NCBI lineage: Eukaryota > Metazoa > Chordata > Mammalia > Artiodactyla > Tayassuidae > Catagonus > Catagonus wagneri. The sequence goes on along the minus strand of PVHT021183696.1, from coordinate 22,288,163 downwards.
AGACAAAGACAAATGCCATATCCTATGGTTTTAAATGTGTGTGGAATCTAAAACACACAAAAGAAACAATCAAAACAGAAAGAGTTTCATATATACAAAGAACAAACTGATGTTCATCAGAGGGAAAAGGGTTGGGGTTGGGAGAAACAGGTAAAGAAGATTAAGAGATACAAACTTTCAATTATAAAATAGTTATAATAGGGATACAATATATAGCAGAGGGAATATTGTTAATAGAATTGCAATAACTTTGGATGGTTACAGATGGCATTACACTTATTGTGGTGATCAATTTGCAGTGTATATAAATGTTGAATCACTGTGTTGAATACCTGTAACTAATATAATATCAATAACAAAATAAAAATTAAAAATTACATATATAGAAAATATTAACTCAATATTGGTTAAATTCCTTCCATATACAATGAGCTCTCTCAATAAATCACCTTATTTTACCTAACTGGTGAAGATTAACGATGCTTTCTTCAAAAAATTGTTTGCCTTCTCATATTTTCATTTTTCTACTAATGGTTCTGAAATTTAACAGAGTTTATGGGATTGATCTTTGCATACAACACAGCATCAGATTGAGTAGCTGTTAATTATCTGGGGTAAGGAACACATGAATTCTTAGTATTTCAGTACCAGATGCACTCTGACAACAAGGTCAGAGTAAACACAGAAATGATTCTTTAAGAGGAAATGTGATCACTCATAACAAGATAGCTTACAAGCTTCTAACACCTTTGGTATTCTTTAGACTATATTTCACTTACTAGAATTAGTTTGTTGTAGGTAATTAACTGTGTGAAGCCCACATTAAGAATTCATATAATAAAACATTAACATAAAATATGAATTATTAAATGCTACACATGTTGTGTGAGTGAATTTTGAGCACAAGGATATGTATCTACTAATTTCCCTCGGAAATTAATGTGCCAAAGAACAACCCCTCTCTAATTTTGCTTCATATTGGCTTACCTCCTGGGAGGAATGTGATTAATGGGAACAGTTATGGAAGGCATTATGCTTTGATTAATGTACTGTAATTTAAAAAAAAATATCAAAGAGGATCTTTTTTTGCACATTCAACAATAAAATGATTACATTCCCTGAAATGTCTCATTCTTTTACTTTTGACATTTCCTGGTGCAAAAATTTCTTTGAATATAACTCAGGAGAAGAATTTATATTTGAGTAAAGCTTCACTGGTTGAGAACTAATTTATTTTTAAAGACACCTCAATAACATAATTTTGTTCTGCAGAAAAATTATTATTTTATTAATGGAAATCAAAGAATAGTTCCAATACATATAGCAATACAACATGTGATTGTTTAATATTTTTCCCTTTTCCCTTTGTTATTTTAACAGGTTGGTGTTGTGCTCTTTTTAGATTCGATTTAACTCTTGAAAAATTATTTGTCCAAAAGTTAAACTTAACATCTCCTCCTGGTTGGCCAAAATCAATTATCTCATTAGCACATTTAGAAAAGTATTTTGTTGCTCACTAATTATGCTCATCTATTTAACAGATATTAACTGAGTCCATATTATGTGCTCTAAATGATAGTAAGTGTTGGTGAGTAGTGTGGTTCCTGCTCTCATTTATACTATATTCTAGAGGAGGTAACTGATATTTAATCAACATGCAGGTAATATGAAATTGATTATTGTAATAAGTGAAAGGAGAAAAAGGAAGATAGTAATTTAGATAGATGAAGTGTTTATCAGGAAAGGCAGCTCTAAGAAATGATGTATAAGCTGCGATATAAAGAATTAGTAGGAGTTATTCCTAGGAAGTATCATGGAGGGCAAGGGTGATATGTGTTAGGCAATGTGTGTAAAAGAACAACAGAGGGAATGCAAATCTAAAAGTCCTACAGGTAAGACAAATCTCATGTTGGAGGAACTGTCAGAGGCCAGTGGCTGGATGATTGTTTTAGAAATCCAAGATCATGGAGTTCCCTTTGTGGCTCAGTGGTTCACGAATCCGACTAAGAACCATGAGGTTGCGGGTTCGATCCCTGACCTCGCTAAGTGGGTTAAGGATCCGGTGTTGCCGTGAGCTGTGGTGTAGGTTGCAGACGTGGCTCAGATCCCGTGTTGCTGTGGCTGTGGTGAAGGCCGGCAGCTACAGCTCCTGTTAGACCCCTAGCCTGGGAACCTCCATATGCCGCGGGTGCAGCTCTAGATAAAAGGCAAAAAAGACAAAAAGAAAAAAAAAAAGAAATTCAAGATCATGTAGGCCATGTAAATAATTTTATCTTTGACTTAAGAGTGAGAAAAAGCTATCTAAGAGTTTTAAGCCAAGTGGTCCAATTAAAAAAAAATGACCATTCTATTTAATGGATGATAGATTATAGATAGGCAAGAAATTCACTCAGAGTTCAGAATATTACCTTAGGAGACGTGAGAGGCAATGTTGCTTGGACTAATGCAATGGCAATAAAGATGGAAAAAATAGGTAATTCAAGATACACATGGTTTTATGTTCGGGGTTAGCAGAAAAGAGTTTTAAGAATGATTACCAGTGTTCTGGTAACATTATAGAAACAGAGACAACTAACAAAGAGGTGTAAGTTTATGGAAGCAGTCTAGAGACAAATAGATACAGCAAAAGTTTGGGACATGCTAAGTTTGAGTTATCTGTGAAATACCAAATAGGTTCCTGAAGTAGAAAGCTACATATGAAGTTATGAAGCTCAGTTGAGAGTTTGGGTTGGATACAAAAACTTGGGAGTCTTTGAATTTAGACAGCATTCATGATGATAACAGTAGAAAACAACACACTTTTTTCCCAAGTGCAATTTGAAGCACCTTATATATATTACCTCATTTAGTGCTCAAAATGACTTTACAAAGTAATTACTCTTACTTACATTTTAAAGGTGGAAAAACTTGAGGCTTGAAAATCACTAGTCAGTAAGGGCAGAGCTAGTGTTAAAACCATGGCACTCAGATCCAGATTTAATGTTCCCATTCACTACCCTCTGCTGCTCTTCAAAATTCACCCTGTCTTTTATATCAAGGATATGGCTTAAATTTTCTACCTGAGAAAGATTACATTTTCAGAAAATGATAAAAAGTAGAAATTCTTCCTTGTCCTCTTCTGATTTTAGGATATGAGTTGAATCTCAATCATGCTCACATGTGATGATAATCAATATGGAATTGATTCCAATACAGTGCAGAGAAAGAAAAGAAGACACCCAGAATTGATCTGAGAGGATTCCAAACTACAGTTTGTTTGAGATGAGAAGCTGGCTATGAGACTGAAAAATTAGCCAGAGACATAAAAGAAGAAAACGAGGGCAATGAGGAATCATACAAGTCAAGGGAAAAGAGAATTTCAAAAGAATGGAAGAAGTTAACTGTGTCTATTGCTGCTAAGAGATCGAAGGAGGTTTATCATAAAATACCAGTTCATCATAAATAAATACCAATTTGAGGGAAAGAATGTTGGGATAGCTATGGACAGCTGAGATCTTTTTCTAACCCTGGTCCTGACTTTACCTAGATGAGTATCTTGGGGCAAATCAGCTAATCGCTCTAGATTTCAGATTCTGGATCAATAAAATAAGTATGGAAAGATAGTTTCCATGAGTCCTTCCATCCCCAAAGGGTGTTTTATTATTTATGATTTATCAGTATTTAACAATAATTATTTTTTTGCTGTTAAAAATTGCCTCTCTTTGAGCAAATATCATATTATTGCTAACATTCACAAAATGAATTGCAATAGACAGCACACTCCCAATGTGGGAAGTTAGTTCACACACAGATGTCAGGCAAAAAGTCTTTTTTATTAGTGGTGGAAGTTACATCAAGATTAGATTACAATGGAATAGTTTCAACTTTCTGCATGGAACATTATCTTCTTTTTATCCTAATGCATAGTCTCCACCATCAACCTGAAATATATTTATGCACAAGGGAACTTAGAAGTTCCTCAAAATGTCTCACTTTTACCTTTCAAAAGTTGTTCTATTTGGCAAGTTCCCCATGTACTTGTGTGTTGGACACTGGCATGTGCAGACATGTAAATGCTGAGTTTGCTGAGCAGTGTGCACTTATCTGCAGTTCCAAAATGGTACTCACATCTAATTGTATCCCCTGTCTTCATGAATCTGCATTTAATTTATTTTTTTTGTCTTTTTGCCTTGACCTAGAGCCTCACCTGTGGCATATGGAGGTTCCCAGGCTAGGGGTCTAACAGGAGCTGTAGCTGCCGGCCTTCGCCACAACCACAGCAACGCGGGATCCGAGCCGCGTCTGCAACCTACACCACAGCTCACGGCAACGTCGTATCCTTAACCCCCTGAGCAAGGCCAGGGATCGAACCCGCAACCTCACGGTTCTTAGTCGGATTTGTTAACCACTGAGCCATGAAGGGAACTCCCTGCATTTAATCTTTTATTAAGATATTGTAATGATGAAAATAAAAGACCATCTTGTTCTTGCAGGTATGTGTGGGGGGGGAGGGGGGCGGTTGTTGGTTACCATCTAAGCAAATGAGGACAAATTATATGACCCAATAAAATTGCAAGGGTACCAACTCCCCCTGATGCAGACATATGTTCCGTCTCAATAACAAGTGAGTCAATATCTTGAGGTATAAGTAGTAAGTTAGTTTTGTATCCCTAGTTATGAAGATTCTTACTTAGAGACAATGTAATGTTATGCTAGAGGACTAGCTGGATACAATGATAAAGGTAGCCATTAAGGTCTCTTAATATACAAAAACAGTTTTGCTAACTTTACCTGCAGATACAGAAGATCAGTGCAGTGATTACGAGGCAGATGGATTTAGGTTTAACTTCCTGGGTCTACCAAATTTCAGTCATAAGATCTTTGACATGCTATTTGGCTTCTCCAATTATCAGTGCTGTCACCATTAAAGGGGAATGATATTAATACTCTTAGGCCTCTTGAGAGAACTAAGCAAGATATTGTACATAAAATTGTACATATGGTGTAGTCAATTACATAGTAATTAGTCAATTATTGGTAGTAAGTAGTCAATTATTGCTAACTTTTTCCATTACCATTTTACTGTTACTATTGTTAGAATTGTCCCTACATTGTGGAATGATACTGTGAGGAAGGAGCAACTAGAATATGGAAGAGACACTAATCAAATATATTATATATCATAGATTAGAACTTGATGTGGACAGATATCAAGAGCAGGGAACGGGAGTTCCCGTCGTGGCTCAGTGGTTAACATCTGACTAAGAACCATGAGGTTGCGGGTTCGATCCCTGGCCTTGCTCAGTGGGTTGAGGATCCGGCATTGCCGTGAGCTGTGGTATAGGTTGCAGACGCAGCTTGGATCCCGCGTTGCTGTGGCTGTGGCGAAGGCCGGCGGCTACAGCTCCTGTTAGACCCCTAGCCTGGGAACTTCTATATGCTGCGGGTGCAGCTCTAGATAAAGGCAAAAAGACAAAAAAAAAAAAAAAAAAAAAAAAAAGAGCAGGGAATGACCAGTTGACGACTTGTCACACTGTACTCTCATTTTTATGAGATTTTTTGTTTTCTGACAGTTATCATATAAAAAGATATTTAATGGATATTACTGCATTATGAAGAGTAAAGATTTGTAAATGACAACCGTTTTCGGTAAGTGATATCCCAAATGAAATCAAGGACAATTTTGTAGTTTCCATTATGCATTGGTAACAAAATGTAAGTAGGAATTAATTTAATAAAATTGCTTGTGGTTCCTATGGTCAGTGAACACTTGTTGAGTGAGTGACTGATTCTATGCCATTTAGAATTTATCTTTTGTTTTTCAGAAACCCCAAAGCCTTACTTAGAAAAGCTATACATCAAATTAGATGCTAATGTCTCTTTTACCATAAATTCAGGTTATCTTCCATTATAGTTTACTTATTAATTTATGTCTTTCCTACTTACTGTGAACTCCAAATATCAGACAGAAGAATATTATTAAATCTTTTAAGACCTCTAGAATGTTAAGCATGCTAATTACTTAATAAATTAACTCATGCACTCACTTATTCATTAAATAAAAGCTTATTGAGCACCTACTTGATGACAGACATTGAACAAACATAGTGCATTTAAGGACATAAAAATGAAAAGTCATAACTTCTACTTGCAAGAATTTCTAAATATATATGCAAAACATATATTTGTATACAATATATGTGTAGAACATTTGTACTACACATGCATGCAAATCTACGTATGTATGCAAACAACAAGAGTATAAGCCAGGTTGCAATAAGCATAAGCAGTGGGTAAGGGTGTATTGTGGAAAAGGTGACTAAACCTTTTCAACAGAACTGATGAAATTTTCTCATATAAAGTGGTATCTAGTTAGTGCCAGAAGGATGAGGAGGATCTTATCCAGTTGGAGAAAAGGGAGGAGGAAGGGTGGGGTGAGAGAAAGGCTATTCCTGAAAGGTATATCCAACATGCATACACTCACACACACATAAAATAAAGAGCATGGAGACAAAGGAGTGAGTGAGAATAAAGATTTCTGACTGCATGGAGGTCGTACAGAGTTCTTCAGACTTTCTAGTGAGTTCACTGAAAATCAAAACAACAGTTATCCAATTTTTAGTTGTATTTCGTAATTTAGAATAAGTGGGATAGGGGGAGTTCCCGTCGTGGCGCAGTGGTTAACGAATCCGACTAGGAACCATGAGGTTGCAGGTTCGATCCCTGCCCTTGCTCAGTGGGTTAACGATCCGGCGTTGCCGTGAGCTGTGGTGTAGGTTGCAGACGCGGCTCGGATCCTGCGTTGCTGTGGCTGCGGCGCAGGCCAGTGGCCACAGCTCCGATTAGACCCCT